>CM076577.1:970788729-971160209 GCA_034641835.2 Pinus albicaulis | reverse complement strand
AGAAGTATGCAATGTATGTCTCTGGGCTCCCGGTTTATTTAAGCCTTGTCAGCTCAACAAAGTGCTATTTCGGATCCCTCTGGTCAAATCTCTCTATTAACCTCCTGGTGAACTCAGCATATGTCGTCACTGTAGAATGTCTGATTGTAACCATCCCATGGAACCACCAGTCCTGGGCCTCACCATACAAATGTAATGTCGCCACCTTGATGGTCTCCGTCTCCGACATCTGGTTAAGCTGGAAATAGATGTCCAGCTTCTCCACCCAAGACTTTGCCGAACTATTTGATGAACCATCAAACGTAGGCAAGTGGAATCTGCTAGCTGTGTAGTGGGTATCTCCGTCATGATAATGCCGGTGCCCTCTATGATGGTCGCGGGGTCTACTGTCCTGCTGAAGCTAAACAAAATCTCTGAACGAGAGAGCATCCCTGAACTCCTGCCCATAGGCCTGATACTCTGCAAAATAATCACCCATATGCCCGGGCTCTGCCTCCTACTGGGCTCCTGCCCTTGTGTCTGCTACCAAGAAAGTGGGCATGGTAGAGCGTGTAGGTGCATGTGAAGCTATCTGCTGAGTAGTATCACGCTGAGTAGCACCATGCTCCGGAAAATGGTGGGATGTACCCAATCCCTCACCTACCTGGAAAACTCGTGGGGTCTCACGCTGTCTAGCCTCCATAGCGGTGAATCTCTGACCCATCACCTCAATCTGTCTTGCTAGATCCTGCACTAATTTGAGGAGGGCCTCCCCAAACTATTTTGCCTCACTATCATCTGCCATTGGCTCTCTCTGCTCTGAATCCAACACAGGCTCCTCCTGCTCTGTGTCTATCACAGGCTCCTCCTATTCTGTGTCCACCACCCGAACACAGTCTTCCTCTCCGTAGGTGTTCTCCAACCTACGCTCAAGATCTTTGTACTTTTTGTCTCTGTAACAAATGTAGGGCCTCTTCCCCGATATCATAGACAACTAGCTCCACAGGCTGAGCCAGAACTATGCTCTGATACCACTGTAATATCCCATTTTGGGGATATCTCTAAAACACAAGCAAACTCCAACCAGAGATGGACTGGGAGGGCATTTACCAAATATTTCACCTCTGAGAAGAGGGTGACATTTGGAGGCTACCTGGCCCTTTCCAGACTCTGTCTAAGAGTATGAGATTAACACACCAAGTGGTATAGAACTAAAATGCCCGAAGATATATAAAGATAATAGTAAAGCAGACATACAAAAGCATAGATAGAATGTACGACAAATCATCCAGAAATATAAAGAGAGAATGCTAAGCCATTTTATTATACTGAGAAATATAATGAAGTACAATAGGTGATCAGAGTGATGGCACCTAGACTTGCTCAAGGCAAGTGAAGAAATACTCTCAGAATATCCAAGAAATGGCTGCTCTTTGAACTGCGTCCCAGCTACTGGAAAACTGTTGTGTAGTTGCTACTGCTGAAATGAACTGATGACTTGGGGCTGATCCCCTTGCCGGAATGAGCTGAAAATATGGAATCCACCTCTACTCATCAACCACAACAAAACCCAGAAATCATATTTGAAATGGCTGACCCCCGAAAATCACCCCCTTGGGGAATTACGTTGTCCTCCAAGGCTCTGCGCAGAGGCTGAATAGAAACCACTGAAATGCAGCCTCAAACTCCACAAAATCCTCCCAAAGGCAAAGGCTGATCCTTTGCTCAATCTCCAAGCTCAAAACCCCTACAAGAAACTCAATCCAGAGCTCCCCTAGAATGGACTGCGTCCTCCCTCTCAAAACTGCGCAGTCTTTGAATGCCTAGCTCCGCAAGGAAACCCAAACATCAATCGTCCCACAAAATGCTGAGGAAACTACCTTGCCTGAGCAGGCACTCGAAGTGTTCCGGAGCTAAGGGCGAGATCTCCGATCGTAGACACTCCGCACTAAACAGTGCTGCAGACAGGCTAAACAGCCAGCGTGCTCAAGAAGTCGAAGTGACTAGCTCAAATGCATAAACTCGAATGATCAAATGAGCAGGCTCTTCTCTCTTTTATAACGTTGGCCTCTCTCAAAACCCTAAGGCCCATCTCCTCAACGTAGCCTCCCTCTTGCCACGTGCTCCTCTCCATCTGCGCAGTCCCTCCTAGTGCATACGTGGACCCCTCTCTACGTGGTCCTTGGGCCCCCTTGGCTCCCTTTAAGTTACAACGTTGTGCTACTAGGGAGTGACTTTATTCCCAAAGTGAGTTATATCCCCCTTTACTCACCCTTTTATTTATAAATAAACTATAGAAGGAAAAATTGAGCAAAATCAAATATTCCAATTAGCCATTGCTAATTAGGAATATTACAGAGGTTCAATCAAACTGACTTGTATGTCAATTATTTGGGATGTTTTAGTTGCTGTAATATTCCTAATTAGCGACAGCTAATTGGAATATTCGATTTTGTATCGTTTTGTCGTCTATAGTTTATAAATAAATAAAAAGCGAGTAGAGAGGGTCTAACTCACTTAAGTGAAATAAAACATCCTCCTAGTAGCACAACGTTGTGACTTAAGGGGAGCCAAGGGGGGCCAAGCACCACGTAGAGAGGGGGCTCACGTTAGCTCTAGAAGCTTCTGCGCAGGAGAGGATTGGACACGTGGCAAGAGATGGAGGCTACGTTGAGGAGATGGCCTTGGGATTGGGGGAAGGCCAACGTTATAAAAGGAGGAGGAGCCTTCTCATTTGATTCATTCTGTTGTTGATGATATTGAGCTAGACGTTTTGTCTTCTTGAGCATACTGGCTGTTTAGCTTGTCTGCAGCACTGTTTAGTGCATTGAGTGTCTCCGGTCGGAGATCTCGCCCTTAGCCCCAGGGGACTTCGAGTGCCTGCTTGGGGAAGGTTCTTTCTTCAGTATTTTGTGAGAGGTTTTGTTGTTTGGGTTTACTGCGGAGCTGGGCTTTCATAGAGACTGCGCAGTCACTGGGAGAGAGGACGCAGTCCATTTTGGAGGTACTCCGGATCGGGATTTCTGCAGGAGATTTAGCCGAGATTTTGAGCAGAAGATCAGCCCTTGCCAGTAGGAGGATTTTGGTAGAGTTTGAGACAGTGTCTCATCTATTCTCATTTAGCCTCTACGCTGAGCCTTGGAGGCCAGCGTAATTCCTTGAGGAGGTATTTTCTGTTGGTTTTCGGGGGTTGGCCATTTTTGGTATGGTTTCTGGGTTTTGTCTGGGTTGGTGAGTAGAGGAGGTTTGCAGATTTTCAGCTCATTCCAGCAAGGGGATCAGCCCCTAGTCTTCAGTTCATTCCAGCAGTAGTAGCGACACGGCAATTTTCCAGCAGCTGGGACGCAGAGCAGCCATTTCCTGTATATTCTGAGAGTATTTCTTCGCTCGCCTTGAGCAAGATTAGGTGCGATCACTCTGATCACCTATTGTACTTCATTATATTTCTCAAATTAATAAAATGGCTTAGAATTTCCTCTCTATGTTTCTGGATGAGTTGTCGTATTTGCCGTATCTCCTTTCTATGCTATTATATGTCTGCTGCACTGTTATTTTTATACATTCTTGAGCATTCTAGTTCTATACCACTTGGTGTGTTTATCTTTCACTCTTAGACAGAGTCTGGAAAGGGCCAGGTAGCCTCCGGATTTCGTCCTCTTTTCAGAGGTGATATATCCGGTAAATGCCCTCCCATTCTATCTCTGGTTGGAGCTTGCCGTGTTTTAGAGATATCCCCGAAACGGGATATTATAGTGGTATCAGAGCATAGTTCTGGCTCAACCTGTGGTCTATGACACCGGGGAAGAGACCATATATTTGTTACAAAGGAAGGAAGTACAGAGACCATGAGCGTAGGTTGGAGAACACCTACGGAGAGGGAGATTGTGTTCGGGTGGTGGACACCGAGCAGGAGAGAGAGCCTGTGACAGATGCAGAGCAGGAGGAGCCTGTATTAGATTCAGAGCAGAGAGGGCCGATGGCAGATGACACAGAGGCCAAACAGTTTGGGGAGGCACTCCTCAAATTGGTGCAGGATTTAGCTAGACAGATTGAGGTGATGGGTCAGAGATTCACCGCTGTGGAGGCTAGATAGCGTGAGACCCCATGGGTTTTCCAGGTAGGAGAGGGATCAGGTACATCCCATCATTTGCCGGAGCATGGTGCTGCTCAGCGGGATATTCCTCAGCCGATGGCTTCACGTGCACCTACCCGCTATACTATGCCCACTTTCTTGGGAGCAGACACAGGGGCAGGAGCCTAGCAGGAGGCAGAGCCCAGACACATGGGTGAGTATTTTGTAGAGTATCAGGCCTATGGGCAGGAGTTCAGGGATGCTCTCTCATTCCGGGATTTTGTTCAGCTCCAGCGGGACAATAGACCCCGCGACCATCATAGAGGGCATCGACATTATCATGATGGAGATACCCACCGCACATCTAGCAGATTCCATTTGCCTACGTTTGATGGCTCATCAAATAGTTTGGCAAAGTCTTGGGTGGAGAAGTTGGACATATATTTCTAGCTTAACCAGATGTCGGAGATGGAGGCCATCAAGGTGGCGACATTGCATTTGGATGGTGAGGCCCAGGACTGGTGGTTCCATGGGATGGTGACACTCGGGCATTCTACAGTGACGACATATGCCGAGTTTACCAGGAGGTTGATAGAGCATTTTGACCGGAGGGATCCGGAACAACACTTTGTTGAGCTGACGAGGCTCAAGTAGATTGGGAGCCCAGAGGCTTACATTGCAGATTTCTTGAGGGTTTCAGTGATGGTGCCAGATCTATCTGCAACTCGGATGATCTATATGTTTGTGGAGGGATGGGCAGAGCCACTTCGGGGTCTAGTCAGATCTACTAGACCAGCTACACTCCAGGATGCTATTAGCAGGACCAGGGACTTACAGAATGCATTGCCCAGGACGCGAACACCTTACCCCCAGAGACAGGGTTTCCAGCCCAAGGGGAAGGATGTGAGGGTTCCTCTTCCCAAGGGGAATCCAGGTCGGGCACAGATAGATGATGATGCCAGGAGGGAGTTGAGGAAGAAGCGGTTGTGCCTCACTTGTCAGGAGCCATGGGCACCAGGGCATAGGTGTGCTGCTGGCAAAGCACACTTCATTGAGGTCTTCTCCGATGATTTCGGGGAAGAGAATGAGGAGGATGATGAGGAGGCAGGAGATAGTCAGATGGCCCAGGATCAGTTGCCACCTCCACCTCCAGGGACAGGAGGTGCAACTTTTGCACCCACAGGAGGGACCCTTGCAGCCTTGCGAGGAGTTCCTAAGTATTTGAAGCTGTGCGTACGAGGGACAGTACGTGGCCAGCGAGTATCAGTCTTGGTTGACAGTGGGGCGACCCACAACTTCATTGATGCATAGATGGTCGAGATGAGGGGTACACCGACTGAGAGCTTTGACAGATTTTCAGTCTTGGTCCCAGGAGCCCAGACGATGCAGTGTGCCCGATATGTTCCAGAGTTGGCAGTGACGATGGGTACCTACACCGTGACTGATCACTTTTTCGTGGTCAACATACCAGATACCAATGTGGTATTGGGTGTTCAGTGGTTGATTACTCTGGGGAAGGTCACCACGGATTGGGAGGCCTTAGAGATGGAGTGGGATGACAAGAAGACCGGGAAGCATGAGAAGATCCGCGGGATGCACACTTACCCACCTCAGACAGATTCGGCACACCGAATGGAGGCAGACTTCCGAAAGGGAGACATAGAGTGGGCGGTTGAGTTGCGGGAATTAGAGGCAGAGACCACCGGTCGAGCAGTTCATCCGGATATACAGGCCATCCTTGACAGGCATGATGTAGTGTTTGGGGATATACCACCAGGTCGGCCACCAGACCGAGGGTTTGAGCACACCATGGAGCTTGAGCAGGGTATTCAGGCGGTGATCACTACCCCCTATAGGCATCCCAAAGCCTATCGAGATGAGATTGAGCGGGCCATCCAGGAGTTGCTGGCTCTTGGGCACATCAGACCGAGCACGAGTTCGTTTGCTTCTTCCGTAGTGTTGGTGAAGAAGAAGGACGGCACCTTGAGGATGTGCATTGATTACAGGGCTCTGAACAGGAAGACCCTGAAGAACAGGTATCCTATACCCAGGATCGATGAGTTGATGGATCAGCTGAGAGGAGCCAAGTTCTTCTCGAAGATTGATTTGAGATCAGGGTACCATCAGATTCGCGTGAGGGAACAGGACATTCCCAAGACCGCCTTCAGGTGTCATTATGGGCACTTTGAATTTTTGGTTATGCCTTTTGGGCTGACCAATGCACCAACCACTTTCCAGTCTTGCATGAACCATATCTTCCGCAGTCATCTGAGGAAGTTTGTATTGGTATTCTTCGATAACATACTCATATACAGCAGGACTTGGGAGGAGCATCTCCAGCATATAGAGGCAGTACTATGCATCTTGGAAGAGCAACAGTTCTATGCTAAGCTCTCCAAGTGTGAGTTTGGGATGACGGAGATGTTGTATTTGGGACACATTATTGGAGTGGACGGAGTGAGGGTCCATGAGGAGAAGATTAGAGCCATCAGAGATTGGTCGGAGTCAAGGAACGTGACGGAACTTCGAGGGTTCATTGGGATATGTACCTATTACAGGAAGTTCGTCAGAAGTTTCTCACAGCTTGCTACACCCCTTACAAATTTGACGAAGGAGGGGGCATTCAGTTGGTCAGATACAACGCAACGGGCCTTTGATAGGCTCAAGGAGGTGATGAGTAGTTGCCCAGTGCTTGCATTTCCAGATTTTATGCAGCCATTTGTCTTGGAGTGTGATGCGTCGGGAGAGGGGATCGGCGCAGTATTGATGCAGGGGGGAGACCCTATAGCCTTTGAGAGCCGAAAGCTCCTTCCGCATGAGAGATTGTATTCTATATACGACAAGGAGATGTTGGCCATCATGCATGCCTTGGCCAAATTTCGACAGTATTTGGTAGGGAACAGGTTCAGGGTGAGGACTGATCACAACAGCCTCAAGTTCTTTCTGGAGCAGAAGCAGCTACAGGAGAGGCAGCAGAAGTGGATCAATAAGATCCAAGCATATGACTTTGACATTGAGTTTGTCAAGGGTAAGAATAACGTGGTAGCAGATGCCTTTTCACGTAGACCAGCCACGTTATCTCTTATGAGCTTGGATACAGATTGGAGGGCTCGACTTTTAGTAGAGTATTCCAAGGATAGATTCGCATTTGAGGTGTTGGATGGACAGGTGGCGGATGACAAGTACAGGGTGGTTGATGAGATCATCTACTATAGGGACAGGATCCTCTTGACTGAGGGAACTCAGCTTAAGAAGAAGATACTCCAGGCATCACATGATTCTCCATTGGCAGGCCATCAGGGGTTTACCAAAACCTACAGGGCCATTAGAGAGAGGTTCTCATGGAAGGGCCTCAAGGAGGACGTACTCCAGCACATTAGGGAGTGCGATGTTTGTCAGAGGAACAAGGGGGAGATGAGCCATCCCACAGAATTGTTGCAGCCTCTTCCCATTTCGGAGGGGAAATGGGAGAGCATATCGATGGACTTCATCACAGGGTTGCCCATGGTGTAGGGCAAGGATTGTATCTTTGTCGTCGTTGATCGGCTGACAAAGTATGCGCACTTTTTCGCTATATCCGCGTATTACACAGCAGCACAAGTGGCCGAGCTGTTCTTCAGAAAGGTTTTCAGGCTGCATGATCTTCCTAAGACCATCATCAGTGACAAGGACAGCCGCTTCATGGGCGGATTTTGGCAGGAGCCTTTCCGGCTGGTGGGGACGTAGTTGACACTGAGTACCAGTTATCACCCACAGACAGAGATAGTTAACAAGTGGCTAGAGGGCTACTTGCGTAACTATGTCAGTGGGCAGCAACGAGCATGGTTGAGATGGTTACATTTGGGGAGTACTGCCACAACACGACACATCACCTGTCCATTGGTATGTCACCGTTTTATGCTTTGTATGGTTATCATTCCTTATCTTTTGCTGATGTGATGTTCGGTGCTAGCAAGGCTCCTAGAGCCAAGATTTGGATCCAAGAGAGTCAGGACATTCTCCGAGCTCTCAAGGACAATATGGCTACAGCACAAAACCAGCAAAAGCTGTATGCCGACACGGGTCAGGTGGAGAGACAGTTTGAGGTAGGGGACTTGGTCTACCTATGCTTATAGCCATACCGACAGTCATCGCTGAAGCAGAAGGGAGCTGAGAAGCTCAAGCCTCGCTTTTATGGGCCATACAGGGTGATACGCAGGATTGGGAAGGTTGCGTATGAGTTGGAGCTGCCCCAAGGCAGCAAGATCCACAACATTTTTCATGTATCATGCCTGAAGAAGGCGCTGGGTCAGCAGGTGACAGTGACAGATGAGCTACCACCCATGGATGATGAGGGGCACTTGGTGTTGCAGCCAGAGGCTATTATTGATACCAGGGAGAGGCAGCTACAGAGTAGGACAGTCCGAGGATTCTTGCTGAGGTGGAAGAATTTACCGGATGAGGATGCCACTTGGGAGAGTGAGAAGATTTTGCAGCATCCATCACTTCAGTTGCTTGAGGACAAGCAACATTTTTCCGGGGGAGACTGTAATATTCCTAATTAGCGACAGCGACAACTAATTGGAATATTCGATTTTGTATAGTTTTTCCGTCTATAGTTTATAAATAAATAAAAAGTGAGTAGAGAGGGTCTAACTCACTTAAGTGAAATAAAACATCCTCCTATTAGCACAACGTTGTGACTTATGGGGAGCCAAGCGGGGCCAAGCACCACATAGAGAGGGGGCTCACGTTAGCTCTAGAAGCTTCTGCGCAGGAGAGGATTGGACACGTGGCAAGAGATGGAGACTACGTTGAGGAGATGGCCTTGGGATTGGAGGAAGGCCAACATTATAAAAGAAGGAGGAGTCTTCTCATTTGATTCATTCTGTTGTTGATGATATTGAGCTAGACGTTTTGTCTTCTTGAGCACGCTGGATGTTTAGTCTGTCTGCAGCATTGTTTAGTGCATTGAGTGTCTCCGATCAGAGATCTCACCCTTAGCCCCAGGGGACTTCGAGTGCCTGCTTGGGGAAGGTTCTTTCTTCAGTATTTTGTGAGAGGTTTTGTTGTTTGGGTTTGCTACGGAGCTGGGCTTTCATAGAGACTGCGCAGTCACTGGGAGAGAGGACGCAATCCATTTTGGAGGTACTTCGGATCGGGATTTCTACAGGAGATTTAGCCGAGATTTTCAGCAGAGGATCAGCCCTTGCTAGTAGGAGGATTTTGGTGGAGTTTGAGGCAATGTCTCAGCTATTCTCATTTAGCCTCTGCGCTGAGCCTTGGAGGCCAGCGTAATTCCTTGAGGAGGTATTTTCTGTTGGTTTTCAGGGGTTGGCCCTTTTTGATATGGTTTCTGGGTTTTGTCCGGGTTAGTGAGTAGAGGAGGTTTGCAGATTTTCAGCTCATTTCGTCAAGGGGATCATCCCCTAGTTTTCAATTCATTCCAGCAGTAGTAGCTACACGACAGTTTTCCAGCAGCTGGGACACAGAGCAACCATTTCCTGTATATTCTGAGAGTATTTATTCGCTTGCCTTGAGCAAGATTAGGTGCCATCACTCTGATCACCTATTGTACTTCATTATATTTCTCAGATTAATAAACTGGCTTAGCATTTCCTCTCTATGTTTCTAGATAAGTTGATGTATTTGCCGTATTTCCTTTCTATGCTATTATATGTCTGCTGCACTGTTATTTTTATACATTCTTGAGCATTCTAGTTCCATACCACTTGGTGTGTTTATCTTTCACTCTTAGACAGAGTCTGGAAAGGGCCAGGTAACCTCCGGATTTCGTCCTCTTTTCAGAGGCGATATATCCGGTAAATGCCCTCCCAGTCTATCTATGGTTGGAGTTCGCTGTGTTATAGAGATATCCCCGAAACGATATATTACAGTTGCTTACTTCAGTTGCAGTGCAGTAGTTAGCAGTGGTAGTCACATGGACAACAGCGCAGTGGATGAGGGGCAGCAAGCCGATCATCAGCAGCGTAGTGGATGAGGGGCAGCAGGCCGAGCATCAACAGCGCAGAGGACCGATGCCATGGATCAGGGTGATGCTTCTGGTATTGAAGTATTGCTATAGCACATTCCTCGCTAAGAGGGAGTGTTGATTTTTGGGTAGCGTGAGATGTGCTCTAGCTTTGAAACTTTGTGGAGGGGTTAGAACACATGAGATCTCCAAGAGCCAGAAATTGTTTGGAGAAATTCCACCTGGAGCTTAAGTTATTCAAATAATTAATTATTTTAATGGATACCCTAAGTCTAACTTAGGGAAATTAAATAATTAAAGTGAATTAATTTAGACATGTGGGTGAGAATGTTCTAAGTAACGAGGTTCAAGTCTTTTCTAATCTTAGCCGTCGTAGCCGTCGATTAGAGATTAGATCATGACCGTTGATTCGTCAATAGGAAAATTATTAAAGGAAGGCTTGGGGTCAATTGGAGAATACACACAGAGTGACGACACTTGAGCTAAGTCAAAATTCTAGGGCGTGGTTTGTTGAGAATTTGGGAGTGAGCTTGTAGTGCAATGAGGGCAGTTTGACAACATGGTTTCGAATCCAAGGCCGAGAATACAGTTGTAGAGAGGCAGATCTACCCAAGAGAGACAATGCAACCCTTGAGAGGGTGACGCAGGCCTAGCTGGGCTCACGAAGAGCTGACGTAGAGGCTGACGGAGGCCCAAAGGGGTGATGCAGTCCAGGAGGAGGTGACGCAAAGCCAAAGGTTGCAGCGCTGGGGTTTCTGTGGGGCAGATCGGGCTTAGTTTCAGCAGATCGAAGAAGGGTGACACAACCACCAGGAAAGATGATGCATTTCCAGCGCAAAGCTTGTTGGGGACTGCGTAGGCACCTGTGGGGTTCGTCATTCTGACGTTGGATCGACCATAATATCTGCCTCTGGATAAACGTACTTTTGCAAAGGAAATCCTCTGTTGGGTTAGTTGGTTATGGCACCCTAGTTTGTATTCAGAAATTTGCATAATAATAAAAACCCATAAGAGTTGTTGCACCGGTTTTCCTGCATGGGTTTTTTCGGGGACATTTGTTCGAAAATAAGTGCCCTTTGTCTAAATGTGTGACTTATTTTTCAGTACTTGATTTGTATAATTGTGTAGGCTGCAGTGTATTTACATGAGTATTTTTACTAAAGATTCAAAAAAATAACTTGTAATTTACATACGACAAGTAGGTAATGCAAATCAGATTTACTGTAGAAGGATTTGTGTAACTTGGATTCAGAGATTTTCACAGGCAATGTAGTCTATGACACCGGAAGACAAGCAGGACGTGACATATCAAAGGTAGAGGTACAAGAGCAAATAAAGAGAGCTAGAAATCACTCGATACCTTGTGACCAGTGAACCAGAGGTTGTAGAGACAAGAATGGGGGACATAGAAGGGGAGAAGAGGAGCGAGGAGGAGGAATTTGCTCAACTTCTATTGAATGTAGTGCAGGACCTCACGAAAAACATTGAGATGGGTCACCAAAACAATAATTGTAGTAAAGGTAAGGGAGTCCAAGGGGATTTCCAGGCGGGAGAAGGATTCGGCACCTCACAGCAACACGCATCACTTAACCCAAATATGCCTGTCATACCATATACACCCCCACGGTCTACCATTCCTACGTTTCTAGCTTCAGGAGCGAGAGGAAAACAGGACTAGGAGGAAGCACATTATGGAGAGTACTTCCTAGAGTACCAGTCCTGTGGCCTGGAGTTCAGGAGGGCCATTACTTTGAAATATTTCTGCCAACTGAAGGGAAACAACAAACCCAGAGGACAGAGTGGAGGAGGCTACACACAGGGGAATGATTTACAGTGTACCATGGGAAGGCTATTTCTCTCGACTTTTGATGGCTCCTCTAAGAGCTCGACCAAGGCATGGGTAGAGAATTTAGATGTTTACTTCCAGCTGAACCAAATGATCGAGGGAGAGGCAATCGGGATTGCCACTCTGCATCTGGATGGGCAGGCTCATGATTAGTTGTTCCACGGGCTAACAATGGTGGAACACATAGGAGTCATAACATATGATGAGTTTACCAGGAGGGTGATAGAGCAGTTCAAGAGGAAGGACCCAAAGGAGTATTTTGGAGAGCTGACCAAGCTCAAGCAGTTCGAGAATGTGGAGGTGTACATCTTGGAGTTTTTGAGACTATCGGTGATGGTACCAGACATATCAGAGTACAGGACGATTTACATGTTCATAAAGGGACTTGTAGAGCCATTGTGGGGGTTAGTGAGGTCCAATAGACCGACTACACTGCAGGACGTAGTGAGGAGAGCTAGGGACTTACAAGATGCCCTACCCAGAGCTAGGGCACCTTTGCTAAACAAACCTGGTTTCCAGCAGAGAGGAAGAGACATGAGAGTCCCACCACATAGAATCAACCTGGGAGAAGGATAATTGGATGATGGCACTCGGAGGGACCTTTCCAAGAACCATGGGCATCTCACTATAAGTGTGCAGCAGGAAAGGCCCACTACATAGAGGTCTTCTCAGACAGTGATGGAAAGGAGGATACTATTTTGAGACGGGAGGAGATGATAGCGCAACACCTTGGGAGAGAGGGCCACCACCACCACCCCCACCAACAGCAGGGGGAGCTGCATTTGCACCTTCAAGAGGGGTCCTCACATCACTCTGTGGGGTACCCAAGTTTCTTACTATGAGGATCAGGGGGACAGTTCAGGAGCAGCGTGTATTAGTGTTAGTGGACAGTGGTGCCACTCACAACTATATTGATGCCGAGATGGTCCAGATGAGAGGCATCACCACAGAGGGGTTTGAGGGGTTTTCAGTTCTGTTGATTTTTGTAGCATTGGAAAGTGCTCTAAGCCAAAATTTTGTGGAGAGGCTTAGACACTGGTATTCCAAAGAACCCACAAACTATTTGTAAAAAATCCACTCAGATCATGTTTTATTAAAATAATTAATTATTTTAATGGAGACCAAATTAAATCATTAAAGACTTAGGGAAACTGAATCATTAAAGGGAATTAATAAAATTGAGTGAGAATGACCTAGAAAGCAAAGATCAAGTCATGTTATAATCTTAGCCATTGATTAGAGATCTAATCTCGACCGTTGATTTCTCAACGAGAAGACTATATAGGAAGGCTTGAAGGTCATTTGGAAAGACATACGGAGTGAATCTTGAGATCAAATTCTTCTAACGGAGCAAGTGCTCGGACAAAGATCAGATCTAAGTGATTTCAGCGCAGTGAGGGGAAGAAGTAGCTTCCAGAGAGATAATATTCTCAGCTGGAGAATCATCAACAGAGAGACGTTCATCATAGCCAGTCAAGCTGAAGCAGTGGCAGTGTAGACCCTGCCAGGGGCACCTCATCGAGTGACCGGATCAACCGTATTTTCCAGTTATTGAGTGAGGTGAAACTCACATTATTTCTTCCAGTATTTCTCTCTCTGTAGCTGAATAACCCTTGAGGTATTCAACGATGTATTCAGAAATCACTACTTAATAATAAAAACCCTCAAATCTACTCCATCGGTTTTCCCGCATTGTGTTTTTCTGTGCACTTAGTCCAAAATAAAGGTGTCCTATGTGTGATTGATTTCTTTCTCAGATTCTTTGTTTTAGAATCATATTTAATTAAGTGTAGGTTGCTTCAGTAGTTACTTCAATAATTCAGATCTGAATTAATTTTGTAAATGCAATTTACATAATAGGAGAAGTAACTCAGATAGTTGCAGTAGGATTCCTTAGATTTTCAGATGTAGGAATTTTCACATGGTATCAGAGCTTTTGATGTGAAACAGGAAGAGCAGATCTGACTCTAAAGAGAAGGCCAAATTGTTGCAATAGCAGCAGATTGAATTCCGAAGGGGATTCGCAGTTCTAGCTAGGAGGGCTAATTTTTTGAGGATGTCTCTCTCTGAGTGAGTCAATGGAGAGGTAGGACTTTCGATTAGAGATTTTGCCGAGGCAAAGGGAGCAGCTCAGAGCCAGAGGGATGCAGTTTTTCTGTAGGTAGTTTCTGGGCAGAGAAGCGTCAGAAGAAAGAGAAGAGCGCATAGCGGGGAATTCTTCCTCAGTGAATTCCTCGCCGAAGAATTCAACATTTTTCCAGGATTTGAGTAGTCGATTTGGGCAACAGATCTACGAGCTCTAGAAGGAGTGCATAAGCCTGCCTAGGTTGCGCAGAGGGGGAGAATGAGGGAGCAGTTCAACAGTTGTTTGGTTGCTATGGCAACTCAAGGTCTTAGAGATCAGAATCGGTTGGAGGGTTCCTCCAACTTTGTAATCTAGAAGGAAAGGATTCAATTCCTTCTGGATGAATATGATCTCAAGACGTTCGTGGCGAATGTGGTCGTTGTACCTTCAAATCCATATCAACTTAAGAAGTACCAGTTCGATATGGAAAAGGCCCAGAAGACGATCCTTGATGATGTCAAGGATCACATAGTCTCTCATGTAGCTGGCAAGAACACCGTCAAGGAGATGTGGGAGGCCTTGTCATTGTTGTACGAAGGAAGCGGAAGATGTAATTGGAGCAGAAGCTCTTATTGGTACAAATGCAGAACGGCAAGCGCATTGCTCCATTCCTTACAAGGCTTCAAGAGATTCGAGATGAGTTGGCAACTGTGGGATCCACCCCATCTTTGGAAACTATGGTGAGGCTAGCCCTTAATGCAGTCACAGAGGAGTGGCAAGTTTTTGTCCAAAGCATTTTAGGCAGGGCTACGCTTCCTAGTTGGGAGCAGATGTGGTCAGCACTTCAAGAGGAAGAGATGAGGAAAGATCTAGTCAAGTGCAAGCTTGACGATAGAAGCCAGAGCGGATTTAAGAGTTCGGAGGAGGAGGAGAATGGATCCCTAGCATCAAAAGGGCAGCAAGGGAAACAGAGACAAAAGAGAGATGTCTAGGAGGTGAAATGCTTTAGATGTAGTGAGATGGGCCACCTTGCATCACAGTGTCCTTCGAAGAAAAAGGACAAGGATGAGAAGCATAATACAAAAGTTACAACCACAAAGATTGAGCAAGATGAGTTCGCTATGAGTGCCCATGCTTCTCTAGGAGAGAAGTAGGGTGGCATGGAACTGTAGTTCATCTTGAACTTTAGTTTGGCAGGATCCTTGAGGAGCCCACCTCATGGATCATTACCTTGCTACAGGAGCCCATATTTGCACTGGCGGGATGGAGGAGTTTTCAGTAGGAGCCAAGGAGTGATGGAGTGACATTTGCAGTGGGTAGCAGCACTATTTTTGGAGCACCGCATAGCAGAGCATCAACGACGTAGCAATAGCAGCGAAGTGCACAGGAGTGTAGCGCAGTGCAGAGTAGTGTTGTGTAGTGTAGAGCACTGTCAGTACAGTGCATCAGAGGGACAACACATTAGCTATCAGCAGTCAGAGTCTTCAGCACCGAGGTGCATCCACTGAACACTTGTTCAGTATTTGGGTGATTTCAGTTGCTTCTCTCAGCAATTGAGTTGTAGTGTTAGCAGTGGCAGTGTTAGCAGCATAGAAAATGCATCACTTGAGAGGGAGTTGTAGTACGGATGCAACAGTGGCATTTGCAGTGTCATGGGCAAGCAGTACAGTGGCAGCAATAACATAGTGGTTGATGGCCATCAACAGCACAGAAGATGCTATAGGGTTAGAGTAGTATGCAAGAGACATATTGTTAGAGCACCTTCCTCGCTAAGAGGGAGTGTTGATTTTTGTAGCATCGAAAAGTGCTCCAAGCCCCAAATTTTTTGGAGAGGCTTAGACACTGGTATTCCAAAGAACCCAGAAACTGTTTGTGAAAATTCCACTCAGATCATGTCTTATTAAAATAATTAATTATTTTAATGGAGACCCTAAGTCTAACTTAGGGAAATTAAATAATTAAAGGGCATTAATAAAACAAAGTGAGAATGATCTAGAAATCAAAGATCAAGTCATGTTATATTCTTAGTCGTTGATTGGAGTTCTAATCTCGGTCGTTGATTTCTCAACAAGAAGACTATAAAGGAAGGCTCGAGGGTCATTTGGAAAGACACACGGAGTGAATCTTGAGATCAAATTCCTCTGATAGAGCAAGTGCTCAGATGAAGATCAGATCTAAGTGATTCCAACACAGTGAGGGGTAGAAGTAGCTTTTGGAGAGAGAATTTTCTCAGATGAAGAATCATCAGCAGAGAGAGGCAGAGAGACGTTCAGCATAGCCAGCACAGAGCCAGTTAGGCTGACGTAGAGCCAGAGTAGAGCCATGCAAGGCTACGCTGAGGTTGCGTAATAGCTGAGAGGGTTTCTGAGATTTTACTATCGGATCAGTTCCAGAAGCCAGGAGCCAGGGTGTGAGACCGGGAGGCTGAGATCTGAGATTCCGGGAGTCAGATCGATCCATAGCTAGGGTGAAGTAGTGCCCAGAGAGGGTGATGCTGGAACTGCGTCGGGAATGCGCAGTGGCAGCGCAAATCTTACCAAGGGCACCTCATCCAATGACTGAATCAACCAGATTTTCCAGTGATTGAGTGAGGTAAAACTCACATTCTTTTTGCCAGTATTTCTCTCTCTGTAACTGAATAAACCTTGAGGTATTCAAAGATGTATTCAAAAATTGCTACTGCTTAATAATAAAAACCCTCAGATTTGCTGAACCAGTTTTCCCGCATTAGGTTTCTCTGGGGACTTAGTCCAAAATAAAGGTGTCCTATGTGTGATTTATTTCTTACTCGGTTTCCTTGTTTCAGAATCATATTTAATAAAGTGTAGGTTGCTTCAGTAGTTACTTCAATAATTCAAATTTGAATTAATTTTGTAAATGAAATTGACATAATAGGAGAAATAACTCAGATAGTTGCAGCAGGATTCCTTAGATTGTCAGATCCAGGAATTTTCACAAGTTCTTGTGCCGGGTGACAAAACTTATGTAGTGCACACACTATGTCCCCGCTTTGACTGTGACCATGGGGAACTACTCCATGACAGACCATTTCTTTGTGGTCCATATTCCGAACACCAATGTAGTGTTGGGAGTCCAGTGGATCTACACACTTGGCAGAGTCACCACTGACTGGTGGGAGTTGGAGATGGAGTTCTTGGATCCAGATGGCAAACTAGTGTTGCTGAGGGGTATGCAATCCTACCCCCACAGACAGTCTCGACCCAGAGGATGGAGGCTAACTTGAGGCATGGAGATGTTGAGTGGGCTACAGAGTTGAGGATTTCTGAGGCTAGGGGCGTGGCCAAGCCACCACATTCGGATATTTAGGCCATCCTTGATAGGAAACCTATAGTATTTGGAGATATAACACTCGGCCAACGACCTAACCGAGGATTTGAACACACCATAGAGTTGGAGCTCGAAGTACAGGTGGTGATCACTACTCCTTATAAGAATCCTAAGGGCTACCGGGATGAGATGGAGAGAGCCATCCATGAGCTATTAGCATTGGGGCACATCACGCCCAGCTCTAGCCCATTTGCTTCATTAGTTGCTATGGTGAGAAGAAGGACAGGACCCTACGTATATGCATTGATTACAGGGCCCTCAACGAGAAGACCATGAAGAACCGCCACCCAATCACACGCATTGATGAGTTGGTGGATGAGTTGAGGGGAGCCAAGTTCTTCTCAAAGATTGATCTACGGTCAGAGTACCACCAGGTTCGGGTGAAGGACAAGTGTGTCCCTAAGACAAATTTCCGGTGCCACTATGGGCACTTTGAGTTCCTGGTTATGCCCTTTGGGCTAACCAATGCACCGACCACATTTTATTCATGTATGAACCACGTATTTCATGGACAACTAAGAAAGTTCGTGCTATTGTTCTTTGACGACATTCTGATCTATAGTCAGACTTGGGAGGAGCACTTACAGTGTGTTGAGGCAGTGCTTCGTATCCTGGAGGAGAAACAGTTTTATGCCAAACTGTCTAAGTGCTAGTTTGGGCTAACGAAGATGTTATATTTGGGGCACATCATCATGGTTGATGGAGTGTGTGTTCATGAGAAGATCCGAGCCATCAAAGATTAACCAGAGCCCAGGAACGCAACAGAGCGGAGGGGGTTCGTGGGCATTATCACTTACTGCCAGAAGTTTGTGAAGGGGTTTTCATAGTTGGCAGCACCCCTCACCGATCTGACAAAGAAAGGAGCATTTGCATGGACAACTACAACGCAGGAGTCCTTTGAGTGTTTCAAGCAGGTGATGAGAAACTGCTTCGTGCTAGCACTTCTTGACTTGACTCAGCCTTTCATATTGGAGCGCGATGCGTCTGAGGAAGGAGTGGGGGCCGTATTGATGTAGGGAAGGCACCCCATAGCTTTCGAGAGTCAGAAGATGCTGCCTCGCGAGAGGTTGTACCCCATACATGACAAAGAAATGCTAGCCATCATGCATGCGCTAGCAATGTTCAGGCAATACTTGGTGGGGAACAGATTTCAGGTGAGGACTAACCACAACAGCCTCAGATTCTTTTTCGAGTAGAAGCAGCTAAAGTAGAGGCAACAGAAATGGGTGAGCAAGCTCCAGGCATATGACTTTAACATAGAGTATGTCAAGGGGAAGCACAACATGGTGGCAGATGCATTTTCTAGGAGGCTAACTTCCCTTTCATTGATGAGTATTGCTCCAAATTGGAGGGCCCAACTATTGGTGGATTATTCCAAGGACCAGTTTGCATGTGAGGTCCTTGATGGGATGGTGACTGATGACATATATTGGGTGATGAATGAGCTGATATCATACAAGGACCGGATATTCTTGGTGGCCAACTCCCAGCTGCGTGAGAAGATTATAGGCTTCCCATGACACACCCTTGGCGGGACATGAGGGGTACACCAAGGCCTACAGGGCCATTCGAGAGAGGTTTGTGTGGAAGGGCCTCAAGGATGATGTTTTGCGGCATATCAGGGAGTGTGAGACCTACCAGCGAAACAAGGGTGAGCAGTCACACCCAGTGTGTTTATTGCAGCCTCTTCCTACTCTGGAGGGGAAGTGGGAGAGTATATCTATGGATTTCATTAATGGGTTGCCCACAGTACAAGGAAAGGACTGCATTTACGTGGTCGTGGACCGATTGACGAAGTTTGCACACTTCTTCGCCATCTCAGCCTGGTACACGTCCTCACAGGTGCCTGAGTTTTTCTTCAGGGAGGTTTTTCAGCTGCATGGTCTTTCCAAGACCATTGTTAGTGATCGGGATAGCCGCTTCATGGGAGGATTTTCGCAAGAGCTGTTTTGGTTGGTGGGCATGAAGGTCACCCCTAGCATGAGCTACCATCCTCAAACGGATGGTAAAACTGAGATAGTTAACAAGTGGCTGGCAGGATAGCTGCGTAACTATGTGACAAGGAAACAATATGCCTGGATATGGTGGCTACACATGGGGGAGTACTGCTACAACACCACCTACCAGATGTCCATAGGTATGTCTCCTTTTCTTGCAATATATGAATATGATGCTTTATCTTTTTCTGATGTCATGTTTGGTGACAGCAACGCCCCAAGGGCCAAATATTGGACCCAGGAGAGTCAGGACATCTTGAGGGCTCTTAAGACAACATGAGGATGGCCCAAAACCAACAAAATATTTATGCAGACCGAGGTCGAGTTGAGAGACAATTTGAAGTTGGGGACTTGGTTTTCCTCTGACTTCAACCTTACAGGCAGTCTACGCTCAAACAAAAGGGGGCCAAGAAGCTCAAGCCTTGCTTTTATGGGTTGTATAGAGTCACTCGAAAGGTGGGGGAGGTGGGTTATGTGAAAAACTTACAAACAGTTGCAGTGATAGATTTATTTCTCTTACTTATTATTTCAATAAGTTATTATTCATAAATCTTTTGGAAAATATCGAAATAAATACTACTGCAACATTCACAATTATATATGAAGAGAAATATACAGTAGAGAACATAAGCACAAGAATCAATTACATGTACACAGTTATTTTTGGACAATTGTCCCCGGAAAATCCCAATGTGGGGAAACCGCTGCATCAGATGAGGGTTTTATTAATTCTTCAGCAAATGATATTTTTATAGGGAAAATATACGACAGATAAATTCTGAACCACCCGAGACTGAATTTCTAGCTTACTCGGACAATTATCTGACACCTAGAACAACCCCTACATGCCCCTACGTCACTCTGCATAATTCTCTGTGCAGTCTCAGCGCTAGACTGCGTGAGTCTGTGTGGGGTCTCTACGTTGTAGCCTCAAGCTGCCTCCAGTGACCCTCTGCTGCCCTCCGACCTTAATCTTGATCACCCCTGACCTCCTCTTTCTGCGTCTGCAACTTCTTGCCCTGCAACGATCCTATTGAGATCGAATTCTACATCAGAATGGATCTCCTTCGGGTACTGAGTGTATGCCCGACTTATTTTCCAAGTGACCCTCGAGCCTTCTTTTATAATCTTCCTGTTGGAGAACCAACGACCCAGATTAAAATATTAATCAATGGCTAAGATTAAAACTTGATTTGATCATTGTTTTCTAGAAGATTCACACTCTGACTTATTAATACCCTTTATTTCATTTCCCTAAGTTTAGACTTAGGGTCTTCATTTAAATAATTAATTATTTTAATAAGTCTTAAACCGAGTAGAATTTCCACAAACAGTTTATGGGTTCTTTGGAATGTTGTTGTCCAAGCCTACCTGCAAATTTTGAGACTTGGAACACTTATGGATGCTACAAAAATCAACACTCCCTCTTAGCAAGGAAGGTGTTCCAACAATATGCCTGTTGCATGCTGCTCTAATTCCGAATCACCCTCTGCGTTGCTGATCTCAGGATTCTTCTCCCCCCATATGTTGTGCTGCTGCCCCTTCTACTGCTGCCTTTGACTCTGCCATTGTCACTTGCTGCCTTTGTACCACAGCTCCCTTTGAATACTGAATCCTCCATTCTTGCTACTGGAAGAAAATTTTCATCATCCCCATCTTCTCTCTGATGTAGACAAACTTTATCTTTCCCAGTGCCTTTGTGAGGATGTCTCCCACCTGTTCTCCTGTTGGAGTGTACTCCAACTGAACAACTCCACGTTGTACACAGTCCCTGATGAAGTGACACCGGATGTCAATATGTTTTGACCTATCATGAAACATAGGATTCTCAGATAGCTTTATGCAACTCTGATTATCACATAAAATGCTGGTCCCTTCCATTTTCTCCTTGAGTAGATTCACTAACAGTTTCCTAAGCCATATGGCTTTGCACAAAGCTGTGCTAGCTGCCATATACTATGCCTCTGCTAAATTCAGTGCCACGAACTTCTGTTTCCTACTACACCAGGAATTCATTCCTGTTCCCAGACTAAAACAGTACCCACTGGTACTCTTCCGATCAACTAAACTTCCAGCCCAATCTGCTTCAGTGAAACCACTCAACCTGACATCATTGTCATGGTTGTACTTCAACCCAAGCTCGACTGTCCCTCGAAGGTACCTGAGAACATGCTTTGCTACTGCCCAATGTGCCTTCTTCGATTCCTCCATGAACTGACTTAGGGTATTAACAACATAATAGATGTCTAGCCTTGTATTTACCAGATACATCAATGACCCTATGAGTTGTCTGTACAGCGTAGGATCAACTTCATCATCTTCGGACATGTCCTCCAGTTGGTAATTATTGGAGTGGTTATGGGCCTCCAGTCCTCCATTTGAAATCTCTTCAAAATCTTTGTAGTGTATCTTCTGTGACCAAGGAAGATCTCCCCATTCTGCTGCCAAACTTCCAACCCCAAAAAATAGTGCAACCGTCCTAGATCCTTCATGTCAAATTCTTTAGCCAAATTCTTCTTGCAATCTGTGATGAGCCCTGATGATCCTGTCAAGAACAGATCATCCACATACAATACCGGTATCAAAGGCTCACTCCCTACTTTTAGATAATAGAGATTGGGATCTACATCACTCTTGACGAATCCCATCTTCTGTAGGTAGTTGTCAATCCGACCATACCCGGCGCTAGGAGCTTGCTTCAGTCCATAGAATGCTTTCTTCAATCTGCACACATGAGTTTTCTGATCATGTGTCTCAAATCCCTCTGGTTGTTTATATACACTTCTTCTTCTATCACACCATTCAAGATTTCCGTCTTGACGTCCATCTAGTGAATTTCCCATCCCATCTGCGCAGCAAGGGATTTCACGGACCTGATAGATGTGTATCTAGCTACAGGTGCGAAGGTTTTTTCATAGTCTATTCCTTCCTTCTGACCATACCCCTTAGCCACAAACCTGACTTTAAATTTCTCGATGCTGTCGTCTGCAACATACTTGATCTTGTAGATCCACCTGGATCCTACAACTGATCTCTCCTATGGTCTGGGTACTACTTCCCAGACATCATTTGTCATAAATATTCCCTCATGATAGGAGGAAAAAACCAATTCAATAAATCTAATGCCAACTCATAGGACAACAAAACCTTGAATTTGTGACATTTCTGAGCTTGAAAAGTGTCCTGAGGAATCCAATGATGATTTGTAACATTCTGATAGAAGGGTAACAGAAATTTGTAGAAGCATAACAGAAGTTTGCAGGCACTTTTGAGGCACTTTTAGGAGTCCAAATCCACTCCTGAAAAAACGATCAACTAGCACTATGTGTCTAGTTTCCAGAAAATCTTGAATTTTTCAAAATGACCCATGGGAAGGCCTCCAAAAATCCATTCTCCCAAGGTTACTCCAAAAGCGTAGCAGGGGCTCCAAAAAGGTGGCAGAAACATGAAAATGAGTGGTTTTTTGGCCTTTTCTTCAAAATTAGAGCTTGTCATGAAAAAGTGGTTCCTAATCTGTGATGTACTCATCAAAATGCATCCATCCATGTAAAGAAATCATCATTTGGATTCCCCCAAAATAAGCATAGCAAAATTTTGCTATGCTTCTATGAGGTGGAATTTCCAGAATTGCACAAAAATCACAAAAAATACCAAAATTCTTCAAAACTTCTCAAAATTGGTTCCTTAGCACCTGTGAGTGATCGGATAAACAGTCAAGTAAGATTTAGCCAACAAATCTATAAGCTATCCTTCTCCTTAAGCTTCATTTGAGCTTCTCACAGAACCTCAAACATCCAGTCCTCTCAAAACATCTTTTGGCCAAGGGTGGAGAATTGATTTCATGCATGGTGAAGGGTTCTAACCTGAGGTGGCGCCCTCCCTTGAAGCTCTTCTTCTCACTTTCCATATTTTTTATCACTGAAAGGATGAAAACCCTAATATGTTGATGGGATGGGTATATGTAGTGAAATCTGGAAAAAATAAAATGTAGGGATGGGGTAGGTTTAGAAGGTGAGATGGAGGGTTATGGAGCTAGGGAAAATTCTACAAAAAAATCAGTAGATAAGGTGGCATGTTAGCTCCATGTTGTGGGTGGAATGAAGTGAAATGGGTGTGAGGAAGGTGGTGAAATGATGAAAACACTGGAAATTTCCAATTATTTCAACACTGTGAAAATAGCTAGTGTTTAGGGTTTAATGAAAATAGATGTTAGGGATGATATGGATGGTGGGAGATGTGAGGATGAGGTATATGAGAGGTGTAGGATAGTGTTTAGGTACTAGTGTTAAGGTTTATTTAGCTGGAGTAGGTTAGGGTTTATTCAAATGGAGTCTTTCATTGGCATGAAGAAGTGATGACATAGTGAAATATGGAGTGAGCATGAAAATGATTTGAAAACTCAATAACTTGACCAAGGGAGGGTATGAGAGTAGTGACTTACTGTTTGTGAGAGGTCCAAGGAGTAGTGATCACAAGCCTTGAGATTTTTTGAAGCAGCGTTTTAAAATTTCGACTTAGGTTCAGAACTAGTCAAGGGTCGACTCGACTCCGAGTCCAACTCGATATTGACTCAGCCGATTCAGTTTCAATGACTCGGTCTTTGTAAAAAATACATTAAATATTATTTTTTTATTATAAAAAAACATAATTTTAAAGATTTTCATTCATGTTTCCAAACACAAAACATTACAATATAGACAAAAGACAACATATGATCAAAGTAGGCTCATGAATATATCCATTATATCAAAATTGCACCTAATGCACTGTCCAATACATAGTAGTAAGTACATAGTACATATATGATGATGATATAGAGATCAAAACAAAAAACATAACCAAGGAGGCTCTAAATGGCGTCTACAACAAAACATGAATAATCATTACTGCTAAACATCTGACAAGGCAATATCCTCTAGCTCAAACTCTGAACCAGAGGGGGAAACCACTCGCTTCTCCTCCTCATCAACATCCTCAACTAGAACTGTTGCACGTTAAGCCTGAGATAGACGAGCTATGCGCTTCCGCCATGGCCGACTAGAGAAAGTGTCTGCGGCTGCAAGTGGAGGACTTGGGCCTGGGCTTGCTACTAGTGGATATGCATTGAGCTGAGCCTCTACCTGTGTATCAAAGTCCATCCCCACACCAATATCCTCATCAGAGTCAAACTCTGGTGGACAAGTATCCACTACCCAATCTGATGTTGGATCAATATCCTCCAACACAATGGGATCTAAATCAGGTCTTTTGTTCAGAAATTGGTTGCGTCTTAGTCAAAGGTTGGACTGGACATACACTAGATCATTTAACCATTTGTGTTCCAAATGGTTTCTCTTCTTTTTGTGAATTCTCTCAAAGACATACCAATTGCGCTCACACCCAGAAGCACTGCAAGTTTGACTCAAAATGCATATTGCAAACCTCTACAATTCAAGACAATTGCTACCAAATGCCTCCCACCATTGTGCTACAAAAAACATAGTTGTGTAATGAGTTTCAGTTAGCTCAACAAATTATATCCAAATTTGAAATTATAAACAACTATACAAATAATAAAATATGAATTTGAAAATTGAAATTCTTTGTTTACCTGGCTCATCTGATTCCCTTGCAATCCTTGCAAGGTTCTTACTAAAGGTACCTGTGGCTTTGCTGAACACAATGATCTGATTGTGTATCAACAATTGGTCACTCTCCATGGGGATCATGCGATCAATGCATTCAATCAATCCATCTCTAACCTCCCCAATCAAAGCTCTTTCTTCCTGAGTTTTATAATGATACCTTGGGTTCAGAAAATATCGAGCTACATGTATATGGCGATGGAGTTGATTGTTCCATCTTTGATCAATGATTTCCCAAATGGGCCCATACTTACCCACTCTGCCCTTGTATGATGTCTTTATTTACTCATTTTCTTGATCCATACCCTCATAAATGAAGCCCATAGCCAATCTTTCCCCATCCACCAACCACAACACCTTAACCAGTGGCTCAGCAATCTTCACAATCTTTGCTGCCTTTTTCCAAAATATTTCTTCATTAACTTTGTTTTTCACATCTTTGCCATCCTGTTTGTGAGCCCACTGATATTCATTCCATTCATCACTAGAAAACAACTTTTTCAAGTTTCTATGTTGGGAAAGCATAGATTGCAACGTCAAAAAATGTGTTGCAAATCTGGTGATGGTGGGCCTAATAATTTTCTTGCCCCATGTGTGTTTCCTCATTAGGTTCAAAATCCATGAGTGATTGTAAATATATTTTGTGATGCTTTTGCCATGCTCTACAGCATTCTTGATCCAATCTATTTTACCAATATCCTCAAGCATGAGGTCTATGCTATGTGTAACACATGGGGTCCAAAAGATGGTTTTGTGTTTTTCCTCTAACAATTTACCAGCAAGAACATAGTTATAGGCATTATCTGTGATGATTTGAACAACATTTGCCACCCCCGCCTCTTCAACAACTTCATCCAAAAGCTGAAACAACAAGTGTGCATATTTCACCCTATCAGATGCATCAACTGATCTTAGAAACATGGTTCCCCATGGGAAAAAGACAAGAAAGTTTATGATGGTACGATTCCTATGATCAGTCCATCCATCAGACATGATGGTACATCTTGTTTGTTCCCATGAGTTTTGGAATTCTTTCAAATATTCATCAATGGACACAATCCCTTTTTGCAAAAGAGATCCTCTAAACTCATGCATAGTAGGGCCTTTGAAGCCCTTTCCAGCAGCATATATGGAATAAAACATAGGTTCATAATATGGTGAATGAGAAGCATTGAAGGGAATATCAACATCATACCACAATCTAGCAATGTAATCACAAGCAGTTTCTCTCAATTCTTTCTTCCAATGCTGATCTAAAGTGGGTTGCACTTGACCTCTACCTGTAGGACCATGTGCACTATCAGAGGGAGAAGAGGGTGTGAAAAACTTTTTATAGTACCCTTATTTCTCATTTCACCCTTACCCTTTTCTTGAATAGACTCCAAAGAGTGAGGAACATAGCGAAATGGGTTTGATGCATCAATGCAAGGGATAGATGAAGAACCTTCATAATCAAAATTTGGGTTGGAACCCATCATGTGTTTTATATTTCTCTTCCTCCCAATTTCAACCTCTATTTCTTTTTCCCTAGCTTTGTCTTCCTCAAACTTTTGAAATTGATCTCTCAACTCCTTCCTAATTTCCCCAATTTCTTCTATTGGTGCTTCACATGGAGTAATTTGGCCTCTAAGACTAGCCAAGTGTAGTTTCGGCCTATGAATGCCCCCTCAACCCCCCTTAATTTTTCTCTGACAAAATTTGCAATACATTTGATCATCAACCTTTTCAGCGTATGCCCAAGCAACGTCTTTAATTCTAGGGGCCATTTTGGACTGAGTTTTTGACTTGGAAACGAAAGGTTTAAATCTGAAAATGAAAACAAAAAAAACTACTCATTCTATGTTCATTTCTTTCACAAAAATCTATGTTTTCCATTTTCAGATTTGCAAAAAAAAAAAAAAAAGCAAAGGCAGATTTTAGAAGGAAAAAAAAAAATACCTCTAGGCTCTAGCCTCTTCAATGTTGCTCCAAGAAACCAAATCCTCAATTTTGCTCCAAATCTTGCTCAATAAGCTCCTCACTGCTGCTAAGAAGCTTGCCCAAAAGACTCCCCAAACTTGCTCCAAAAACCAACTCCACAACTCTTCACAAATTCCTCACAAATGCTCACTCAAATGCAATGAGATAGATGTGAGGAAATGAGAGGGGTTGGGTAGCTTTAATAGGATAGGGAGGGGTTAGAGGGTTGAAAAAAACCCTAACAGTAAAGAAAAGTACAATTTGGGGTCCATTTTTTAGCCTAAGTGAGGTCCGCGGCCGACTTTGCCGAGCTAGACCGGTCTAACTCGGGCTCAGCTGAGCTGGCCAGTTTGTGACCGAATTGGCTGAGTTAGTGACTGGCTCGTCTGGTTCGGTCACAAACCAGAGCCTGGACCGATTTCTTTACCAAGTTGGTCCGGTCATAGGGTCAGCGTAGTCTGCTCGGCCAATTCCAAGCCAGACCGACCAGTTTTTAAAACTATGGTTTGAAGATATTTGAAGCCAAAAATCTATTTCTGGACCCTTTCTGGAGGTTTAATACCAAATTACAGAAGCATATCAACACTTCCCATAAGCGTAACAACTGATTCTAGAAACGTAATAAAGGAATTGCCAAAAATTTTAAAAATAGGGCTTAAAGATGGATCAATATCTCTCTAACCATAATGTTTTTTGAAAAACTGAGAGAGATTTTTGTTCATTGGCATGTTATGAACCAAAACATCCTTCATTTTTCCAAAATAATTTCCCATTTTCTCCTAATCCAATTTTGAAGTTGATCACTCAAAATTTGCAGAAGCTAACACCTACTTTGAGAGGGAGTTTGGAGGCCTTCCCAGAGGAGTTTTGGGATGCAAGTGGTATCGTTGCAAAACTTAGGATGTCTGCTACAAAATGGAGTAATCAAGAACTGCAAAACCATGCTTCAGACCCCTGAAAGATTGACTTGAAAACAACCTATTCAAAAGTGCAGAAAATGACCTAGACAAACTATATTTTTGGCATTTATCTCAAACCATAACACTTGTGCATAAGCTGAAGGAGGTGTTTGTTATTTGGCCTATGATTGACAACAAATTCTTTCACTTCTGTAAAATTCATCTCCATTACTTCAAAAACTAATTTTGAAGCCAAACTATCCCTGTGTGCAATGGCTTGATCATGAAACTCTAAAAATGATGCCATGGGTCTGAGTTGGCTCAAACCTAGAATGGTGACCTCCCTTATGGACCTTCTTCTCACCCTCCATGATGTTTTTCAACAAGGAAAGCCCTAGCTTGATGTAGTGGATAGGGAAGGTGGAAACTTAGGAAAACAGGGGATAGAGGTAGGGTGGTTTTAGGGTTAGAAATGAAGTGGAAGGAAGTTAGGGAAAAATCCCTAAAAATTGGGGAGGTAGGGTGATGAGTTGGCTACAGGATGCAAATGGAAGTTTTGGGAATGGGCATGTGAAAGGTACCCAAAAGGTCAAAACACAAGGTTTCACTACTTTTTCTGCAAAAATGTAGTGAAATTTAGTGTTTTAATGAAATTGATGGAAAAGAGGGTTGTGAGTGATAGGATATGTTACGGTATGGTGTATGAAGGTTATATGAAGGTTGTATATGGTTAGATTAGGGTTTTATCATCTAACACAAACAAAAGATGAAAAACACCAAAAATGTAGTGGAGATAACCTAATGAAAGAAACCACTCATTTGCTGATGAATTTTGACTTGAGAGAGGTATGGAGGGTGTCCACTCACTATTTAGGAAGTGTATGAACCTTTGTGCAGTGGTTTTGAACCGTGGAGCATTGATTTGGGGCCCAAACACCAAAAGCGCAACACAGGTAGTGTTGGCACAAATCTGCTTATTTTTCTTCAACCCATGGCAGCAGTGGAGTATGATGGTGTAAAGAGAGGATATCTTTACTTATTTCCCTATCTTTGCTAACTCCCTATGCAAAAGACTTGTATGGTGAAAATGAGATTTTGTTCGTTTTCTTTTATGACATAATTGACTCTTATGGTGGCAAAAAAAATGAGACCTAGAATTTGACCTAAATGAAGGTGTGGTGAATGACCTCAGACCCTAGATGATTGATGGATGACATGACCTCTGAAATAATGATGACCATGAATGGAGTGAATGGAGTAGCATTTCAAACCTAGACATATTCATTGAACAAAAGTTTATTTGAAAATTGACTTGAAACATAAAATTTTGACCTAGGACTACTACTAAGTAAAACTGAAAGAGTACATTTGATCACTGAACATTTGGACACTAACATTGGCTCCAGCTGGGGATGGCATCTCCTTTAGGAGGTGTCAAGAACACCGTAGACCAAGTAGCCTCATCCATTGGGCAATGGAGTCACTGCAGCTACAATCCTCAAACTGATTCAAATGAAACTGAAAACTGAACTGTACATCATCAATTGCAAACTCTATTGGAAACTGGCACTGAAAAAGATGTCAGAATGTTGAGATTATTCATTACACCTTACCTACTCTAACTGATCCATAAATCACTTTATCAAGTGAAGTCAAAGATCCGGTGCAACCATGAAAGAAAATGTCTATCTGATTTCTTGCTCCTCCTACTTTCCTCAAAAGAAAAGCGTTGTGGTAATGACAACCCCAAATGAACATTGAACCCAATCTCTGTGTTGGCGAAGAAAACAAACTCCATCTTTTCTGATGCTTCCAAAAGACTTCCCAAGGGGTCTTGAAAATCATGAAACATTACCTCTTATTGATCAGCAAAAAGAAGGGAAATGCTTTCGAATATAATGGCTGATTGTTCTTCTTCATTTGGTTGATCCCTCTTAAATAGAAATGCAGCAATGTGATCTTCCATATCATCCAGATCAGAGACAAGATTTGTATGTTCTTGCATATCTTCAATTGAGGTAGCCAAATCAACATCAACACAAATAACTACAAATGGATTTTCATGTATATCAGAAAAAGAATTGTCTCGGCTCTAAAAAAATTATATATCTTGATCATTTGAAGGCTGCTGAACATGTTCATCAAACTCAAGACAACAAACCTATTGTACACTATTTTTGACCTCAATGGATAAATTATGACTCTCTAAAGTCTCTATACAAGCAAACTCAAAATTCTGATCTGCACATATTTCTTCTTGAATTAAAAACTCAGAAGAGGAAAGGGATGAAGGGTAGCTGGACAAAACATCTTCAGATCTATCTTGATCACTTGAAGATTGGCAAGACTGTTGCAATTTATCATCAACTTCGAAAGATGGAAGATCAATGTCATCCTTCGAAGAATTCTGCTCAAGTTTGTTGTCATCTATGGAAGAATCCATTATCTTCTCATGGCGGTGAAAAGGGTTTTCATTCAAAGCATCCAAGAGTTCATCATCCATAAACTCTTCATTGCCATAAGCACTTTCTAGCTCTTGAATAAAATTCTCAAAGTGATCACAACAATCCTCAATCAAAAGCAAAGAAGGATAGGTTTCTCTATACTTCTCAAAAAATACTGAGTGAAAATCCTTGAGAGAAATACAAACAGGAGGCAAATTTTCATACCAAAGCCATGATTTTTCTTCTAATGTGATCATGAACATCTTCATTAAACAATCTCCATGAAAATTAATATTTAGCTTACGCACATGCATATGAAATCTTATTAAACGAAGTGTAGCATCATCACCTTTTCCATCTCTGAATTTTGGCAAGTATGATTGCCAATCTATTTGAGGCATATGATTTGGAAAGCTTATAACATGATCTCGATGCATAGGATCATATCTAGCATTACTTTTTGCAGTTGAATCCATCTTGAAAACAATGAAGTCACCAAGAAATTCTTCAAGCTACTGGTATTTGAAAAGTGGAGTCGCCATAAAAACTTTGAACCTTTGGATTCTTCGACACTCGAGTCGCTAGGTGAAAGATGCAAAGCCTTTCTTGTGCTTGACCACTGTTCACCATCAGAAATCATAGCTAATCTTTGTCGTTCTTTCCTGGGAAATATTTAACCTTCGCTCCCCAGCAACGGTGCCAAGAATGTTATCACTCTCTCCAACTTCCCAAGGCTGAGAATGGGTTTGAAGAAAGGTAACCAGAGACTAGGCTTTAGGTCAGGTAGCTAGCCCTACCAGGACTAGAGAGGGCTCTCTTGTTGTCACTTTTGTAGTCAAAGGAATGACTGAGTATCTAATGATGTTAGGCTAGGCATGTAAGCTCAGTAAATAGGATTTTTTTGATGTTTTAAGTGTTGGATAGAAAAGTCAGTGAGAAGGTTGTGTGTAGGGTTTTTAGGTCTAAATTCCAAGGTCAATTTGCAGAGAATGTGTGAGGCTAGATAGGTAGTTTGAAAGCATGTTTAATAGGTCATTGAGTATAAGATGAAGTAAGAGAGAGTTTGAATGAGCACTGAGGTGAATTCATTCATTTAGAAGTGAAAAGACATATCCTGTAAACCTTGCCTAAAACAGAGCATGAACAGACATGATTTCTGCTTATAAACTTACAAGATAAACATATGGAAAGATGTATCTAAAAGAAGAAGATATATTATTTAGCATGAATAGATGAACATACATAAGAAGAACAAATGATCCAATGCATACCACAAGATTCTCAACACAAGTTCTACAAATTTTAATCTGATTTCATTCCAAATTGCTGGTTACAATAGCTCCACTATAAAATAAGACTATCCAGCCCTAAAAAAAACTAAAAAGAGTCTACATATAGAAAATATGCACTATGACACTTCATGAAGTCGAAATCCAATCCAAAATGGATCATAAATACACAAGATGAGTCATTTCCTAGATTCTAGGTAGCTTAGAAACCATTCCCTAAATTTCAGCTATGAACTAGGAGTGTTTGTCCCTTACATTAAATTACATATTCCCTCATGATAGGAGGCAAAAACCAACTCAATAACTCTAATTCCAACTCATAGGACAACAAAACCTCGAATTTGTGACATTTTTAGAGCTTGACAAGTGTTCTGAGGAATCCAATGCTGATTTGTAACATTTCTGACAGAAGGGTAACAAAAATTTGCAGAAATGTAACAGATCATCCCTTGCCGATCTATACCCATCACTACACTGCAAACTCGCTTTGAATTCCTCAGCAAACCCCGCCCCAGAAATTCGACTTAGCTTCAGTGCTCTGTGTGGATATTTTGAGGTGTTCGGGTAGCATCAGATGTGCTCTAACTCCCAAACTTTGTTGAGGGACTAGAGTACATGAGATCTCCAAAACCCAAAAAGTGATTTAAGAAATTCCATTATGTTTAAGAGATATATAATTAATTAATATTTTAATTAAGGACCCTAAGTCTAACTTAGGAAAATTAAAATATTAAAGTTAATTAAATTAAACATATGATGAAAATGACTTAATTCACACGGAAGCATCTTCTAATCGTAGTTGTCGCTTCAAGATTAGATCACGATTGTTGATGTTTCAATGAGGAAAGTATAAGAAGAGGGCTTGGGTAAGTTGGAGAAAACACACGCATAGTGGCAGAGCACTAAAACTAAGCTGGAATTCTAGGGCGTGGTTTGCTAAGAATTTCAAAAGTGTTTCAGCTGCAGCGAGGGGCAGTATTGGCGAGAGGGATGGTTTGATCCCAGGCCAAGAGTGCAACGAATGCATACAAGCAACAAACCGAGGCAACACAGAGGCAGCAACTATGCAGCTCATCCAAGAGCCCAGCAGGGGCAGCACAGAGACTTCAGGGGCTACGCAGACTTGATGCAGGCCCAAAAAGGGTAGCGTAGGGGCAGCGGGAGGCCAGAAGGGCTAACGCAGGCCATCAGGGCTGAGGTAGAGGGCTTCAAAGCAGCACTGGGGTTTTTGAAGATTGAAAAGGGCTGAGTTCTGTAAATCCCATTTAAGGGTGTGAATCAGTCAGTTTTTCTGTCTCCAGAATAGAGGTAGAGCTACAATTTATTTATTTCTCTATCTATTTAACCAGTTTGGTGCCTAGATTTGTTGTACGTGGATTATGCTTAATAATAAAAACCCTCCAGTAGCCAGAAGACCAGTTTTCCAAAATTGGGTTTTTCCGGGAACAGTTTTCCAGAAAATCCTTGTGTATCACTTTGTCATTGTGCATTTTATTCAGTTTAGATCTGTATGTGTAGGCTGTTAATGTGTTTACTTCGATGTTAATGCTAAATATTTTCAGGTTAATAACTTAATGTAAGTAGGAGAAGTAAATAAAAAATTTAACAGTAGGATTTTTGTTTGAACATATTCAGAAATTTTCACATGGTATCGGAGCGATTGCAGATCTAGTTAGATATCCAACAAGACGATTGAAGAAATCCTTATTGCAGAAAGCAGCATAGAAAGCAGTAGCAATAGTAGATAAACCGGACTAGAGAAGGCAGCGCAATAGAAGAAGGATGCAGAGTCGAGTAGAGGCAAGGGTGACACAGTCTCCATGTAGACTCACACAAGCCCACGCACTTACTGCGCAGAGGCGGTGCAGATGCTGCGTTGAGACTGTCTGCTCACGCAGAGGCTAGCCTGGGTGACGGAATCCAGAATCTGTTTGTTGTTCAGAGTATCGGAATCTGAGTTGCAGACCTTCAGCAGTTGCTGGTGGGGTGAAAATTCTAGTGATGCAGAATTTAGCCTAAGCTAAGTTGACGAAGAGCGGAAGGAGAACAACTTATCAGAATATTTCCTGCCAAAGAAGTTTGAAGATCGATCAGAGGATCGAAGAGAGCTGATTCGTTTTGTTTGGAAAACTTCCAAGGGAGGGAGCAGAGGGTGCCTGTCTCGCCAAGAACCCTAGATCCGAGTCTCTAGCATAGAGAGGAGGATTCATTCTGACTAACTTCTGAGCAGATGGCACCCCATGGACTACGTGATCAGGATAGGTTGGACGGACTGTCCAACTTCAATTTGGAAGGCCAGAATCCTGGTAGTCATGGAGGCATATGGCTTGAGGGAGCATGCAGAGAAAGTCTTGGCTACACCGATCGATGCGAAACTCCTGGAGAAGCACGAAGAAGCATCGACACATGCCAAATGCTTCATTATGGATGGGGTCAAAGATCATGTGGTTCCAGACATAGCCGAGAAGGCAACGACTCATGAGATGTGTGTAGCTCTAACCACACTATATGAAGGAAGATCCGTCCAGATGAAGATGCTTCTGGAGAACGAGTGGAGGTTATTCATGATGGCCAAGGGAGAGGAGATCGACCCTTTTTTATCCAGACTACAATCGATTCAGGATCAACTGAGTGCCATGGGAGTCAAGGTAGATGACGATGTCATGGTGAGGACTGCTCTCAGTGCAGTCACAAAGGACTGGAAAAATTTTGTCCAAAATCTCTTGGGCAAAGTGGACCTTCCCAACTAGGACAATGTGTGGGCTATCCTCCGACAAGAGGAAATCCGTTGGATGACCAAAAGATAGTACAACATTGGTTCAAGAAAAGTGAAGAAGGAAGACGAGGAAGATGCAGCCTTGGCATCAAAGAAGCAGCAGGGGAGAAAGAAGCGTGATCTGTCGAAGATCAAGTGTTTCCAGTGCGGCAAACTAGGACATTTCGCCAGCAATTGTCCACAGAAGAAAAAGGACAAGGAAGCTTCTAGCTCCAAGGCTGCTATGGTGGACGATGGCTCCAGAGATGACGTAGCCATGAGCGCTCATGAAACATGAAAGTGGGGCGATCTTGATTTGTAGAGCAGCTACAGAGTGGGGGCAGGATTCTTGAGTAGCCCAACTCTTGGATCACATACGAGCTATTAGAGCCTTAAGACGGTAGTGGGGAAAGTGGAGCAGTGGGTGCAGAAGATCACGGATGAAGCAGAGGCAGCGTTGGATGCTAAGAGGGAGCAGCGCAGTGCAGATGCAGCAGCAGCGCAAAGGCGCTGATGTGACTTTAGCAGCGCAGCACAGGCTTGCTTACGCAGTGCAAAGCTGCAACAGAATAGAGATTTCATGAGGACAATGCAACGCAAGAACAATGTAGAGGACTTGAGTGAAGAGGAGGTCTGCTTACACAGTGAAGAGCTGCAGCAGCACAACAGCCTCCAGATGACAACACATAGCAGCAGCCTATGGAGCTTCAGTGATGAAGATGCAACCTAACTAACTTGTCTGTCAAAGATTGGGCAGGAGTACTTCAGTTTCTTACTCTCAACAACTGAGTTGCAATGCAACGGTTTGCAGCATGATGCAATAATTTGAGAGGGAGCTGCAGTAAGGATGTAGCAATGGCGGTGGCAGCGTCATGGTCAGCAGTATAGAAGAGCAGCAACAACGCAGTGATGAAGGGAAGCAGGCCAAGCATCAGCGCAGATACCCACACCAGAGATTAGTGCAAAACTTCGTGGTGAAGTATTGTTGCTAGAGCACATTCCTCGCAAAGAGATAGTGTTGATATTTTGAGGTGTTGGGGTAGCATCGAATGTGCTCTAGCTCTCAAAATTTATTGAGGGACTAGAGTACATAAGATCTCCAAGACCCAAAAAGCAATTTAAGAAATTCCATCGTGTTTAAGAGATATTTAATTAATTAATCTTTTTAATTAAGGACCCTAAGTCTAACTTAGGAAAATTAAAATATTAAAGTTAGTTAAATTAAACATGTGATGAAAATGACTTAAGTCACACAGATCAAGCATCTTCTAATCTTAGTCATCGATTCAAGATTAGATCATGACTGTTGGTTTTTCAAGCAGAAAAGTATAAGAAAAGGCCTCGGGGTCAGTTGGAGAACACACACACAATGGCAGAGCATTGAAACTAAGCTGGTATTCTAGGGCGTGTTTGGCTAAGAATTTCTGATGTGTTTCAGCTGCAGCGAGGGGCAATATTTGCGAGAGGGTGGTTTGATCCCAGGCCAAGAGTGCAACGAAGGCAGAGAAGTAGCAGACCGAAGCAGCTACGCAGCTCAGCCAAGAGCCCAGCAGGGGCAGCACAAAGGCTTCAAGGGCTACGCAGGCTTGACGTAGGCCTAGAAACAGAGGTAGAGCTGCATTTTATTTATTTCTCTGTCAGGTTAACGAATTTGATGCCAAGATTTGTTGTACTTAGATTTTTCTTAATAATAAAAACCCTCCAGCAGCCAAAAGACTGATTTTCCCGCATTGGGTTTTTCCGGGGACAGTTGTCTAGAAAATCCTTGTGTGTCACTTTGTCATTGTGCATGTTATCCAGTTTATCTTTGTATGTGTAGGTTATTAATGTGTTTATTTCGATGTTAATGCTGAATATTTTCATATTAATAACTTAAAGTAAGTAGGAGAAGTAAATCAGAAATTTAACAGTAGGATTTCTATTTGAGCATATTTAGAAATTTTCACACTCTGCCTGTGTTCTTATTCTCCAACTGACCCCAAGCCCTTCTCTTATACTTTTCTCATTGGGAAACCAACGACTGTGATCTAATCTCTAATCGATGGCTCAGATTAAAAGACTGCTTGATCCACGTCACTTATAACATTTCATCACATGTGTTTAATTAATTCACTTTAATTTTTCTAATTCCCTAAGTTCGACTTAGGGTCCTCGTTAAAAAAATTAATTATTTGAATATCTCATACACCAGATAGAATTTCTCCAAATGCTTTCTAGGTCTTGGATATCTCATGTGTCTTAGCCCCTTCACAAAATTTCGAAGCTAGAGCACACCCGATGCTACCCCAAAATCTCAACACTCCCTCTTAGTGAGGAGTGTGCTCTAGCAATACTTCCACACTGAAGCATTGCCCTGATCTCGGCATCGATCTCTTCACTGTTGATGCTTGGCCTTCTGCCCTCCATCCTTTGTGCTGCTACTCCCTGTACTGCTGCCAATGTCTCTGTCACTGACACTGCAACATCTCTACTGCAGCTCCCTGTCAAATTGTTGCATCGTGCTTCCAACTGTTGCACTGCAACTCAGTTGTTGAGAAGTAAGCAACTGAAGGAACCATTCCCAATCATTAACAAACAAGTCAGTCGGGCTACATCTCATTAATGAAGCTCCCTTGGTTGCTGCACTGCACTGTCTCTCTGAAGCCACTATGATGTTGTTGCTCTACACTGCGTAAGCACTGCCCCTCTACGCTGCTAAAGTCCCATCGGCCTTTGCACTACTGTTGCCTCTGCACTGCGTTTCTCCCATCTACAACAACCCTGCTCTTCCCTCTGCTTCACTGTGATCTTCTACACCCACTTCTCCAGTCATCCCTGCTATTGTCTTAAGGCTCCCGTAGCACGTATGTGATCCAAGAGTCTGGGCACCTCAAGGATCTTGCTTGTCATCTATAGCTGCTCTACAGATCAATGTCTCCCCATCTCTTCTCTCGAGGCACATGAGCACTCATAGCCACATCATCCTCACTATCATTGTCGCCTCTAGCTGTTGTTGCCTTGGAATTAGAAGATCCCTTGTCCTTCTTCTGAGGACAAGTGTTGGCGAAGTGTAAAATTTTTCCACAATTAAAGCACCGAACCTTTGATAGGTCCCTCTTCTTCTTTCCTTGTTGTCGTCTTTCCTTTGATGCAAGAGTTGTGTCCACTTCCTCCTCCTTCTTCACTTTGTTACTTCCAACGTTGAATTCCTTCTTGGTCATCTGTTGGATCTCCTTCTGTTGAAGGATGGCCCACATGTTGCCCCAATCCGAGAGTTGTGCTCTACCAAAAATGCTTTGGAAAAAGGTTTCCAACTCGTCAGTGACAACATTCAAGGTTTTCCTTAGTACTTACTAATACTCCATTCGGAGTTGACCCCACGGCAATTAGCTGATCCCGGATAGTCTGCTATCTGGAGAGGAATGGATTGATCTCTTCCCCTTTGTGCATTTGGAACATCCTCATCTCTTTCTTTATAAGCATCTTATGTTGGACGGAGCTCCCCTGATACAACATGGTCAGATTTGTCCACACGTCATTTGTCGTCTTCTTCTCGGAAATGTGTGGGACCATGTGATCCTTCACCCCATCCATGATCAAGCGCTTTGCCCGCGCCTGATTCTCGTTAAACTTCTGAAGAGCATTTGCATCGGTCGACACCGTTACAACATTCTTTGTGTGTTCCCTGATGTCGTACTCCTCTAGGATTGACAAGATTATGGCCTTCGAAATCACGAAGTTGGACACCCCGTCCAACCTATCCTGATCACACAGTCCGTACGGGGCCATCTAGCTCAAATCTGTTGAAATAGGTACTCCTCTCCCTCTTCCTGCTGCAACACTCAACAAAAAACTGGATCTGGGTTTCTTGGCGATAGAAACCCTCTATAGTAGTTGCTTCCTCTAACCACTGATTTCCCTCTCGAAAATCCTCTGCCAAATCACCTGAATCAGTCCTCTACGATCACCTTCCTGATCGAATCTCAAATCTGATTGGCACAAATCTACGGAGTGACTATTCTCCTCTCGCTCGTCACCTTTTCTAGGCATTGTTCTGCACCGACAGAACCTATGCCACACCAGCAGCTTCTAAAGATCAGAAGCTCCGCTTCCAAACTTTGGCAAATTGATCAACAATCTCCACACGGACTGCGTCTCTTTGGTTGGCCTTTGCGTGAGCAGACTGGCTCAACGCAGCGATTGCGCAGCCCAGGCTGCTCCTACGTCACTCTGGAAGGCTCTGCGCTTCCTCTGCGTCACTCAGGTGGCTCTGTGTTAGCATCTGCATGGCCTCTGCATCAGCCTGGCTGGGCTACGTACCTCCTAGTGATGCGCTGCCCTCTTCTGGATCTCTGCTGCTTCAGTTGCTGTCTCTGCAACAATTATCTTCAGCCGCTTTGCTGGTGGATCAACTTGATCTGCAATGCTCTGATACCATGTGAAAGTTTCAAAACAGAAACCCTATGAAGTGTCTAGATCTCCTTCGCCTAATTTTTTAATATTCTTAACAAGTTATTTAACTGAAGTATTTAGAAAAACATTAAAGCAGACACAAACTGCAACCTACACATCTACAGATCATTTACTAAACAACACGCACATGTCACAAGATTAAACACAGATTTTTCGGACAAATGTCATGGGAAAAACTCAATGTGGGAAAATTGACGCAACAGCTCTAGAGGGTTTTATTATTATGCAGAATCTAAATACAACATTCTGGGCACAAAAAATGGTTGGCCCTATAGAGAAATTACACGACAGTTTGTACCTTTCACTCGGAGACAGAAAATATGGCTGAATCACACCCTCAATTAGGATTTATAGATAACAAACCTTTCTGGCCCACTGGAACCTTAGGTGCAGCCTCTACGTCAGCCCTCCCTGGCCAGCATCCCCACTGCATCACCCTCACTGGTGCTGCGTTGCCTCTACGCTGCTCTGCATGGGCCTAAGTCACCCTAGTTGGGCCTGCGTCACCCTAGTTGGTGTTGCGTTGCCCCTGCGATGCGCTGGCTGGGTCTGCGTCACCCTGGCTGGGCCTACGCAGTCTCTACACAGTCCTCTGCGTGGTGTTGGTTGAACTACGTCCTCCTGGCTGGCTCTGCATTATAAGATATTAAGCTAGTTATGATTGTGCAAATTGGTTTTGATTTGGTGGGAAAAATCACTTAATGAGATGGATAGTGGGAAATTTGTTTGTCCATTGGGCTAAGGAGTCAAAAGTCAAGCAAACAAAACTAGGATCAGGGTCAAAAAGTCAAATGTTTTCAGGGCAAGATAGATAAGTCTTTGAAGATCTTGGAAGGCTGATTTGGTGAAGTGGTTTAATCGAGATAAAGAGAAATGAAGGATTCTTTAATCCAGACAAGGAAGGGGTAGACAGAGGTCATTCGAAAGAGGGAGCAATTAAGGGTTCCCTACTCTAGAAATCAACAGAAAACATAGAAATGATAAACAGTAAAGCCAGGGTGCTTTTAACAAATCCTAAAATAATACTTCTGTTTTATCATTCAAATTTAGAATACATAATGAATGCATGAAAACATGAGAAGATAAACAATGACAAGTATAAAGCACTTCACTTTAATGGCTCATCACATGAATCTTGAAATATGATGCTAGATGATTTGATCCAGTCTGTTACTCGAACTTTTCAACAAAAAGCTTTCAAGTACAACAAAAATGACTATAGAAATCTTTAGCAATTTATTCCACAATATTACTTCAAAAGATGAATTATATATACAAAATGTTTACAAAATATCCTAGAATGCTTCTAGGAATTATCTAGGGAAAAATAGAATATCTTAACATCAAAATAGTGACATCTTCTTAACAAATCAGCAAGCTGTCCTATTTATCCAAATAAAATAGAAAACTGTTTTGGAATGGGTGCAACTGGCTGTTTTGTTGTCCTCTTTGCTGGCAAAGATATTTCAAATTCGTTTTGAAATATTATCTTCTGATCTTATACTCTTTCATGTGATATCTCTTTACCTCTGATACACTTTAAACTCTGTTAAAACTGCCTTACTGCTGTAAAATTTTGTTTTGACTGCAAAAAATCAGCAAACTGTTTCATCCTTTTATCTGCAATTTGACTTTTTACAGTAAATCGGTGAGTGATTGCCAAGCTTCATCATTAGGAATTTGTATCTTTTTCAGTTTCCTAAAATTCTCATATGCCTTTGTATATCTAGCAAATGTTGGTTTTATAACAAAAAAGTGTTTTATCTCATGCTGAAAATAAAACAAGTCTTCAAAACTTCTGTGTAAAACCTTCCCTGTAGGAATTCCTTGCCCTTTTATTTTTTTAACTTGTTCTTTTGCATAATCCCTAATCTTTTTGTTGTAGTCCTTTTGTGGCATGAGTTTATCATTAATGACCAGAATGTTAGGCAAACCTCTTTGCCTCAAGTTTTCAAACTTAACCATAAACTTGGTTATGGCTATGTTCATGTTTTCACATTTTTCCTCTAACTGCTTCATTAAGTTCTTCTTTGAAATGACTTTCCTTATCTCAAAGATTGTCTCTGTTCTATCAGTGATTTCTATTTCTTCAAGTTCTTGCTTGTTCCTACTGTTGAGAAATTTGATTAATTCTATGGCTTGCTCAGGTTTGTCACCTAGCTCATCTTTTGTTTTCTGAATCTCTGCTTGTGTTGCCTTCAGTGAATCCCTCTGCTCATATATACCTGGATTGATGGTCAAACATCATTGATGGCTTCAATGATTTTACTCCATAACTGATTCTTCACATAGGACATTGGTTCTTTCAAGGTTAAGTCCTTTTGTAGATTTTTCAACTCAGTATTTAACCTGTTAGCCCTTTTTTCATGAGTTTTAGAATTGATTTGGGATAGCTTCTTGGTGTCTCAAAGATTTTCAATTACTTTTTTCAATTTGTTGATCTCATTGGTTTGAAGTGACATTTCCTCCATGGCTTTAACTATTTTACTAGCCTCATCTGTTGTTTGCACTGTTGATGTAGATGACTCTGTAGCTGAAGTAGTAGATGAGGTCACTGGCACTGCAGTAACCATTGGTACTTTGGGTGCCAACTCTTTTGCAAGGGTTGAAGGCACAGCTGTAGTAACCATGGGAATTACTGTAGGAGTTTCCTGTGCTTTTGTAGTTTCTCTTTCATGGACAAGCTTGTCCATTTGGATTTCCATTTCTTTTATTTGTCCTGTTAATTGTAGAATTAAACTCATCATATCATCCTTCTGACTTTGCTCTTGCACTATTTCTTTGGCTTGTGGATGTTCAGTTGGGGGAAGCTTGAACTATTTCCTCAATGTTGCAATATCTTCATTCTTTTTCTTCACTAACTATTCTGCAGCTTTGACATTAGCGGGATCATATCCTACTTGAATAACCAACTCTTCTAAAGACTTAATCCTAAGATCTTTAGCATATGATGAAGCCTTGTCAACCTTCATTTGATCTTTCATGTTTATTATGGTATTCTGAAGCTTGCTGACACTCATAGCCTTGGTAGTTATGGTAGAATATAACATCTCAGAAGTTTTCCTATGAAATTCAATTTGATCAAGTGCAGGAATGTTTTCTGTTGGCACTTCAAGATCAAAATTCTTGTAGTCTACAACTGTCTTGGGAGTCTTAACTATTGGTTGAAGTACAGACATAATCAACTTTTTGTTTGAATAATCAAAAACTGATAAAAGTCTGTTCTGAATGCTTGGTGTTTGCTTTAAATACTGAGAATAAATCTCATTTTTTATTTCTTCATTCTTTGTCTTAATCTGCTTATATTTTTCTCTGATGTCAAGATCTTTTTCTTCTGCTGTCTATGAGGAGGATGCCTTCATACTCTGTTGTTTCTCTATGACCTGAGTGTTTGAATTATCAGGATTTCCTTCATTTAAAATCTCTGTGACTGGTTCATTTGTAATGACTGTAGCAGCATTTGTATTTGTCACTGGAATATCTGTGTCTTCTACTTCTACGGTCACTTTTCCTTTATCAACTAAATTGACTTTAGGATTTTTATTGTATCTAAGTTTAAACCTCGTCTCAGTTGTTGTCTCAGCAGTGTATGTACCTTCTTCTCTGACTCTCTTAGTAGCTTTCTCTCCTTGATTTGCAGTTTGAAAGGTGTGACTAGTATCACCCTGTTTAACTGCTTCTACAAAGGTATTATCTAGCCACTCTATTTGATTGACATACTGTTCAATCTGTGGTTTTTTCTCATGAATATAAGGTGTTAGTTTGCACTTCACCCTCATTTTGCTTAATATTCCTTGTGGATCATAATTCCATGAGAAGCTTTCTTCAAATTTGTACTCAAGTAACTGTTTTGCTACTTCTTGTTTTACATCTCTGTGATTACAAATAAATGGTCCCACCTGATTCTTCAACTTAAATTAGGTCTTCTTCTTGGCTACTAGGAAGTTGATAGAATCAGAATTTAAGATTTGCCTAATATACTCTAAGGCAAAAATTCTCATTGGCACATACTTAGAAGTTTATATGGTAACAAATTGGACCCAAAAACTCTGATTTTTGTATGTTTTTTATATAAGTACCAATAACCAGTTCTAGTGTGCTCTGATAGCTGTAGAACTTTCTTCATTTCATCACTGATTCTTGGATGCTATGTATTTTTTAACATATTTATCAATGGGTGATCAAAGTGATCTGTAAACTCTGCATAAGTGAACTCTGTGGACTCTTTTATGATCAAAGAAGTCCAAAAGATGACAAAAAGTGGATTTTCTTCAATATCAAGCTTCTGAATTGTAATTGGAAACTTGTCTGCTTGGAAATATAAGAACATATGGAACAGAAAGGATGTATACCTAAATACTCATTCAGTTGGAAATTTGACAAGCTGATCATAGATATTATCAATTATGTATTCAGAATAATTGAAAATCACAGAAGGAGGTTGTCCTGGTGTAAAGGTAGATAGGAAACCTAGGATTGACTCCTCTGTATGTTCATCTGTAAAATACCCTAGGATAAATGAAAACATGGATATGACATGCCTTTACCCTTCTGGAAATTTTGAAGTAGAATATGGAGGGTTGATTTGTGGAATTTCAACATGTAATGGCATGAACACTTGAAAAATATGAAAATTTTTGGAAAAGTCAAGGCCAATGTACAACTTTGTAAGTGCTTCTATTGATAAAGGAACAACTTTGGGATCAGGTTTAAGTTGTAGGATCTGGTTTATTGACTAGGCAGTAATTGTGAATAGTACTTCTTTGTTTGCATTGACAACTGCTCTATGTTCAGGAGAATAATGGGTCTGACATAACCTAATAACCTCTGGACATTGATGGGTAAGTGGGACAACATATTTGGTAGGTTTGACTCCCAAATTTGGACTTCTTCAACTTGATCCAATGACTTTTCATAACTCCAGCAGTGGAGGTCTAACAAATTAAATTCAACAACTAAATCTGCTATTTTGTAATCCACATCAGCTAAAGGTGTATGTTCAATGTCTACAACAAGAGGTTGTAGAGGATTCACAATAATTGCATTCTTGGAGGACATGGCTGGATTTTATTTTGACATTTTTAGGCTTTCTGGATTCTTCTGTAAGATTAAATGGTTTACAAAAGTGTTTTTTTTTTAACTTTAACAAAGGTTCTTGGATGAAAATAGGCACAACTTGGTTTTCTTTTGAATTTCAACCTTTATATTTGGCTTTCAACTGTTCTTCAAACTTTCACAGGTTTAGAAAATGATAAAACAGGGGTTTTATCTGATTTTTTGGATAATTCTGGACTGAAACTGGTTACAATTGGGCGCAGAAGGATTGGGTTTACCTGCAAAGGAATTATGGGCAAATTCAAAGTTTTATAAAGTCTGCAAAGACTGAAAATATTCAATTTTAACTTAAAACCAGTTTGCAATATTGAAAACAAGGTTTTATCAGTTTTTTCACAGTGTATTATGTTCTTTTTGGGCTACTACAATGTTTTATTGTGGGTAATTATGCTTTGCTGGGCTTAATTCCTCAGAAATATCCTTTTCATATGATAACAGGTCGTTTTTTTGTGAGGAATACCTGTTTTTGCAGGTATTTGGATGCTTAACTGGTTGTCAAGGAGTTAAGCAGGTTTCTAGTAGCTTTTGAAGGTCTCTGGAAACAATCTGGAACTTTCAACAGTCTTTGAAAACAAATGCAGGGGCTTTTGCAGGTTCTCTGGGCGTAAAACAGTGTACAGGGACTTCTTTTCTCAGTCAGAATGAATGCACAAAAATAACGCAGAAAAGGCTTGATGGGTGCGATAAGAAGATTTATATAACATTTAGGTTAAATGATCTTGCATTTAATGGTGGTCATGTAAAAAACAAAGGGCGGTTTTGGTCTTCAAAGGCGAAAAACAGGTGGTGGTTATCGCATGGGAATTGGGCGGTATATGGTATTACTGGATCGAATGCGATCCAATAAGATTTGGCTGCGTGGAGGAGGGAGAAAGGTGGGAAACCACCTATTTCGCATAGTTTGAAATGGGTTATATTCGCGCAGTTAAAAATGCAATATGGATTGGTGTTCGTCGGATCTCAGGGTGTCGATGCGAATGGTGGGGATTGAGTTTTAGAGTTTTTCGGTGGTAGGAGGTGAGGTCTAGGCTTTGTTTTATTCTGTGGGATAGTTTTAAACGTTACAAATATATATTTATAACGTAAAAACATTGTATTATTTTGATTGGTGTGGCTTATATTATATGGCAAATAAAACATTTATACGTGTTTTAAAACCATTGGGGGCGGGATTAATTCATAAGATATGTTTAAACATATGGGGATAAGGGTGGGTCTTTAGTTCGACACATGGGGAATATAAGACCATAGTTTAAACTTAAAAAATGGGTTTTTTGGGGTATTTATATAAAGAAATTAATTAATATATACGGGAAGGGTATTATAAAGGGATTTATTACTTTAGGTTAGAAATTAATATGAAATGAATCAAAATATATAGAATTTAAACTAAGTAAAGTGTAAATAGGCATTTTAGCATAAAATTATCCCATTTTGATTTTTACACACAAACTTAGGATAAAACGTATTTTGTAGGTATTTTGAGTGTTTTTTGATGAAAATGAAATTAATTAAGGGGGATTTTACTTTTTCTAAGCAAAAAGGTTTTTTACTTAGAAAAAGGGTTTGTATTTCTTGGAAAAGGGTGAATATGCTGATGAAATGGGTTTTTACGTAGGGAATCCAATATTTTTAACCAATCGGTTATTAAGCCTTGGGTCCAGTCCCAACAGAAGTCGGAGAAATTATTTGAGCCTCTTTAACTGAAGGTTTAGAATATTGGATCATTGTGGAGGAGGGGAAATTAGTAATTTTGCCCGATGATGCTTTATTACATGCCTTGCACAACTGCTTTCTATCTACCCATCTTTATTCTAACATTTTTACTTCATTTGCATGGGTGCATTTAAGCTTGCAACCCTAAATCCATTTTTCCTTCAAAGCATAAAAACTATCTAAGTCTAACCTTATTTCATCCGAGGGCTCAAATTAAACTATTGAGCTATTTATTCTCTAACTTTCTACTGATTTTTCAAGTTTAAATTGTTTGACATATCTTTATTCTCTATCTAAAACATGAAATTCAAAGCATGAAAAGTTAAGATTAAGCTATTTAACTGATAATGGATTATGGCATTTTGAACAATCTGCACATAATATTATTCTTACAGTAAAAGTAAATATTAGTGACATTTTGACTTGCTCACTTTCAGCTATTATTTTTATCTCTTTTTTCTTTTGGGGTCTATTCTTTTCAAAGTCCTTTGATATTTCTTTTAGGACTTTTACCCTCTTTTCTTTTTTTATTATTTTTAAAATATGGGCAAACAACTTGCAGAAAGAAAGGTATGTACATATTTACAAGACTATCAAAGTCAATTAAAAAATTATGAACCCTATTATTATAGGACCCTAACAGTGGCTCCACATGGGGATGGCATTTCCTGGTGAAATGTCAAGAAATTTAAGACTAGTAGCCTTTGAATTTTGACTGAGCTGACCTTGTAAGTGTCTTCTGATCTCTGCAATTATTTAATACTTATGATATTTTACCTCTCAAAGCTTAGGGCCTTCTCCCCGGGCTTCAACTCTGTCAGAAAAACATCCAATCCAATCTGAAATCTTCAATGTATATGTACAATGGTCAAAGTAAATAAAACTAACTATTTGTTATCTCTGAGGAGTAGTAGTGCTTCAACATTCTGCCATTTACTGGTCCATCTAGCATATCTGATCCATCAATTCCTTTCAAAAAGAAAGCATTGTTACCTCTGTAACCATAAATAACATAAGGTCATTTCCATAAAAAATCAAATTTTCCATGTTTACCTTTCTTTTCTCTTCTTGAATCCCATTTTAACACTTTGTCTCCAATGTAGAAATCATTTTCTTTACTCTTTTTGTCAAAAAAATTCTTTATCTTATCTTGGATAACTTGAGACTTAATATAAACCTCTTCTCTTGTTTGCTGCAAGTGAATGGTCTGATTAATCCTTCTTTGTATGTCATTTGTTTCAACTTGTAATTCTTCGGTAATCTTCATTACTGGTACTCCTAAAGAAGATGGGAAAACAACATCCATTCCATAGACAAGTTGGTAAGGAGATGTACCAATGGATTTTTTGGTTGTAATTCTATCTGCCCACAAGGCATTGACTAGCTTCTTGTTCCAAGTCTTTTTGTTATCTTTTAGTAACTTTTTGATGATGTTTACAAGGCTCTTATTTGAAGATTCAGCAAGGCCATTACCTTGAGGGTAATATGCAGTAGAATGGCCTAAGGTAATGTGATATTTATGGCAAAAGTAAGTCATCTTTTTAGATTTGAATGCAGCTGCATTGTCAGTAATTATCTTTTGGAGACATCCAAATCTTGAAAGTATGTTGTTTTCTAAAAAGGAGATAATGACAATGTCAGTGGCTTGCCTAGAGGGTATGGCTTCAATCCACTTGGTAAAATAGTCAGTGGCTGTCAGAATCCACTTGTGTTGGGCTGATGATGGGGGGTGAATTTCACCAATGAAGTCAAGACCCCATTGTTGAAATGGCATTTCTGTTGAAATGGGTTTTAAGGGCAGGGGTAACAACTTTTTCTTACCCTCAAATATTTGACACTTGTGACAGGAGGTCACATACATTTTTACATCTGCAAACAAAGTAGGCCAGTAAAAAATAGCTCTCAGGATTTTGTCTGCAGTAGTATTCTAGTAGAAATGTCCTCCACAGTCACCTGCATTAAATTCTTCTAATACTTTGTCAGCTTCTTCTTTTAACAAACAATTTAACAAAATCCCACTATGATCTTTCCAAAAAAGTACATTGTCTAATATACAAAATCTTACTTCCTTAAGCTTTAAGAATCTAGCTTTTGTTCTTGATAATCCAGGAGGAGCTTGTAAGTTTAGTAATACAAATATGATATTTGCATACCATGGTGAGTCTGAAAAGGCTTCACTGATCTCTGGAGTCGCCATCTCTTCCTGATCATCTACTTGGGCAATAAGATCTATGTCTAGGGCCTGACAATTTGATTCAGCCATAAGTTTGGATAAACCTTGACCTTTAATAAGTTTAATGGGTTTTATCTCTATGTCATATTCCAAAATTGTGGCAATCCACTTACCTCTTCTACCATCAAGACCATCCTGAATTAGAATGTCTTTTACTACTGCATTTGGGACATAGGCAATGATGTGAGAATAGAGAATGTACACTCTGAAATCTTTAATGGCCTTTACCAAAGCTAGGGCCTACTTCTCCATGATATTGTACTTCAAAGTGGCATCTCTTAGTATTCTGTTAAAGAAAGCTATGGGTTGTTCATAACCCTGATCATTTTTCTGCAGTAAAACTGCAGCTATGGTGTGTTCTGAAGCAAATGAAAAAATGATGAAATCCTTTTTAAAGTCAAGACTTACAAGGACTGGAATTTTGGTTAAGGCCTACTTGATGGATTCAAATGATTGTTTGGCCTCAATAGTCCATTTAAGAACTGAATCCTTTTTCAGCATATTATTTAGCTCTCTGATTATTTCAGCTAAATTGGAAATTAATCTTCTTAAAAATTTATTTTTTCCTAGAAGAGCTTGTAACTCTTTTATGTTCCTTGGAGGACTAATGTTAAGAATTGCTTCTATTCTAGCAGGGTCTATTCTAATTCCTTCCTTAGATATTATGTGTCCTAGTAACTTGCCTTCTTCTAATCCAAATAAGGTTTTCTTAGGGTTTAAAGAGATGCCAAACTTTCTGCATTTAATAAAGACTTGTCTAAGATGATCCAAGTGTTCATAACCAGTTTTAGAAAATACAGTAATGTCATCTAAGTAAATCACTAAGAATTCATGAATTTCCTTTGCAAAGGTTATATCCATAGCTCTTTGAAAGGTATCCCCTGCATTTATTAAACCAAAAAACATTTTTACATACATAAAAGTATCCCAAGGAGTAGTAAACGCTGTTTTGGCCTGATCCTCTGGTTGGACTAAAATTTGGTTGTATCCTAAAAATCCATCTAAAAATGAAATCTTAGACGAACCAATTACCCTTTGTAAAATGTGATCCATCTTTGGTAAAGGATAATTATCTTTAAAGGATACTTTGTTTAGATTCATAAAATCAACACATAATCTAATCTCTCCTATCTTTTTTCTGGTTGGAACTAAATTAGAAACCCAATCAGAATATCTGATTGGTGCAATTATCTGTGCATCGTACATTCTTTTTACCTCTTTTTCAATCAAAGGAATCAAAACAGGATTGATCCTAATTAAATTTTGTTTAAAAGGCTCTTGGTCTTCTTTTATAGGGATTTTATGTTGTATTATATTAGTGTCATAGGATTTTAGGTCTTCATAACTCCAAGAAAAAACATCTTGAAATTCCTTAAAAAGAGCAATATATTTTTCTTTTTTTTTGTTGAGGTAAGGCTTTGGAAAGTTTTATTATCTTGGGTTTTAACTCTGAGCCTATGTTACATTCCTCAATATCAGATCTAAGTGGCTCCATTTTGGGTTTTCTAGCAACATCATTTGAGTCAAATAAATCTTCTAAAGGAGTTAAACCTTTTGGTAAGAAATTATCTTTGAGATTTAATATATCAGATTCATCATCAATTATCTCATCAATTTCTACTCTCTCTAAGCTATCTATATCTGATTGACTAAACTTAGTAGGTCTAGCAAACTTTACTTTGTTTACATGTATATTATTCAAATCAAATTCACTATCTAAATCCTGATCTAATGTACATTCTGTGTCTATTTTACAATTCTAAAACTCGCCTTCATTATTCATAAAATGGTAACTCTGTTGATCTTGTATGAAAATTTGCCAATGTTTGAGGTTATCTGGAATTATTGGTCTGTGTTTTACTTCTGCAGTATACTTATGATTAGGCTGAAAGTGTAAATTACAGATACTAGCAAAAGTTGCTAAGGAGAGTGCATGTATGTTTTGCTTTCTTGGGATTGCAAAAAAATTACATTCCAACAGTTCATCTATCAAATCTAATATAGTTTCTCTATATTGGCCTAATCTAGGATTATAAACAGAATATTCTCCTTTTATCCATTTAATAATCAACTTTGAATCTCCCATTATTGATATTCTTTTGCCTCCTAAGTTTATGATAATCTAGAGTCCTAAAATGAGGGCTTCATACTCAGCCATATTGTTGGTGCATTTAAAATTCAGTCTGAAAGCATGGCCTTCTACATGATTCTTTTCAATATTATTTATCCAAACTCCTGCTCCTGCTCCTATTTTGTTTACCGAGCCATCAAAATCTAAATGCCATAAAGATTCATGAAAAATATTGTCATTGTTTTGTGTTTTCTTTTTGTCCTTTAGTTCAGTTTTGATTTCATTATCAGTTTCAAAGTTACATAAAATGAATGAATCTAGATCAGTAAGTGTAGCATAAATTGGGTAATTTATTGATCTTGCTGCACTACTCACCATATCTTTCATCAATGTTTCCCTATAGAGTTTCTTTGGTTGACCAAAAACTGATATAATAGCATATGATATGTCCAATTGTAGAGATCCTTATAATTTTGCTCCCCATGAGCGAGATAATAACTTTCCATATTTGGGTGGGATATCAACTACTACAATGTCCATGAGTATACTTTTACCAGGATATTGAACTAATGTAACACACAAATTTTAATTAGACCTAGGCATTTAACTTTGTTTGAATCAAATGAAAATAAATCTTTGTAAGGCCTTGTGATGTCTAAGTTCAGGGTTTACATTATTGATTTGGGCATTAGATTGTGTGAAGCCCCTGAATCTAACATTGCATTGCGTAATATTTGGTCATGAACAGTTAGGCTAATGTAAAACAATGGAACTGCTCCAGCTTGGTGTTTTCCATTAACATCAGGACCAAAAATCAACTCTGGTTGATCATCATTCAAGTTTACAAAGTCTTCTCCATCATTCATGTTTAATGTTTCAGTGATAGTTGTTTTATACAAATCATGTTTTACCAATTTTTTCAAAGGAATTGGTATTTTTAACTTTGCAATTTCAGTTTGTATATTGAATGAAGGTTGTGATTTACTAATTTGAATTAACTCTTCCTTAGTAATTGTAGTTTGAGTGGATTTATCTTGTTTTTACAGTTATGTTTTCATTTTCTGTTTGAGTTTCTTGTGTCTTACTGCTCCTAGTTTCCTTTTCAGGGATGGTTTGAGAAGTAGTAGATGTTTTTTCAGATTTTGAATTATCAGAAGTTGTTTTTGCAGTTGCAGCTTTTGGATCTGCTGATTTTAGATCAGCGGTGGATGTTTTTTATTGTAAGTTTGATGTTTTAGCAGAATTAGTTGTTTTTGCAGCAGCAAATTTTTGTGAATCTTTTGAAGCTTGAGCAACTTCATCTGTTATGTCAACTATCTTAGGACTAGGTGAAATTTTGGAGCTAGAAACTTTTTGGGATGAGTTAGAGTTTTGCTTATTTTCCCTAGGGAGAATTTGCAGAACTTTTGTTGTTGGAGCTTCTACTGTTTTCTTATTTTCAATTTGTGCAGATTTCTTAGTAGAAGGTTCAGTGTTTTTCTTACTTCTAAGGTTATATTGCTTATGTACTTCGTTTATGGCAAAATCATAACCTTGTTTGTAGTCAAATGATTCACCTGAATCTAATTGAAGTTGTTGCATTTCAAATAACTCTTGGTCTCCCTGAGCGAGAAAGATAGTGTTATCATCATTTATACCCATTAGATTTATGGTGTCTTCATCATCAACATTGTTGAGAACTTTCAGCATAGTTCTCTTGAAATGGAGGTCTTATTGTCTGATCAGGGGTTGATTCTTTTGATTTTCCTGAATTTGTATTTTTGCTGAAGTTGGGATTCCTGATTTGTTGTTAATTATCCCATTGAGGTCTCTTTTCTATGTTGTCTAATCTATCCATCATTCTCTCTAAAGTCTTAGCTAACTGATCTATTTTTCCATCTGAACTAAATGTTTCTTCTTTTATGGTTACTCTCCTCTCATTCCTCAATCTAGCTTTTCTGGGCAAAATATTTACTTCTACACTAACAGCATCTGTTTGCATTCTTTCTAATATTTCAGCATTTCTCTCCCTCAACTGATAAGCCATTTCTGTGTCAAATCCATCAGGGATTTTGAGTAGGACATAATCAGGAGTGGGTTTGAGATTAGCTGGGATTGAATTGTAAACAATGTTGTATCTAGTGTAGTAGTCCTGGACTGTTTCATTAGGAGCTCTTCTCATGGAATCAAATTCAAATAATATTTGGAGTGGATTTTTCTTCTTTTCCCATTTATTCAAATATAATCTATGAAAGACTGATAAATCAGCTATACTACCAGGATTAAGAACTTTAAACTATTTTTTAACTTCCCCTGTTAATGTTTGTGCAAAGAGTCTCATTTGTACATCGAAATCATCTATTTCATGAAGCTCAAAGTAATCTGTCATTTTATTAATGTGTTGTTGGGTAGTGTACTGAGTAGTAGCATCAAATTGGGGTATCTTACTTTGGTGATCCTGAGGCATATCATGTATTTGTGCTGGAAGAACTAGGGGAGCATACCTAGCAGCCATAGCTTCAATTTTAGCTTGGCTAGGAGGTAGATTGGAAGTGCTTGGGGCTGAACGGGAAGTACTAGCTGATGCAGTTAATGAAGTTACTGATGAAACTGGAATATAAGATAGTGAACTAGAAAAAGTGGTGGATGAACATAAGGATAAAGTTGGGGTGATAGAAAATGAAACTGGAATATATGAAGAACTACTTGGAAATGAGAATGATGAGTTTAAATTTTCAGAATATAAACTAGTGGATGATGTTGATATGAGAAAATATGGAAATAGTATTCTAGGTTGTAAGGGTTGTCTAGGGATAAATGGATCTATAGATTGGATGGTAGTGGAAATTATAGATGATGTAGTGGTATCTAAATGAGAAATAGAAGGCTTAGATGTGTATGCTAATAATTTAGCTAATTCAATAGCTTCATTTATTTCTTTAAGAATAGTAGCATTTATCTGTTCAAGTTTATCATGAGCTTTAAATATCTTTGATTCAGAATCTACTGAAATATTTTTCTGTTTTGTTTCAAGAAATGAAATAAAAACAGGGTCTATAACAACACTTTTTAAGTCAGTTTCTGATTTGATTCTAAACAAAGAATATTCAAACTTCAGGTCAAACTCTATGTCTTGTAAACTCACTAACTCTTTTGGTAATGAATTGGCTCTATCTAAGGAAACTTTTGCACCTAAATCTTCTACTTGTTTATTCTTTTTCCCAATTCTGTCCAGATTGTCTACTATAACAACGGGTTTAGGATCCAGGTTAGACCTGATATAGTAAATTTTTCTAGGAGCCAGAATTATAGTTTTTTATAAAATGATACTCACAACTTATAAAACAGTCTTAAAGGCAAAAAGATAATGAAAAATATTTCCTTAAGACCTATTTTAAGACTGAGGACTAGTTAGTTCCCCAGTATGGTTGCCAGTTTGTTATCACTCTAATAATTCTTAAGTTTTGAGATTTTGATTTAAATTCTAAGAACATTAGAGGTAACCACAGACCAAATTTTAAACTCTAATATCTAGCCTTCTTAGGGTTCAGAAATGGCTCTCTCTTTAAGATTTAACTTTGTTTTGATTATAAGATATTAGGCTAGTTATGATTGTGCAAATTGGTTTTGATTTGGTTTGATTTGGTGAGAAAAATCACTTAATGAGATGGATAGTGGGAAATTTGTTTGTCCATTGGGCTAAGGAGTCAAAAGTCAAGCAGACAGAACTAGGATCAAGTTCAAAAAGTCAAATGTTTTTAGGGCAAGATAGATAAGTCTTTGAAGATCTTGGAAGGCTGATTTGATGAAGTGGTTTAATCGAGATAAAGAGCAATGAAAGATTATTTAATCCGGATAAAGAAGGGGTAGACAGAGGTCATTCGAAAGAGGAAGAAATTAAGGGTTCCCTACTCTAGAAATCAACAGAAAACATATAAATGATAAACAGTGAAGACGGGGGTGCTTTTAACAAATCCTGAAATAATACTTCTGTTTTATCATTCAAATTTAGAATACATAATGGATGCATGAAAACATGAGAAGATAAAAAATGACAAGTAAAAAGTACTTCACTTCAATGGCTAATCACATGAATCCTGAAATATGATGCTAGATGATTTGATCCAGTCTGCTACTCGAACTTTGCAACAAAAAGCCTTCAAGTACAACAAAAATGACTATAGAAATCTTCAGCAATTTATTCCACAATAATACTTCAAAAGATAAAGTATATATACAAAAATGTTTACAAAATATCCTATAATGCTTCTAGGAATTATCTAGGGAAAATAGAATATCTTTACATCAAAATAGTGACAACTGCTTAACAAATAAGCAAGTTGTCCTATTTATCCAAATAAAATAGAAAATTGTTTTGGAATGGGTGTAGCTGGCTGTTTTGTTGTCCTCTTTGCTGGCAAAGATATTTCAAATTTGTTTTGAAATATTATCTTTCGATCTTATACTCTTTCATCTGATACTCTTTACCTCTGATACACTTTAAAATCTGTTAAAACTTCCTAATTGCTGGTCATAGGTGTCATTGAACATTGAGGATAGTGTTCCACTGAGGGGGAGGGGTTTGTAACAATCCTAGGTTAAAATTTCATGTAATAAATGTTAATAAAGTCAAAATAAAACCAAGGTCACGAGACATTTGTATTCCAAGCTAAATGTTGGGCAAAGAACTATAGTGGGCATCACTTTTGGTTTATTTATGGCTAAGGAAATTGGGATAGGCATTGAAAAAGGAAAATAAGTGTTAATTGGCATTTATTTATGAGAAATAAAGGAAAATAGGAGAAAAGCAAGGTGAAGAGATATATTTGAATGAGAGGGAAATTAAAGGAAAAAATAAGGAAAATGAAGAAAATAGAGGCCTCAATGATAAAAAAATTGAGGATCAATTCACAACTTTTGACAGTTTGGTTGAGCTTTTTGTCAGTTTGGCTTTGGAATTAGTTTCAAAAGAGAGAGAAGAGCACCAAGAGGAGAAAGAAAGCAAGCAAAGGAAGGAAAAGGACAAGCAAGGAGAAGGTTCGATCAACACCTTTAGCAGGAAGATTTTGCAGGTAATAGGTTGCACGTGTGATTTCGTAACTGAGGTGTGAATGCATGGTTCATGCATTAGTTTATTTGGTTCATTTGTCGTCATTGGCATTGGTTTTTCCTAGTTTGACAGTGGTTTTAGTCTTGCCTTGTCATTTCTTGGATAATTATGGTGTGATGGAATTCATTTTTTGTTAAGCTTTGGATTTCCGAAAGGTTTTGGATCCGAGTGAGGCGGTCTCAGGAAAATTCCCAAGGGTTTGGGGTGGAGATGATTTTCTCCAGGAAACTCTCAACAGGTAGGTGGATCCAGGAAAATTCCTCAAGTTATGGTGAAGGAATTCTGAGGCATCCAAGCTTTTTTTGGTTGTGCACTCGCTTGACCAGTTTTGGCGAGATCGCAATAGTTTGAGGGTGGAGATGGTTTAACCTTTAGATTTCCTTGGTTTTTTATGTCTTGGTTTATCCCACGAGATCCCACATTCATGCTTGGAATATGACATGGGGGTGATTGGATGAAAGAAAGATTTGGTTCAGCTCAATCTATGGTCAGCTCAATATATGGTACGTTGAAGTCCCTGACTTGGTTGGATTTTGCATATATAATAAGAGATATTTTCCTATTGTGATTTATGATGCAATATCCCCAAACGGGATATTTTAACGAAATTTGTAGAAATTCTCTTAACCAAATATTTTCCATAAAATTATCATTTATACCACAAAAGTTTTCCATGTAAAATAAGACAAATTAAGCATATGCAATAACATATCGAGCATAAATGATCTCAGATTTTATTATGTTAAATAGCGGAAAGAGTGTACATGATAATATAGCTAAAGTATCTGAGATGTATCATCTGATCTCCAAAACTAATTTGCTCTGATGTTGAAGTTGACCCTCTTAAAACTGAATTTCGGTGCACTCTCCCTCCAACAACAGTTGCCACCGAATCAACTAAAAGAGAATGAAGCACCAATTGAGAACCTGAATAATCCTCACTCCAATATCCCTGAAGATCCGTGAAACTCCTGAATGAATTTTCCTCAAAGAGAGTTGGGTTTTCGTTCAACACTCGACAACATACCCGAGGGTATCCATCCTGGGGCTACCAATGGAGTAGAGAACCAAGTTCTCAACCTCACATACAAGGAAAGATATCAAATCCAATATGTCCCCCAATGGCCTCCTCCTCTTCTTTTATAGATCTCATGGGCCCCTCTAGAGATTTCTATTTTATTATTATTTTAATCATGGGGCACTTTTCCCTCTTCTTTTCTAATTAAAATATTCTTTTTAATGCGATAAAAGAGTAATTAGACCACCATGTCTCCTTAGGTCACTGAAACTCATGTCCAACCAAAGTATTCTCGTTCTACTTCCAATGAGCTATTACACTAAGGTGTTCTATCGTGTATCCCTCTCGGAATGCCACCTTGAGCGTAATTAATTGAGTTAAGCCCAAAAATAACTCAGTTTTCCAAAAGTTGTCGGAATGCATCAGAACGAAAGGAAAATTGTGCGGATGATTAAATATACCAAGCGAATGCCACTGGTCCTCATAAAAACTCCTCAAAACTCTTCCATAAATCCCCTGGGCCCCCTAGTGACACCAACCTACACCTGTGACTGTTTGCCCCCAACCCTGAGAGTCCATCCTAGCCATGTCATAAGGAACACCATAAAGGGGGATATTACAAAACCTCTGCCCCAAGATTGCTTTCCCTCAAGCAATCCAAATATGTGGACCAGTTTGTTTGCCCAATGCAACTGAAACCCAATGCCTTGATCCCAGACCAATCTCTGATTGAATATGTCATCAACCAACCAACCTGGATCCCAATTCTAACAAGCATCAGTGCTCCATGGCTCCTGTTGTGTTATAGCTTTGACCGTGTAAGATGGCCCACCAGCTGCGTACCAACTCATCCCCTTTATCCAATCCAACTCCCGACTCAATCCAATGCTAGCTCTGCTCTCCTGAAGTCGGGATGGAATACTGAAGAGCTGTCGACCTGTGTCCCACTGCCAACTGGAAACTGTAGTATCTGTCATGTTTAAGGGTCTCTGCTCTGCTATGATCCTGACTAAGAATATCGTACCATCAATAGGATACCAACTCATGATCTCCCACCAATCTATCCTAAAAGAAGAATCAAATGCAGTGACACCTTCATACGGAACAAGTATGGTGTGTGGTCGCCAGTCCATACTCAACTCATGTTGCTCTATCCCGTTTGTCAATGAGATCTTCCTACAGAAGAAGGCCCCTCTCTCTATAATAGGCTAAAGTGGGCAAGATATGCTGCAAGCCCCATCGATGTACTCCTAGAGAGTGCTGCTCCCTGAAAGTATCGCAGCTCTGTTGACTGCATGTGCATCTACCTGCACCACATCAGTGGGTCGGCCCAAAGATGGATGATCCACCATCTCCAACAGTTCCTCCCTCGCTTGATTAGGAGTGTCATACTCCTGTTGTCTACTAGCCTCCTGCAGAACTACCCTATCGACATCCAACATCTCCTGTGGATAAGTATCTGCAACTACTGTCACCCTGCTAGATGCCCCTACATTCATCTACTCCTCATCAATGGCTGACCCCAAGGGTAGCCGTACATCCATCACAGATGCAATGTGAACCTCCATCTGGCTCTCCTGCAAGGAATATCGTTCATACTGTGCATATCCTCCTCCTCAGCTGACTCACACTCCACCATATGCTACTCCAGCTAAATCGTCATAAGTGACTCATCATCCTGAATATCTCCTGTAGAGTCCCCTAACTGCTCACCATGCACACTGGAATACAAATTCGCCCTATTGTCATCAACTCCACATGACTGCTCATACTCCCCAGAAGCATCCTCATATGACCCCATGGACTCATCCAAAGAAGAGTCATCATCTTGAAATACAGAAGGAATGTCCTCCTGCTCTACCTCTGCCACCTAATCTATATCTCTCATGCATGAGTGATCCAACTCCCAAGGTTCTTTGCAGATGAATCAAAGTCCCTTCCTCCTTAACTCATTTTTGCTTCCTGATCCATTAAACTGGAGCAATTCCTCCCTAGTCAATTGTCTCCTGAATAGCCCAATGTTCTGCTCAACCAGCCCTTGGGCTAGCTCATAAGCAACAGGTGAGACCAACTGCTCTCTCCTCCAAATGGCCAACATTTTAGCCCGCAAATCCCTGCAAATGCCATCACGATCTCCCATGACCAAAGACAAAATGGATAACATGTTTGTTCTGACTATAACAGGGTGATGCTTCCTAATGTTAAAGAAACATTGGAACATCTAACGGACCAAGTCATCACACCCCAAATCAACCATGATGTCATATGTTTTTAACATGGCTATACCTCCTCAAATCTCAAGCTTCTTTCCAAAGGTAGAACCTCCACTGTTGTCCAAGTCCCGAAAAGTCCCCACTACTAACTTGAAACTTCCCTCATAACATCATTATTGAAAAGAGCTATAGGTGCAGTCAACCTTATTATGTTACCGAGTCATGTTGCAACTGGAACTCTGAACCCTTCACAAGGTTCTTCTAAGAACTTGGGTTGTATAAGAGCAAGAATAGCATGTTTTAGGGCCCAAATTAGTTTCTTTCCTTCCAACTGGCTAACTTGGGAGAGGAGTTCATCAAGTTTGGAAAGAACTCTCTTTGTGATCTTCATGTGCTTCAAATCTATCCCAAGTGCAAAGATTTTGTGTCCAATTTTCCATCCCTTTTGTACATCTTTTGGTTGTTCCTTTTGAAGAATGGTATAGACCCCTCTTGAGAGTGGGTTGCTTCTTAGTTTGGGTTTTTGGTCAAGATTGCAGTCCATTAATGCACTGCTATGTTGATTTAAGAGGTGCCTTAAGTACTCCATTATTCAGATGCAGTGAGACATCAACATACAAGATTACAACAGAAGTGTAAAATGCCAATACAATGATATTACCAATTTTCTTAAAACATGCTTCCCCACCATACTCCAACAACTATTAACATTGACCACTCATGACAGAATGCACACTATTCTACACTTAACTCAATCATTCCTTTGACTCCATACAAGCAAAGGAGGGTTTGACATAACATGTATATTGATTCAACAGAATGGTGCACTCACATGACTAGGCTCCAGAAGCATCTTCTCTATGTTGAAGTTTACTGACAATTTCCCTAAAGACCATTGGTTGATACATTGCTGCATGTGTAGTTTTCTCCAAAATAAATACACAGTCATATTTTAGAAGTTGCTACAGTCATTTAAACCCTTGCTTTTACACAACAAACGACCCAGAAATATATGAATCAGATTGCACATTTTACAGTCATTACTCAGGAATATGATGTATATGGGGAGTAAGATGGAACTTGCTTACAACGGTGGCTTGTTCTCCCTTTTTCTTTTAACAATCATTTTCGTCCCTTTTCCTTGGATCTTTGCTCTTTATCTCTAATATTAGATGGTGGCTCAATCATGCTCCCGCTGCGCTCCAAATATTTTCTTCTGGTGCGGCCAACACTTTTCCTTTAATGATGTGCCCGTTCCTAAGGAGCGTTCTTTCACTTTGTCTTACTGTTGCTCCGAAATACTGCAAAATCCATCTTCTAGCAGTCGACCCCTGGCTCTGTGCGGCTGAGGTGGTAGAACCCAAAACTCATCCCTTTCAATGGCCTCATTCCGCCTTTACGTACAAGATTCAATTGCCTTGCGATAGGTATGACTTGGTTCATAACATTCCCAAGTACTTTTGGAAGTCCATCATGAAAAATCCGCTGTGAATGTTTTCAACTCACCCGACAGAATTCTGAGCTTGTGTGGATTTGTCACATTATTTAGTCGGTTCCATGTCGCACTCTCTATGCACAAGAGATTGGATTCGTTTATCCTCTATTGCCTCACCCACAGAGAGAGTACCGATAAATTTTGTCACGTTGTTGCTTTTACTTGCTCTAAACGCTGACTCCGAACCTTGCACACAGCATAAATTTTAGGTGTCGATGATTTCAGTCCCGGTCAGCAATGCAACTCTTCTTTTTAAGACGTGACCGAGCCTCTAAGTAATGCACCCGTTCCTAGGTGCGGCCGCCACTCTTCGACGGGCACTGTTTCACTACATAGGTTGACCCGCGGCTTGAATTCAACGCGTTCGGTGCCAGAGCTCCTTTTTCATATTCAAGTAATATGCCCTGCGATCACCACCTTAGGCTTTGCGTACATGCTTACTGTGTCGTCAATTCCTCTGTATCATCCTCGGTCAATTACTTGGGGGCATCGTTGCACCGAAATAATGACAATTAACTTCTTTCTCCGATGTGTACCTTGTCTCCTACTGATAGCCGACTCGACCCACGCATTTTTCCAATGGCAGTGTTAACCCCACTGTGAGCTGGCCGAAACACCAATAAACACGATCTTGGGATTTCACTACGTCAACAATTCATGATCAGATCCTTTAATGGATCTATTCGCGGCTTTAACCAAGTGTAAAGTCGTACCTACCAGCATAGATGACTTCCCCATTTTTTATGAATCAAAGCATGATCCCACTATACATGTGGTCCTTATGGTGTTTTTTGATCTAGTGTGAATAACGTCATAAGAGTGGGAACAACTCAAAAATTTGTATGACCGTAGATGGTTTGCCACAACAATAAATCAAACATCGTCCTCGACCGTCGACCTTAACTTCCTTTTAAAATCAGCCCTTCGCTGAAGAGATTTGCGCTGACAGGGTCTCCATTTCTCCTTTAGGAAAACGACCACAACCACCTTGTGTAAATCGGTAAAGGTAAATGTGACTGGTAATAAGAACATAAACCTAGATTCTGAAGAATTTTTTCTTCCCAGCACCATGAAAACAACACAGATTTGTGTTCCTCAATAAACCCTTAGGTTGGCAAGATCACTAGCTCGGATACATTGTAACATCCCCAAACAGGATGTTTCAACTAAATTTGCAGAACTTCGCCTAACCAAATATTTTCCATAAAATTATCATTTATACCACAGAAGATTGCCATGTAAAATAAGAAAAATTAAGCATATGCAATAACATGTCGAGCAGAAATGATCTCAGATTTTATTATGTTAAATAGCGGAAAGAGTGTACATGATAATATAGATGAAGTATCTGAGATTGATGATCTGATCTCCAAAACTAATTTGCTCTGATGCTGAAGTCGGCCCTCCCAAAATTGAACTGCCACACTCTCCCTCCAACAACAGCTGCCACTGAATCAACTGAAAGACAATGAAGCACCAATTGAGAATCCGAATGATCCTCACTCCAATATCCGTGAAGCTCCGTGAAACTCTTGAATGAAGTCTCCTCAAAGAGAGTTGGGTTTCTGTCCATCACTCGACAGCATACCCGAGAGTATCCGTCCTGAGGCTACCAATGGAGTGGAGAATCGGGTTCTGAACCTAACATACAAGGAAATATACCAAATCCAAGATCTCCCCCAATGTCCTTCTCCTCTTCTTTTATAGATCTCATGGGCCCCTCTAGAGATTTCTATTTTATTATTATTTTAATCATGGGGCACTTTTCCCTCTTCTTTTCTAATTAAAATATTCTTTTTAATGCGGGAAAAGAGTAATTTGGCCACCATGTATCCTCACGTCACTGAAACTCATGTCCAACCATACCATGATGTAAGTATTCTCGTTTCGGTTCCAACGAGCTATTACACTAAGGTGTTATATCATGTATCCCTCCTGAAATTCCACCTTGAGCGTAATTAATTGAGTTAAGCCCAAAAATAACTCAATTTTCCGAAATTTGTCGGAATACATCTAAACGAAAGACAAACTAAGAAAATGATGGAATATACCAAGTTAATGCCACTGGTCCTCATAGAAACTCCTCAAAACTCTTCCATAAATCCCCTGGAACAACTGATGACACCAACCTGCACCTGCGACCTATTTGTCCCCAACCCTGAGAGTCTATCCTAGCCATGTCATAAGGAACACCAGAAAAGAGGATATTACATATGAGCATTTGTACTTGTTATTATGTTGATTTTATGGTTGTTCTGTCATGGATAATATTTTGGTTATATGTCGGTTATAAGCATGGTTTATGATGTTCTCTGGTTATGGCTCTTATTATTCTTTGATAAGTTAATGAATGGTTGATGAATTCATGGGCTAACTAGTGTTGTTACAACTACTTGAGAGGGAATTAGACATTATTAGTGATTCTCAGCTAAAATACGAATATTTACACTCAAATATGCATTCTTGACCTGTAGCTTACATGTTTACCATGTGTTTGACTAAATGCCTATTGTGTTCTAGTCAGTCTAGGTCATGTTTTCGATTCAAGTTTGAATGAATAGCATTATTGTCATGAGAACTTTGATTCTAGAAAGTTACAGGAAGTTTTGGGCAGTGGTCTATAGACTAGCCTAGAAAAGTGGCTCAGATCCTAAGACCACATGCTCTGAACTGGAGATTTAGGGTTATAACCGCATGGAGCAAGGCTTATGTATGTGGTTGGAGGCTCACAACTACATGCGGGAAGTGTCAATGGTGAAATTATAGGTCTAGGTCACCAAAAAAGGGTTCCAACTCAAGGATTGGTCACCTGGGGTGGTTGTTCAGCCTCTGAGTGGTCTATGGTTCCTGAGGAAGGCCAATAAGTCTCAGTTGTAGGCCCCACTTGCTTAACTAGAACTAGGAGGTCGGGTCATGTCATAGTAGCGCTTTGCTTCGCATTTACCCATAGGGCTTGTAAAAGCGGGTAAATGTGGGGTGGCGTTGTTACATATCCTAAGTATCTGGGGGAGAGGAACTATAAAGTGAAGAAATAAATATATATTCAGATTGACTAGTCGTAGCATTTCTTTCATACCTGGAATTTCTTGACTTCTTTTGAGGACAATGGTCTTCTTCACTATTATTCAGAGCTTCTCTTCTTCTGCTTCCATCTCTTCCATTACGATCATTCCTTCGATCATCTCCACTTATTTAATTATTAAACATGTTATCGTTGCTTCTAGTGTTGTATCTTGGAGCATTGCTCTTCTCAAGGAAATCGCGAGCATAGTGACCCTTCTTGTGACAATTGTAGCATTCAATGTGCAATGATTCCTTGTCTATTCCATTCCTTCTATTTGAATTTCGGGGAGCAGGCTTCCTTGAACTTGATGAACGTCCTTTTCCTTTCTTTTTCTTGTTATGAGTGACGAAAGCAATAGGCTCTCCTTCTTCATTCTTTTGTATCTTGCCTCTTGAGATCATCCTTGATTTTTCTTGACTAATTTTTCCAACCAGCTCATCAAATGACGGGAAACTATTGTTATCGCTTATGGTGGTAATAAAGGTTTCCCAAATAGGAGGAAAACCTATAAGAGTTACCAACAACAACTCCCCATCAAGCACAGTTTCCCCAACTCTCTGCAATTGATCTTTAAGACGAGATATCCTCATCATATAGGATTGCACAAATTCTCCTTTATTCATCTTCATATCTTTGAGTTGATCTTTCAAGGAGATGATTTCATTAAAATTGGTAACTTCATACATGTCAACTAGCTTATCATACATCCCCTTAGACTTTCAAATTTCCAACATAGGCAAGTAAATGATCTTGTAAACCATCAGCTATAATTTTCTTTGCTTTTAAATCACTTTTTTTTGTACTTGTTCTTGGGAGGCTGGAGAGCTTTTCCTTGTATGTACTGCAAGACATCATTGTCATCCTATATGATTTCTAACATTATCTTCCAAGCAGAAAAGTTTGATGAGTCACCCAACTTCTCGTTTTCATTGACAGAAGAAGTGGAAATCTTGACTTGATTAGATAGGATCCGTAAGCTTTTCCAAAGATGAATGCTCTAGCTCTTGTCTCCTTTGGGCTTGTCCTTCATCTTAGCTTTGATACCATGTTAATTTTTGCATTTCTTTATGCTATTTCAATTACTTTAGCCCAATTCACTTATTCAATTAGCAATATTTTCAACAATAATTAGTTCTTCCAATAAACAATAGTAATTGAAGATGGAACAGTAAATGAAATGACAATAGGAGACAATCAACACATCAACATGTAATATTCCAAAATGGAAAAGACAGGAATATAGAACATATGCAGCATTCCAAATAAATCAAAACAGGAACATAGCACTAAAATCTGGAAAATGCCGGAAATACGCTGCGACTGGAAAGTACATTAAGACATCATCATCTATGAGCAGAAACAGTTGGGTCATATCATTATAATCAACATCAAAATAAAGTACATAGTGATCCAAAATGAATGCACTCAAGCCACAAGATGGCTGAAATACAGTAAAGAAAACTAGCACTGGAAATGTGTGCTGTTATTCCTACTGTCGCTACTGGAAACTACTGCTACTGGGAAGAAGAACCATGTGCGGGAGGCTGTTGGAGTGCTCCGAATGATCCAGGATTTTAACCACAGATTCTACTAGAAAAACCCAAAAATGGTTTGGCTAGATTTTAACTTTGGATTTTCGGCCCTTTTTGGGTTGCACACTGCACCCCTACTGGCTGAGTTACACACTCCCTGGAGAAAACTGCGAATATGGGGCTGAAAGAATGATCTATCAGCTGCAACAACACCCAATCAGCTCAATACATGAAGGGCTGGTCCCTTCTCTTGATCTCCAAGCTAGAAGCTTGAGATCTAGCTCCTCCTTCCTTTGCTCAAGTTGCAGCTGCACACTGCACAACTGCTGGACTGAATTGCACTGTTAAGAGGGCTGAAGCTGTAGCCTGCTACTAGATGATGGAATATAGCTCACAACTGATGGAAATGATATCTCCAGAGTAAGGGGAAGACCTCTCACAAGATTCAAAGCTGAAATACTTGGAACTTCCTTCCTCCCTTAGATCTGCCTGACTAGACTGTGCAAATCCTGAAGGAACTGTTGTTGCATGGAGGTGTAGAGATGATGGCCTGATGCTGGATGTAGCAATTTTGATCTCAGAAAACTGAAATGAAGCACAAGATGAAAGGGATGATCCCTCCACCAATTCCTTAGCTGAAATGCTAAGAACTACTTCCTCCTCTCAAACCCTCATATAGGAATGCGTAATTCCTGAAGCTGTATGTGCTGCAAAAAGGGGCTGGATGTTGCACCAATGCCGGATGATGAGTCGCTGCTCAAACAAACCTTCCCAGAGTAGGCAATCGAAGTCCCCTGTGGGTAAGGGTGGGATTCCCGCTTGGGAACACCCATGTGCTAAACAGCGCAACAGACTTAACTAAACAGCTGAAGCATGCAAAAGAATGTCAAACGACAATACAATATCAAATTCCAGACTGATTTTCTTTGCTGCTCTCATCTTCCTTATATGGTTGTGAGCCTTCCCTAGCCTTGGCCCACCTCATAACTACGTTGCACATGTGGCCACTAGTTTCCATGAAGACTGCGCTGTCTCTCCATGATCTCTGCATTTACTTTCCACTCCTCCATCACGTGTGCATTTAATGCACCACTCCCTCCATCACTTCATCGTTATTTCTCTATGATCTTATTTTTATTCGTCTATGATCTTACTTTATCTCCATGATCTTCCTCATCAATGTTGCATGATCTCCATTCTTCCTGCATTAATAAGTTGCTCCACTACTCCATAATGTTGATCTACTATCTAATTAATCCACATACACACACCAAAAGTGGATTTTATTCATCTGTGGGGTTTATGGGTCCCTCCACCCTTTTATTTATTTAATTAATTAAGAAAAGTAAGAATTCTAATATTCCAATAATCTGATGGAAAATTTGGAATATTACACAAGAGACACCGATTTGGTCAAGGACCAGGGGAAAACCCCACAAGGAGGAAAACCCTTTGAAATTATTCTTCTATTATATTGTCTTCAAATGTTTAGTAGAGAGTACAATGAGCCCAAGTCCATCATTAAGAATGAAAGTTAAAGATTGACTTATCCAACAATACAACCAAACAAACTCCAAAAAATGGGCCAATAGTCAACGTTGGTCAAAGTCAACATTGTTCAAAGTCAATGATAGTAGTAGCAACAAATAGTCAACGATCAATCCTCCAAATGAACTTGGTCAGCAGTCAAAAAGTGTGGCTAATACGTTGAAATATGTAACTAGGTTCGATCTTCATAATGGCATACGTAATCATGATTTTATGTATTTAATGAAAAGAAAAAATTAAATTTATTATTGTTATTCTTGAGGCATGGGTTTCATGGTCAAGGGAGATTTATTTTAGGTCAAGCACCCATTGAGTGCTTTTAGGGATTGTCATTGAGTTTACAATTCAATTGAGTCATTGTCAAGATATGAAAGACCCTTTTGGGCATGTTACATAATGTAAAGAAAATTTATTTGAGTCAAAACACCCTCCAAGACCTCGTCGTGGTGCAAAGATAAATTTGGCCTACATGAAGGGACAATTTGGCCTAAAGATAGCAATTTGTACCCCTCAAAAGCCTATAAAAAAGGAACTCAAACTCATTTGGATGCACTGTCAAGCAAGTTCGATCTCTTCAAGATAGAATCTAGAAAAGGTCGAAGAAAAACAAGATCAAAGTTTTGGGCCTCTCTCTCTCTCTCTCTTGTTAGGGTTTCTACAATTACTGGGCAAGACAAAATTATGAAGTTTCATCGAAGTTGTGACATTGCGTCGAAGTTGTGAAGTTGCATTGAAGCTGTCAAGCTGCTTCTAGCTTGAAGTTGTGAAGCTGCAAGGTCAAAGTTATGAAGCTGCAAGGTCAAAGTTGTGAAGTTGCTTCTAGGTCGAAGCTATCAAGCTACAAGGCTGAAGCTATGAAGTTGCTTCTAGGTCAAAGTTGTGAAGCTGCAAGGTCGAAGTTGTGAAGTTACTTCTAGGTTGAAGCTATGAAGCTGCAAGGTCGAAGCTATGAAGCTGCATCAAGGTCGAAGCTGTGAATCTTCTAGGTCGAAGTTGCAAAAAATTTTGTTGGGGGTCAAAGTTGTTGGAAGGTCGAAGTTTCTTGCAGGAAGCTGTGCAAATCAAGAAGGAAGGTTGACTTGGTCTTGGAGGGTCTTGGTCAAGGGTCATAGGTCTTGGAATTCATCAATTGAAGATTCTATAAGAAGAGAAGAATCCTTGCGGGTTTTCCTCTCAACTGGAGAGGTTTTGGCCCAGGTTGATCACCTATGTCTTGTGTCATTTTGTCTTACTGTTATTTATGGTTTGGTAGTTGTTTGATGAAAATAACACAATAATAATTAAGGTGAAAATTAATCTAATCAGCATAAGCAAAAATACATCACAAACAATTATCAAAGTAAGAGAAATCACATAATCGAGTTGCCCCTAGATTTCTCAACATGGTATCAAAGCTAAGGTGACAAGACAAGGAAAGGTAGCTAAAAGAAGGATAGTCAAAGGACAAAACACTAGAAGGACTATCAAAAGGAGTATCAAGAAAGATCAAAACATTTACATCATACAATCAAGAATACATTCACAAGGACCGAGTACAAGAAAAAAAGACCTCAAAACCCTAGCTTATCAAAAGAAGGGTTTCTCTTTTGAAGCATTGTTGGGAAGCTCACATATCATCATCAAAGATCTCAAGGACCCTACCTAGAAGGACCACACATTGAATCATCTTGAAGTCTCTACATTTAAAGAAGATGAGTTGTCATCATCATCAAGGAATCAAGGTGATCTCCCTCTCTTTGAAGGATCACTTTTGAAGGAAGACATCTTCTATTATCAACATCGTCATCAAAATCAAGAAGGAATCAAGTTGAAGATATTGTCATCAAGGAGCATCTTTACTTGAAAAGTCAGTACCTTTATATTTATGGTTGAATCTGCTATCAAAATGACTTCATTTTTCAAGGAAAACAACAAATTGGTTGGGTCATCAAACTTTCTTGCATGGAAGAAGAGGAAATATTTGATCCTCATAGAAAACGAAGTTGTTGAACATGTTAAGGGATCAATTACTAAGCCTCCAAAGGAATAAGCTCAAGATCTAGAAAAGTATATGAAAGGGCAAGTAAGGTCTCAAAGGATTCTCATTGAATCTATCAAGGATCCCCTCATACCCTATGTATCAAAGTTGGAGACATCAAAAGAAATATATGTTGAGTTTTTGAATGTTGGGGTAGCATCGGATGTGCTCTAGCTCCCAAAATTTATGGAGGGACTAGAGTACATAAGATCTCCAAGACCCAGAAAGGGATTTGGGAAATTCCATCCAGTTTGGGAGATAATTAATTAATATTTTTAATTAAGGACTCTAAGTCTAACTTAGGAGAATTAAAATATTAAAGGTAATTAATTAAAACATGTGATGGAAATGTCTCAAGTCACACGGATCACGTTTTCTTTTAATCTTAGCCATCGATTCAAGATTAGATCATGGCCATCGGTTTCCCAACAAGAAAGTATAAAGGAAAGGCCTGTGGTCAGTTGGAGAACACACACATGGAGGCGAGACTAAGCTGAAATTCTAGGGCACGTTTGCTAAGAATTTTCAGAAGTGTTTCAGCTACAAAGAGGAGTAGTATTGGCAAAGGGGATGGTATGAGCTGGTTGAGGCAGAGAGCAGCAACCAGAGGCAACCCAGATAAGCAAAGTTAGCAATAGCAGTTACACAATAGTTGCACAGCGTAGAGAGAAGCTTCAGCTACGTAGGCCCTTCTAGGGCAGCGCTGGGCAATAGGGGACTCTCCAGGGTTACGCAAAGACCCTTCTAGGGCAGCATAGGGTCTATGTCACCCATTCTGGGGTTATGCAGCCCTCTCTAGGCCAACACAGAGGCACGCAGAGGCTGATAGGGGCTGACGCAGGGGCTTCAAGAGTAGCTCTGGGGTTTCTAGGGCCAGAAATTGGCTGAATCTTATAAATCTTATTTGAGGGTGTGGATCAGTGAGTCTTTTGGTCTCAGAACAGTAGGTTAGCTGCAGATCTATCATTTTCTCTTTCGGGTTAACCAGTAGGGTGCCTAGATTTGTTGTATTCAGAAACTACTTAATAATGTAAACCCTCCTGCAGCCAGAAGACTGGTTTTCCAGCATTGGGTTTTTCCAGGGACAGTTGTCCAGAAAATCTTGTGTCACTTTGTCTATGTCTGCATGTATTTATGTTTTTAGATCTGAATCGATGAAAGTCCGTTATGTGTTTACTTCGATGTTAATCTGAAATTTTGGCATTAATAACTTGTTTAAGTAGGAGAAGTATAACCAGATATAGCAGTAGAATTTATGCATAAAGTAACATTTAGAAATTTTCACATAGTATCAGAGTGATTGCAGATCTAGCAGGATCACCAGCAGAAGACTAGATAATCTTGCTACAAAAAGCAGCAGCAACCACAGAAAGCCAGATCTGAAGGGACAACATAGAAACAGAGGGAGCAGAGCCACACAGAGGCCAGAGTGACACAGTCCTACGTAGGCCCATGTACTTATTGCGTAGAGGTAGTGCAGAGATAGAGTTGGGACTGTCTGCTCACACAAAGGCCAAATAGGGTGACGTAGATCTGAAGCCGTATTGATTCAAAAGTGATGGAAAAGAGCTGCAGAAATTCAGAAGTTGCTTGGGGGTTAAATTTTGGAAGATTCAGAATTTAGACTAAGAACTAGGTGACAAAGAGCGAGAGGAGATCAGCTTCTCAGAGGGTTTATAGCCAAAGAAATCTGCAGATCGATCAGAGGATTGAAGAGAGTTGTTTCGTTGTTGATTTGGCATATTTCCAAGAGAGGAAATCAGTTGTCAGAGGGAGAAAAGGGTGGCTTTCTCGCCAAAGACCCTAGATCCGAGCTTCAATAGAGAATCGGGGAGAGGAAGATTTGTTCCGACATATTAGATATGAGCAGATGGCACCTCACGAACTACATGATCAGGATAGGTTGGATGGCCTGTCCAACTTTGCAGTCTGGAAGCCCAGAATCCTGGTAGTCATGGAAGCATATGGTCTAAGAGACCATGTAGAAAAAGTCTTGGCCACGCCGAATGTTGTGGATCTCCTGAAGAAGCACGAGGAAGTTGCGACGCATGCCAAACGTTTCATAATGAACGGGGTTAAGGATCATATAGTTCCACACATAATTGAAAAGAGAACAACTCATGAGATGCGGAAAGCCTGAATAGCCTTATATGAAGGGAAGTCTGTCCAGAGGAGAATGCTTCTGGAGAATCAGTTGTGGTCATTCATGATGACCGAGGGAGAAGAAATAGAGCCCTTCCTTATCAGACTACAGGAAATCAGAGATCAGTTGTCTGCCATGGGAGCAAAGGTCGAGGATGATGTGATGGTAAGGACTACACTCAATGTGGTCACAGAAGAGTGGGAAACCTTTGTCCAAAGTGTCTTGGGTAGAGTGGACCTTCTCGACTAGGACAATATGTGGGCAATCCTTCGTCAAGAAGAACTTCGCTGATTCACCAAGAGGCAGTACAACACGGGATCCAGTAAGGTGAAGAAGGAAGAGGAAGAAGTTTTTGCTCTGGCATCAAAGAGGCAACAAGGGAATAAGAAGCGTGATCTATCCAAGATCAAGTGTTTCTAGTGTGATAAAATAAGACTTTTTGCCAGCAATTGCCCACAAAAGAAGAAGGACAAGGAAGCTTCTACTTCCAAGGCTGTTGTGGCGGATGATGGGTCAGAAGATGACGTAGCCATGAGTGCTCATGAACCACAAAAGTGGGGCGGCATGGATCTGTAGAGGAGCTACAAAGTGGTGGTGGAATCCTTGAACAGCTCATCTCTTGGATCACATTTGAGCTACGGGAGCCTTAAGACAGTAGCGGGACAAGTGGGGCAGTGGGTGCAGAGAATCATGGATGGATCAGAGCCGAAGCTAAAAGCTGAAGGGAGCAGCGTAGTGCATATGCAGCAACAACAATGCAGGGGCTGATGTGACTTTAGCAGCGCAGAGCAAAGATTCTTACGCAAAGCAGAGCTACAACAACGTAGAGGCTTCAGGAGGACAACACAGTGCAAAAGCAGTGTTATGGACTTCAGCACAGGGGTTGATGTGACTTCGACAGTCCAGAGGAGGTCTGCTTACGCAGTGTAGAGCTCTGGTTGTGAAGCTGTCTCCAGATGATAGCAAATATCAGCAGCCTACGGAGCTTCAGTGATGAGGATGCAACCCAACTAACTTGTCTTTAAAATATTGGGTAGTAGTTTCAGTTGTTTCTCTCAGCAACTGAAGTTGCAGTGCAGCAGTTGGTAGCACGGTGCAATAGATTGAGAGGGAGCTGTAGTACAGATGATGCAATGGCGGTGGCAACGTAATGGGTAGAAGTACAGAATGGCAGCAACAACGCAGTGATAAAGGGAAACAGTCCAAGCATCAACGTAGAGATTTACACCAGAGATCAGTGCAGAGCTTCAGGGTGAAGCAAAGTTGTACTAAAGCACATTCCTCGCTAAGAGGGAGTGTTGGGGTAGCATCGAATGTGCTCTAGCTCCCAAAATTTATGGAGGGGCTAAAGTACATAAGATCTACAAGACCCAGAAAGGGATTTGGCAAATTCCATCCAGTTTGGGAGATAATTAATTAATGAGTATTTTTAACTAAGGACCCTAAGTCTAACTTGGGAAAATTAAAATATTAAAGGTAATTAATTAAAACATGTGATGGAAATGACTCAAGTCACACAGATCAAGATTTCTTTTAATCTTAGCCATCGATTCAAGATTATATCATGTTCGTTGGTTTCCCAACGAGAAAGTATAAAGGAAAGGCTTGGGGTCAGTTAGAGAACACACACACGGAGGCAGAGGACTGAGACTAAGCTAAAATTCTAGGGTAGGTTTGCTAAGAATTTTCAGAAGTGTTTCAGTTGCAGAGAGGGGTAGTATTGGCAAAGGGGATGGTATGATCCCAGTGCCAAGAATCAGCAAGAGGCAGAGAGCAGCAACTAGAGGCAGTGCAGAAAAGCAGAGGCAGCAGCAGCTGCACAATGCAGATAGCAGCTTCAACTACGTAGGTGCTACGCATGCCCTTCTAGGGCAGCATTGGGCAACAAGGGACCCTCCAGGGTTACACAGAGACCCTTCTAGGGCAGTGTACGATTTGCGTCACCCATTTTGGGGTTACGCATCCCTCTCCAGGCCAGCGCAGAGGGACGCAGAGGCTGATATGGGCTGACACAGGGGGTTCTGGGGCAACGTTGGGGTTTCCAGGGCCAGAAATTGGCTGAGTCTTGTAAATCCCGTTTGAGGGTGTGGATCGGTCAGTCTTTTGGTCTCAGAACAACAGGTTCACTGCATATCTATATTTTTCTCTGTTGGGTTAACCAGTTGGGTGCCTAGATTTTCTGTATTCAAAAACCACTTAATAATATAAACCCTCCAGCAGCCAGAAGACCGGTTTTCCTACATTGGGTTTTTCCGGGGATAATTGTCGAGAAAATCTTGTGTCACTTTGTCTATGTGTGCATGTATTTCTATTTTTAGATCTAAATCAGTGAAAGTTTGTTATGTGTTTACTTCAATGTTAATCTGAATATTTCAGCATCAATAACTTGTTCAAGTAGGATAAGTATAACGAGATCTAACAGTAGAATTTCTTCATAAAGTAGCATTCAGAAATTTTCACAATATACGATAAGCCAGTAGAATTATTCTCTATAAGTACTGCTAGAGAAGTGATATAATTAAGACAAGAACTCTACAAGATGAAGATATGAAAGGAACATGGAGTGGCCTCATACTTTATGAGGGTATCAAAAATAAGAGACCAACTACAATATTTGGGAGAAATAATGTCCGATAAAAAAACGACCACCATAGGGCTCAATGCACTACCAGAGTAATGGGGAAACTTTACATCAAGCATCTATGGAAAGAAGGAAGATACCCCATTCAATGAACTTTGTTTAAAATTGAAGAAACCAAACTGAAAGAAAGAAGTTTGGGATCAAACGAGCAAGCACAAGAATTTGCTGCCATGGCTAGGAGGAAAGGAAAATTTGGAAGGTTTGGTCCTCAGAAAAATAACAAGAAGGATATGTCAAAATCCAATGTTATGGTTTTCATGAATATGGGAATTACAAAAGAGATGGTGTGAAGTTCAAGAAGGACAACAAGAGGAAAGAAAGAAAAGAAGCTCATATCACAGAAGAAGTGGAAGAACCTGATGAGAAAAATTCCAAAGGGATAGATCTTCACTATTAGGGTTTATCCAATGCATAGCAAGGACAAGTAGGAGGTGAAAAAATCTCCACCATGGAAGTCAATATGCGAAGTATTATGAAGAGATGCATCTTAGTAGAAGATGACATCATACTAGAAGCATACCATTAAAGCAAGAGCTCATGCCATCATTAGAGAAGCTTGAAAGAATAGCTGAAGTAGAAGTCTACAGAGATGTAGAAGTTATCATATAAAGGATGTAGCTCTTGGCAACCTCATTAAAATCATATATAGCACATTTGATTGAAAGAAAGTCATCTAGCATGATATAAGGAATTCATCATACATCGTCATCATGAGAAAGGAGCATTTTCTAGATGAGAATAATCAAGATCCTCCGTTGGAATCTTCACCAGAAGGTTCACCTCTACTTGGAAGAAGCAAGTGTCTCGCTGATCATTCCACCTTGTATGGGATACATTTTTTAGAAGGATGATCGTATGGTGACAAAGGAGTGCAGCAGGTCAAGATGATTGAAGTACTATCAATCAAGGAAAGGAAGTTGTTGAAGGAAGTCTAGATGACCAAAAGGAGAAAAGAGGTATGTATATATTTGATAGATTAATTCATGTCATCATATAGTTGTAGACAGCATGGGTAAATTATCTACCTCATGAGTATGATCAAGGATCTCTTCTTTTGAAAAGATGCATGAAGGCATGGTCCACATATTGATAAGATGAAATCAACATAATATGTCCTCATGAGGTAGTTGACAAAGATGAAGGAACTATGTATGGAAAGTTCCTGGGAAGAAATATGTGAAGAAATAAATAAGAGATCGTAAAAGATGCAACTGTGGTCACAGGAAGTCAACATCCAATGATTAGAAGAATTGATCATGACATCTCCACAGAGAATAAGACTATGATAAGGTTTTTAAAGGAGACCCTTGACATATGAAGTCTTGGAGATGTTTTTATGAATGTGCAGGATGTTGCAAGAAAGCAAGATGTCATGATGAAAGACCATCACAAAAGGCAACTTTGATTTGATGTTGATTTTTTATTTTTGAACAACATTTGGATGGGTTGATGGGCTACTAAAAAGAGATTTGTAGATGTCACCTACAACTGGCACTCATGTGGTTGGATGAAAGATCTTGGAGGAAACATGCCTTGAAAGAGGTAGTTGTATGAGGAAAGAGCCAGATGGGGACTAGAGGATCACTTTCCGACAGAGAGAAGGATGACATGACCAATGTGGCTCATGAAGGAAAGTGATGGATGGTCGATGCCCTACGAAGAAGTCCCAAAAGATCAAGGCTCCATAACGATAAAGATGAAATTCATGACATCAGAAGGAGGAGCTCTTCAAGCAGTTAAAGGTCTCGTGATCTCCAACTAGAGCAGAAAGTTGTTGGAAGAAAGTCTCTAGTTAAGAGGGAGCTTGGAAAAGTCCTTGGATAAGAAGGAGCTTGGATACATTACTTTTATAGGAATGGGTACATTCCTTCACAAGAATGGGTATATCCTCCCTAGTTTAGAAGGAGATATAAACACATCATTCTTGTCTTCACTTTGGAAAAAATAATGGAGGATTGGGTAAACATCTGACATCTGATACTGTTTGAGGATGAGATAGGCATCCAAGATAAGAGTAGTCATAGAGGACCGATATCCTTTAAGGACTAGGAATCCAAGATAAGAATAGTCCTGGAAGGACATACTCTGTGAACACCCGGGTGGGCTATGTGCCTTGAGAGAGAATGTTGTTGGTGTCTATAAGTCATTGGTCTCTCAACATTGTGCTTTGATCTTGTGGAGTGATAGAGTTGTTATTCAAGGCCTTGCTATGTGACAATGTTGGATGATATGATGCTAAATAGATGGGTTACCAATCCGACTCTTCTTATGAGAATTCTTTATAATGAGAATGTCCAAGTACCTTGTATAGATTATGAATACCTCCCTAGTTAAGAGGGAGTGTTGAAATATGTAACTAGGTTCGGTCTTTATAATGACATTAGTAATCATGATTTTATGTATTTAATGAAAAGAGAAAAATAAATTTATTATTGTTATTCTTGAGGCATGGGTTCCATGCTCAAGGGATATTTGTTTTAAGGTCAAGCACCCATTGAGTGCTTATAGGGCTTGTCATTGAGCCTACAATTCAATTGAGTCATTGTCATGTATGAAAGCCCCTTTTGGGCATGTTTCATATTGTCAAGAAAATTTATTTGAGTCAAAAGAGCCTCCAAGACCTCGTCATGGTGCAAAGATAAAGTCAACCTACATGAAGGGACAAGTCAACCTAAAGATAGCAATTCATACCCCTCAAAATCCTATAAATAAGAAGGAACTCGACCTCATTTGGACTCACTCTCAAGTATGTTTGATCTCCTCAAGATAGAAGTTGGAAAAGGACGATGAAGAAGAAGAAAAACAAGATCAAAGTTTTGGGCCTCTCTCTCCCTCTTTTATTAGGTTTTCTACAGATACTGGGCAAGACGAAATTATGAAGTTACATCGAAATTGTGAAGCTACATCTAGGTTGAAGTTGTGAAGCTGCAAGGTCGAAGTTGTGAAGTTGCTTCTAGGTCGAAGCTGTGAAGATGCAAGGTCGAAGCTGTGAAGCCACTTCTAGGTTGAAGTTGTGAAGCTGCAAGGTCAAAGTTGTGAAGCTGCTTCTAGGCCGAAGTTGTGAAGCTGCAAGGTTGAAGTTCTGAAGCTGCATCAAGGTCAAAGTTGTGAAGATGCATGAAGTTCGAAGTTGTGAATCTACTAGGTTGAAGTTGTAGAAATTGTTACTGGGGGTTGAAGTTGCGGAAGAAGTTGTTGAAAGGTCGAATTTTGTTGTTGGAAACTATGAAAATCAAGAAGGAAGTTTGAATTGGTCTTGGAGGATCTTGGTCAAGGGTCATAGGTCTTGGAATTCATCAATTGAATATTCTATAAGAAGAGAAATTCTTCTGGGTTTTCCTCTTAGCTAGGGAGGTTTTGGCCCTAGCTAATTGCCTATATCTTGTGTCCTTTTGTCTCACTGTTCTTTATGATATGGTAGTTGTTTGATGAAAATAACACAATAATAATTAGGGTGAAAAAAAATCTAATCAATATAAGCAAAAATGCATCACAAGCAGTTATCAAAGTAAGAGAAATCACATAATATAGTTGCCCCTAGATTTCTTAACATGATCAACTAGTCAAAGTGCCTCAAAAAAGTCCCAAAATTATCCTTCACGCTTGGTAAAAGTCAATGTCAAAAGGCTATAGAAATCCTAGTTGCAGATCTGAAGTCAACCATAGTCAATGTGCCTAGAAAATCTCGATTTGTGTACCAAGAAATTCGACCCTCCAAAAAATCCAAAAACCCAATCCAAAATCAGTCAAACCATGCCCAATATTCAAAATTCAACCCAAGTCAAATTGTTGGTTAAAACAAAATTCGACCCCCTGAAATTTCTCCTTCCTCTTGCTCGCATGTGTGAAGAGATGACCTGTAATTTTTAGAAGTATAGAACCAATTAGAGAAGAGATGCTTGTGTTGAATCGATGTCCAAATGAGCTTGAGGTGACTTGAATTTATAGGCATTGGAGGAGGGACAATTTGTCCTCTAGGCTAACTTGATCAAGTGTGACATTGTGGGCTTCACTTCAAAAATACACTCTCTTAACTGAATCCAATGATTCAAAGGTCAAATTTGGTCCTCTCAGAATGAGGAATCTAGTCCAATGATTGGAATTTGTCACTGAGCTACCAAATTAACACTAAGAAACATATTAGGGGAACTTATAGCCTAGTTTTTAAGGAATATGCAACAAGAGCGGCTCACATAGGCATATAAGTCCAGAAAAAGGCTTATGAAAAATAGGTGTGATCAACAAAAGGAGCCACATGCCTTCAACACTCTATGTTGAAGCCTTAGTGACGTCAGCCCTAGGGAGAATATTCTAAGTGTGGAAAAGTGTAGATTTTGATGTTATGAGGTTCAATCCACAAGAAAAGCCTTAAAACAAGCCAATGAATTGGCCCTTGTTGAACTGAGCGTTATGCCCTAGGCCTAGCGACTTGCCTTGAAGGGATGAAATTGATAGATAGAGGGTAAATGTAAGGTTGAGATGATGTTTGATCATTTATGTGGAAGTCAATACCTATTTCCTAGGTGATGGAGTTTAAGGGAAAAATTACTATGGAGATATCAAACCCTAGAAAGGAGTAAAGTGGAAAAACCCTAGGTTCCACTTTCGAAACCCTAGCTTTCACTTAAAGAGGGGATAAAATCACAATAAAAACTCTATAGGAGTTTCTTAAGGGATGTCCAATATTCCCAATTAAGTCATACAATATTTCACCAAAATTGCATATAAAGATATGCAATTGAACAAGAACGTAGAAAACCCTAGAAAATATATTGCATGTAATAATGATTAAAAGATATTCAACAACAAAACTCATAAGATATCCACGAAAAATCCTTCATTATTCCAAATTTACATCTCCAAAACAAGGACTAGTCTCCAATAGAAAAAATATCCACAAAGATTACATCTCCTTAAGAGTAAATGCTATAAGAGCTAGGCCAAAATCTCTAAGGAGGCTGAAATAGCCCACAAGTGATGACAAAAATACACCAACGAGGTGACCTCTATTTATATGAGGTCAACCTGAACAATTTTTAGCATATGAAGCCCCTCAAAAAGTTTTATAATGAGTAAACATAAAATAATCCTTGGGTTACAAGCCAACCCACTAGCACAATGTGAAAACATGCCATAAAAGACCCACAAGTGTGGGCCATAAGCCTATAAATGAGGATGTCATGTCCTTTTTGGGCTTTAAATGTGATTTATGGTGAGTATAAGGTTTAATATGACTCCATGTGTCATGATCACCCATCATTTGAGGAATATCCCTCAAATCCAACTTCAAAGCAGCTCCAAGGGTCCCAAATCTAGCTAAGATTTCATCATATCATCTCCATGGATATCCAGTGGTCAATGTAATGACTCATCTATCTAGTGTTAAGACACCATTAGGTTTAACAAGCTCTCACTAGTCATCTCATGGAAGGCCATCCTCATCTGGGCTTTGAATCATGGCATATCTATCAGGTAGTTTCAAGGTTGGCCTAGGGGCATGTTGGATCCAATGGTGCAATCATTAAGTACCCTTTGTGTTGGGCCAAAGAATACCAAAATCATAGGTCCTAGGGGTATTCTAAGATGTGCATCAACTGGTCAAGTCATCATATTTCCCAACGCTCTGATGTACGTGGGTAACCCTACATTTGCTAAGTCACCAACCTCTCTGAATTTCTTGGGTACTTGTGGAGAGGGTTCCCTCAAGGCCTGAGCTACTGTGGACCACTTGAAAAAAAAAACTCAAACTCCAGTGAAAAAAACCATTCATTAGAAAGTAAGATAACACAAGCATCTAAGTGGAACAGACTTGCATGTTAAGGGCATATTAATAATTCAAACTTAGATCGCCTTCTGACTAGACCAAGTCTTGTAAAGGTGTTCCCTATGAAATTTCCTTAATTGCAGCAACTGGAATTTAATCTTCTATCAAATGGAGATTATTTGTCTTCAAAATTTAATTATGACAAATAAAGATTAAATCACTATTGCAATCTTCACAAATAATAAAAAGAACTAAAAAAAAATGTTCACACACCAAATAATTGACACGTATTTTTGGACAAATAGTCCCTGGAAAAACTCTGAAGGGAAAACGAGTTCTGAAAATCAAGGTTTTATTTTTATTCATTAAAATTGAGAATTATAATATGCTTTCCTCTCATTGGCAAAGCTCTGACAAATATTTTCTCCACTAGAAAAATAAATTTGGACACACAAGTTTCCCTTCTGCAAAACCACATGGCCTCCTGCTTGCAACTCACACCTCTTCTTGCAACATGCACTGGAAAATATGGAAATGCATACAACTCTCTCTGGAACTAGCACTACCTCTGGAAATTAGTTTTGGTGATGATCTCTACCTCTTGAAACTCGATTGATCAACTCGCACCTCCTCTAGTACCCATCTTCAGCAACTGAAAATAAAATTGATGCCTAGCTATGCACATTAGCTAATTTGAACTGGATAGTATGAACTTACTACAAAATAATTCAACCTTCCTTCCTCTCTCTGGAAACTAGAAATCACTAAGAAAAAATTCGCCAGAAAAATTCTCTGCTGAAACCCCTCTACTGGTGTCTCCCTTGCTCAAACCGCACCCTTGCTAATCTCTGCAACTGGGTGATTCAAACTCCTTGATGTGATGTCTCCAACTAACCCATCGATTTTCTCTTATAATATTTCATTTATGAATCAATGACCATGATATAATCACAATCAATGGTTGAGATCATTTTGACCCCATCAAGTGACTTTTCTAGAAGTCTCTAGAGAAAATTTGATTTATCTCAAATAATCTGATTTAATTAGCTTGTTTTCCTAATTTATACTTTGGAAAATATTTAATAATTAGCTAATTAATCTTATAAAGGCATTTTCCAATATCCTTTTGTGTTCCCTAGCCTCTTAGACACCAATAGAGACTATAACACCTGTCCACGCTACTCAAAAACTAACATTCCCTACCTTGATAGAGGTGGCTAATGTTCAAACCTATTAGGTGCTTCCAACCTTTAAGGGGAAGTGGCATTTCCAAGATCAACCCCTCAATCAATGGGTGTTATTGTAAACGAGTGGAAACGAAGGGGAAAATGCTTCATGGCTAAGTGCCATGGTCAAGGGGACCAACCAACAGGAGTCCACATTCTGAGTGTATAGATGTAATGGAGGGAGCATTCATGGAGGCATGAGTTACCCTTCTCGGGTTGCTTTTTCCATACCTCTAGTGTGCCTTTTACTTTTTCATAATAATGCCTTTTATTTTGGGTGCATAGCTCAAGAGTTATAGATTTCTCTTTATGATGTAGCATTTAATTTTACCCCTTAAGATGAGACAATTTATCACTTGTTAAGGTTGGGACATGCAAGGGTTTATTTCGATGAAATGGAGCATCAAGTGGTCAAGAACCTATTGATGGCTAATGTGGAGGGTAGAGCTCATGCTAGGATTTTTCTGACTCGCTAACTTATGTCTTGGCTATCTTTTGAATTTTGACTTCCTTTTATTGTGGCTATAATATGTTTTTTCCATTATTTTAGTTGCGTCGAACTCCAAGGCAATGTTTCCTGTCCCTACTCAAGGAGGTGTATTAAAGGGTGCCAATGACAAGGTAGACCTGAGAATGGAGGTGGTATACTAATGGGTCTGTAATGTGAGATGGAAAGTGACATGTATGGTGTAAGGGAAAATGAATGCATTATTTCAATCTAGGTTTTCCAAGTAGTGCCCCTCTTATGACCCTAAGGCCTTAAGGGAGGTCCCACTGGAATAGGGCTAAGGATTAACCCCCTTGGTAAAGTGAGAGAACAAATTTACATTCAAGATTGATCAATCTTCTGCATGGACCATTTGTGTGAAAATTTATAAACATAGAAATCCTACAGCAGTATCTTGATTTACTTTTCCTACTTGAATTAAATACAAGTTAATTTTATGAATTATTCAGTAAAATCAACAAATTAAACACAAATGTAGCCTACACATTTGCTGAATATAACGCACTCATGAAAAAGTGACACACAGATTTTTCGAATAAATGTCCCCAGAAAAACCCAATGCGGGAAAACCAATGCAGGCTCTAGAGGGTTTTATTATTATGCAGAATATGAATACAACAATTTCTGGGCACCAGACATGGTTGGCCCTACAGAGAAAATCAAGACAGTAATACCTCTTTCACTCGAAGACGGAAGATATCGCTGATTCACACCCTCAAGTGGGATTTACATAACTCGAGCGCTTTCTGGCTCACCAAAAACCCCAATGTTGTCCCTCATATCTTTGCGTCAACCTTTCTGGCTTGCATTAGCCTCTTTGCTACTCTAGAAGGGCCTGCATCACTCTCTCTGGGCTTACGTTGCCCTGACTGGGTCTACATCAGCCCTGAAGGGCTCCTTCTGCCTCTGCGATACCCTCTGCATGGCTATGGATGATCTGCGTAGCTCTGGCTGGCCTCTGCATTGCTGGGTATGTTGCCTCTGTGCCACTATTGTATTCTTGGCCTCGGATCAGAATCTCTCGTCAATACTGCCCCTCACCACACTGTAAAATCACTTCGAAATTCCTAGCATACCACACCCTAGAATTTCGACTTGTCTTCAGTTCTCTGCGAATGTGTGTGTCTTGAACTGACCCCAAGCCCTTCCCTTATACTTTTATCGTTGGGAAACCAACAGCCATGATTGAATCTCTAATCAATGACTAAGATTAGAAGCTGCTTGATCCACGTCACTTAGAACATTCTCATCACATGTTTATTTTAATTCACTTTAATCTTTTAATTTTACTAAGTTAGAATTAGGCTCCTTAATTAAAAAGATTAATTATTCAAGAATAACTATCAAACCAAATGGAATTTATCCAAACTCTTTCTAAGTCTTGAAGATCTCATGTACTCCAAATCCTCACAAAATTTTGGAGCTAGAGCACATCTGATGCTACCCCAAAATCTCAACGCTCCCTCTTAGCGAGGAGTGTGCTCTAGCAATACTTCCACACCGAAGTATTGCCCTAATCTTTGGCATCGGTCTTCACCCTGATGCTTGGCCTACTGCCCTCCATCACTGCGCTGTTGCTGCTCTCTGTACTGCTGCCCATGACTCTGCCACAGTCACTGCCACATATGTACTGCAGCTCCCTCTCAAATTGCTACATCGTGCTGCCAACTGTTGCACTACAACTCAGTTAATGTGAAGTAAGCAACTGAAGAACCCCTTCCTAAACACTGACAGACAAGTCAGTTAGGTTGCATCTCATCACTGAAACTCCCTTGGCTTTTGCTCTGCATTGTCCTCCTAAAGCCACTGCGCTACTACAACTCTGCGTTGTTGAAGTCCCATCAGCCCCTCTGCGCTGCTGCTTCTACGCTACTGTTGCCTATGCACTGTACTGCTCCTCTCTACAACATCCCAGCTCTACCCTCTGCTTCACTGTGATCTTTTGCATCCATTGCTCCGTCATCCTGTTATTTTCTTAAGGCTCGTAGCTCATATGTGATCCAAGAGTTGGACGCCTCAAGGATCCTGCCAACACTCTATAGCTGCTCTACAGATCAATATCGCCCCACCTCTTCTTTTGAGGTACATGAGCGCTCATTGCCACATCATCATTAGATCCATCGTCTTCATTAGTTGCTGCAGCCTTGGATTCAACTTCCTTGTTCTTCTTCCTTAGAGTACAAGTGGTGGAAAAGTGTCCAAGTTCACCACACTTGAAGCATCAGATCTTGGATAGATCCCTTTTCTTCTTCCCTTGTTACTTCTTTGATGCAAGGGCCGCATCTTCCTCTTCCTCCTTCTTCAATTTGCTGGATCCGGTTTTGGCTTGTCTCTTGGTCATTGACGAATTTCCTCTTGTCGGAGGATAGCCCACATGTCGTCCCAGCTTGGAAGGTCCTGTATGCCCAAGATGCTTTGGACAAATGTTTCCCATTCATCTGTGACTGCATTTAGAGCAATCCTCACCATGACATTATCCTCCACCTTGACCCCCATGGCAATTAGCTAATCCTGAATCGACTACAACCTGAAGAGGAAATGATCGATTTCCTCTCCCTTATTCATCACAAATAACCTCATTTGGTTCTCCAGAAGCATCTTCTTCTGGACGGATCTCCCTTGATACATTGCGCTTAATGTTGTCCACATAACATTAACCGTCTTCTTTTTGGCTATATGTGGGACCACATGATCCTTGACCCCATCCATGATGACGCGCTTAGCATGCGCCTCCACTTCATTATGCTTCGCGAGAAGAGCAGCATCAGTTGGTGTAGCTAAGACATTCTTTGCATGCTCCCGTAAAGTGTATGCCCCATGACCATTAGGATTATGGCCTTCCAGATAGAAAAGTTGGAAAAGTCGTCCAACCTATCCTGATCACGCAGTCCGTATGGCACCGTCTGTCTCAGATATATTCTGTCGAAATAGATACTCCTCTCCCTGCTGTTGTTGCTACCCTCAACAGTAGCTTGGATCTATGTTCCTTGGCGAAAAGGCACCCTCTATAGTAATTTCTCCCTATGACAACTGATTTCCCTCCTCAGAAATCAGCCAAATCCTCTAAATCAACCCTCTTCGATCACCCTCTTGATCGATCCTCAGATTTCTTTGGCAAAAATCTACAGAGCAGTTGTTCTCCTCCCGCTCTTTGTCAACTTAGCTAGGCACAATTCTGCACCGACAGATTCTCCACCACACCAGCAACTTCTGAAGATCTAAAGCTATGCTTCCGGACGACAGCAACTCTCCACAACAACTCGAAATTGGACTGCGTCCCTCTGGCTGGCCTCTGCGTGAGTAGACTAGCTCAACGCAATCTCTGCGATACTCAGCTGGGACTGCGTCAGCCCTTGTGGGGCCTCTACTAGGACTGCGTCCTCCTAGTGTTGCACTGCCCTCTTCGGATCTCTGTTGCTTCAACTGCCTCACTGCAACAAAAAAATTCTTCAGCCGCTTCGCTGGTGATTCAGCTTTATCTGCAATGCTCTGATACCATGCAAAATTTTCTAAACATAGAAATCCTACTGCAGTATCTCGATTTAATTTTCCTACTTGAATTAATTTACAAGTTAATTTTTTGAATTATTCAGTGAAATCAGAAAAGTAAACACAATTGCAGCCTACACATTTACAGATCATTTACTGAATATAATGCACACATGATAAAGTGACACAGATTTTTCGGACAAATGTCCCCGGAAAAACCCAATGCAGGAAAACTGGTGCAACTAGCTCTAGAGGGTTTTATTATTATGCACAATCTAAATACCTCTTTCACTCGGAGACAGAAAATATGGTTGATTCACACCCTCAAGTGGTATTTATAGAACTCGAGCCCTTTCTGGCCCACCGGAAATCCCAGCATTGTCCCTCAACCCTCTACGTCAGCCTTTCTGGCCTGCGTTAGCCTCTGCGCTGCTCTGGAAGAGCCTGCGTCACCCTCTCTGGGCTTATGCTACCCATGCACTGCCCTAACTAGGTCTGTGTCAGCCCTGAAGGGCTTCTGCTGCCTCCGCGTTGCCCTCTGCCTGGCTCTCGCTGATCTGCGTAGCTCTGGCTGGCCTCTCCACTGTTGGGTATGTTGCCTCTCTGTCGCTATTGTATCCTTGGCCTCAAATCATAATCCCTCGCCAATACTGCCCCTCACCGCACTGCAAAACTCACTTCGAAATTCTTAGCAAACCACGCCCTAGAATTTTGACTTAGCTTCAGTGCTCTGCGAATGTGTGTTTTCTCCTACTGACCCCAAGCCCTTCTCTTATACTTTTCTCGTTGGGAAACCAACGACTGTGATCTAATCTCTAATCAACGACTAAGATTAGAAGTTGCTTGATCCACATCACTTAGACCATTCTCATCACATGTTTAATTTAATTCACTTTAATCTTTTAATTTTCCTAAGTTAGACTTAGGGTCCTTAATAAAAAATAATAATTATTTGAATAACTATCAAATTAGATGGAATTTCTCCAAACATTTTCTGGGTCTTGGAGATCTCATGTACTCCAACTCTTCCACAAAATTTCGGAGCTAGAGCACATCCGATGCTACTCCAAAATCTCAACACTTTATTCATACTAAATGCCCAAAACAAACAAGTATAAGCACCCGGTTGCAAAATTATCAACGTACCTTTTGAATACAAACACACCTTCATCCAAGAGGAAATGTCAGATGTAACATCACTCTTTGAGAAGGAGGAGATTAATTGACTTTTTTACTAATTGAGAAATAAGACCTTATAAAGTCACTTTATTAAAAAGGAAAAAAATAAACCATTTGAATCATCCTTGTTAATAACCCATGGTACTCTAATATCCATGACAATAAAAGGAAAACTGGGGTACGCTCTTGGACATGTGGAATTGGATATTGTTTTGATATTTGGTCTGATAACTCTTGGAGCTTGAAGAAAGGGTAAAAACCCAGTATGAGGAGGGTATTTTAGTGGTGCAAGATCCACCTTAGTTGATCCATCCATATTGGTTTCAGTGTCGCAACGATACACACTATCCAATCGTCAAGGAGGGATCACTCAAATCTCTCACTTATGCTTACATAGAAGGAAGAGGAGGGGTCATCCAGATTCCTAGCAAGTGATAAATTGAGGAATTTACTTATAGGTGATCGTAGGAGTTGAAGGAGAATTGTTTCATCATTGCACCAACTCTTATCTTTCACTAGGGGTGAGTTCTACCTTGCAGAGACCGAGTTTAATTACTAAGGCCAAATTGTCCCTCATAGAGGTTGTGTTTATTTGTTGGGGGGCAAGTTTATTCACTTATGCAAAATTTTCCCTTGTAGAGGGGAAGTTTATTTGTTGGGGGGCGAGTTTATTCATTTAGGTTCAATTCATCCTTGTAGAGGCCAAATTATTCTTTCAGAGAACGGATTTATTTGTTGAGGGTTGAGTTTAACTATTAGGATTCAATTTTTATTCTTAAAGGTCGAATTTCCTAGCTACAGTTCGATATAATTTTATGGTGGTCAAGAATAGAATTAATTTTAGTGGTTGAATCTCCTTGAGGGTGCCAAGTGGACTTGGAGAGAGTAGAAATTAATCTTGGAGTGTTATTTTCATCATTAAGAAAAGAGGGTTAAATTACTTAGATGGGACTTCTCTCTTTGTGGCGGTGTGTTATAACCTTGTAGCAAAATTCGCGAATATCTCCCTTATTGTAGTAGCAAGGGTTTTACTATCAAGTTTACTTGTATAAAAGGCCGAATTGACTTGGATGTTTATTTTTTGTTGTGGGAGGCCCATCTTTAAAGTTCAAATTGATCTTATGAAGCCGACTTGGAGGCTGAATTGATCTTGGAAAGATTGAGTATTAAGGAGTTCGAGTTAATGTTGGGAGGGTCCAATAATTTCCTAGAAGGATGATGCTGAAGCAACCCAATTATTGAAAAGCCATTGCTATAGTAAACTCCATATTCTTGAATAAAATTATTGTAATTGTCTTATCTAGCTTACTTTAGAAATATTAGCTAGTAGTGTTATCTTGATTTTTATTGTGTGAATTTTGCATTATATTCATGCAAATCATCGGAATAAACTACTTTGCTAGAAAAGTTTTCATCAAAATCATAAGAGGAAAAATTTTAAAGATAATTTTGCAAGTAAAAAAGAGCCTATAGAAAAGGGACATTATAGTGGTATCAAAGTTGGTTTTCCTGCCAGCATGAGGAGTTGCATCTTTGGATGAATCATGAGTACAGAAATTATGTAACATATAGAAGGAAAAAGAAGGGAAAAATCTCCTTCGCTCTAAATCAGAAGAAGAAAGAGATGAAATAGGTGACGAAAAAAACAACAATTTGGGAGCATATTGAATGCCCTAAACAGTTGGCAAGAGGACAGTAGGAGTTGGTGCAAGCTATGACAAGAGGGAAATGACAGTTAGTGCAAGTTTTCAGTCATTCTATTTCCAGTATTCAGGGGAATAAAAAAATTCCAACAATAGTGGCGCAGGAGGATGGAATGGGCACCATGAGGTGAGCAACACCTATAGTCCCACCCAATATCCTCAGTCACTAAGTAAAATAACACCAAGGCCTTTTTTACCAAAATTTTTGGAAGAGAATCCAACATAGAATCAAGGGAAACAAAGGAAAGAAGAATATTTTACTGCTTATCTAAGAGTATCAGACATAGGGAGAAGAATTTCACGTGACTATGACCTTACATAAATTTTGCAGCATCGAGTACAGGAACATGCCTAGGGAGTATGGTTGCGGGTCATAGAATTATGATCTCCCAAAGAAGGCTCAAAACATAACGCTCAAAACATAACCATCCCTTCATTTGATGGAGCATCTAGTTACATGACGAAAGCATGGGTACATAAGTTGGATATGTACTTGCAACTTAATCCTATGACTGAAAAAAAGGCCATACATTACGCCGCTTATGAGTGGTGATACCATGGGCTCATCACCTTGGGACATGCTAACATCACCTTCTACGTGGATTTTACACAAATATTGATCGAACGGTTCGACAAGAAGGACCCAAAGCTCCACTTCAGCGAACTGGCATGACTTAAGCAGATGGGCACTCCAGATGCGTATATTTTGGAGTTCCAGCAATAGCGGTCATGGTGACTAACGTATCATAACACAGGTTTGCCATGCTCTTCATCGAGGGATTAGTCGAACTCTTACATGGTTGGATTAAAGCCTTCAATCCTTGATCTTTACAATCTGTCATCGGGAGAACAAGAGAATATATGGAGGATGTGGTGCCTAAAATTAAAGTCCCCCTCCAAGCACTCACTTCCTCCACAAAATAAATAGAAAACTCTTCCAAAAGGAGCCTAGGAAAGGTAGGACGGATGAGCTAAAGAGAAAACAACTGTGTTAATTGCAAGGAGCCTTGGGAGCCAGAACACAAGTGCTCAGGAAAAGGTAAAGTGCACTACATTGAAGTGGTTGATGAGAGTGACAGGGAAGAAGAGGAAAAACCAACACTAGGCAGCGAGCATAACAATTCAGATGGGGAGCAACCTTGTTTGGAAGATGCAGCTGGCACCATAGCCACACTTTCAGGAATTCTAACCTACCACACCCTCAGAGTCAGGAATAATATAGGGGCAATGTGTCATGGTCCTAATTGATGGCGGGTCTACCCAAAATTTTATTGATCCTACATTTGCAGCCATGAGGAACATCACTACAAGGGACTTTGGAGGTTTTGATGTGGAGGTAGCTGGTGGATTCAACACAACATGCACAAAGAAGGTTTCACGATTAGAATTGAAGATGGGAATCTGCACCAGGGTCGATGACTTCTATGTAGTGAAGTTGTCAAACTCCAACGCTGTGCTGGGTGTCCAGTGGCTCGTCACTATAGGGAGGCACTGGAAAATTTTTCAGACCATGGAGATGGATTCTTTGCAAAGGATGGTCAAAGGGTAGTTCTGAGAAGCATGAACGAAGGCGCCCCTAGGATTGCTATAGCCAAGCAGATGTGTAGGGTCAAGGATGAGTATGTTTCTGGGGCCACGGAAAATATGATTACATCACACATCAGCCAACATAGTTTCCTTTTGACATCACCAGACCAAAAGGGGAACACACAATCTAGCTTGGAATAGTTGCCTCAAATCTTATTTAGTTTTGTTGAAAGACCATGAGTAGCAATTTTTCAAGGGAATCTAGGCTCAAGAAAGTTGTGTGAGGCGAAGCAAGGAATCTACTGACATCTTGAAGATATTGTCAAGCAATAGGTGTTGGTCACAAAAGAGAAAATATTGGAGATGGAGGCAATAGGGATAAAACTTCTAGAGCATGATAGTTCAGTAGCAAATAGAACATGGAGTTATCTTGTTCATCATTACATTAACAACTAGTATTTTAGGCTGGTGAGATCCTTTTTCCTTATTTCATCTCTTAAATATAACTTCAGGTCAGTCATGCAACAACAGATGGGTACTAAGATATAATCATGGTAGCAAAACATATTAATTTTATTTTAAATATTGAAAGAATTACACATCTCTATATTTTATTATGATCAAAATACACACATATTGAAACATATGAGTTAGACATGAATATTCGAACCTTTATTTAAGATTTCAATATAAAGTAAAATATAAAATTGATTGATTGATTTTACTTTTAATATAAAATTGATTGATTGATTTTACTTTTAATCGCTTTATTTTTTAGAGTTGATATAGAATATGAACAAAAATATGGAAATATTTTATTTAAAGTGAAATATTTTATTAAGTCTCCTTCATACTTAATTGCAATAAGTACAATAAAAATATGATTATTAATGTTTTATAATGCTTTAATTAAATCTAATTAAATATATATTCATTTATATCTTTATTATAACCAATCTTATTTTGGTTTGGTTTGGGGAAGTGGGGAATTGGTAGTTATTTTTTGGGTGCGTTTTTTCCGGAATATAATTAAAGACAAGGTAGACGGGTATCGATGGTACAGTTGTAGTGTCATGTGCTGGTAGGGTGAGTGGCAGTAAATTTGAAAGTGGAACTCTGGTGTTTTCTTTCGCATTCTTACTCCAATGGAAATATGTACCGGAGTTCAGAGCCAATGGAAATATCTACCTACTCAGGATAATTAAGATGGTCTGTTTTTCAAAGATGGAACTGAAGTCAAACATATCTATTGTACATCTTATTGTTGATTAAATAATTAAATAATGCAGGACTTTAGCAAACTTGTTATGAATTATATTTCACGCTAAATCTACAAATTCTGTGGGGATTGCGTTAATTAGTATTAGTAATAAATTTTGAATGGAATTATATTTATTGTGAAATTACTTGTAGGCAATCATTTTTATGATATTTTTTATTTAATTTTATTAAATAAAACTGATTTTAAATTTTTAAATATAATTAAAATTCATTAAGCAGATTAAGAAGTTTATTTATTTATTTTTTTTGGTTGAAAAGTGATTTCACAATAATGAATATTTATATTATATTATTTTCTATTATATTGGAACAATAAAATGTAATTCAGATTATATTAAAAGGTAAAGCAATTCAGATTAAAATTGGAATAATAAATAGTAATTTAGATTGATGCTTAGAAAATAATGAAAAATTAGGTAAGGTTTTGATAAATTTTGATAAAAATTTTGAGAAATTTTGATTACAGCTGTCAAGTTTTAAGATTTTGGGTATTTTTTATGGTGTTGAATCCATTTCCACCATTAAATATAAGATTCAAACACTCTACTATCATAGTTTTTGAGAAAAAAATTACCAGATTCCCACAATTTTTGACATATAAACATAATCAGTTCAAATTACATTTAAAAAGTAAAAAATAAAAATGAATTAAATATTATATATTATGATTTTTTATCATATACGTGTGGTATGTGATGCTAGATATGTAGATAAAAATGAGAGGGAAAATTAATTTTTGATAGATTCAAATAATATTGAAAAATAATTTTTTAAAATATTTTAATTTATTATATAGATTTTAGTCAAATAATTGGTGTTCAAAACCATTAAAATAAATTTATGTTAGTTTGTAATTAAATTATTTTTTTATATAATGATTTCATATAAAATTCGTTAATGGAATTTGTCAAGGATTTATAAGAATGCTTGGGTTTTATGGTAATTTGTTCTTTATAGGAAAAAACTATATTTTTAAAAAATATGCAAAATGTTATGGCATTGATAAAATGATTGAATATATGGTTTTATGGATACTTTTGAAAAATTTAAAGTGTAATAACACATGTATTAATACTTAGCATGTATTTGTAAAGTTAAGCCTTGAATGAATCAAGTTAATGATAAATAATCTATTCAGAATTTGGTTTTTTTTCAAAAAAAATAATTTTTTTGAAATAAATTCAAATTTATTAATATTTTTTTTTCATACGTTTAAGTTTATCAAAAGAAAATTTATTTTTGGTATATAAGAGTTTAAAAATAAGAAATTGATCATAAAAAAATGTGTTTTTTTTTTAATAAATTTTTTTTGATGATATAGTGTTTAATGTAATTTCAAGATAGTAAGGTTGTGGTAGATAGAATAATATATGTATATTATTTTTTTTGGGTATAAAGATGATATTTAAATAATTTAGAAAAAATGTAATAAGGTTAGATGGCAAATTATTGTAGTTTTGAGGTCATAGAGTTCTTTAAAGTTTAGAAAGTAATGTAAAGATAGTGTAATATATACTTTAATTTCAAAAATAAAATATTGAATAATATTTTTTTCATGAAAAAATAATGTAAATATTAAGTTGCGCAAATAGAATGAGAGTAAGTCTTATATATTTAATAATTAATTTAATTATAGATTTAATTAGACATAACAGACTATAACAACATTATTATCAATATTGCTAACAATTGCCTGAGATTCTCACAATTATGTCAAAATAAAATCTTCTCATTGAAGTTTGAGGCAAGTATTATTAAAATTAATAAAATTAGTAATTAGTCACAGATATTAACCACTTATGATTTGATACTATATGCTCGTAAAGTGATTTGATATTGTATGAGGGTAGGTATCATTTCCTTCTATTGACATGTAAATTATTGTAGATATTTCACTGCATAGAATTTCATGACTCATAACATACTTGAATTGCCACTACAAATAACATGAAGTTATATTCTATTGATTATGATAAAGAAGAGGTTAGTGCTCACTAAGACTAACATTGGTCTATTGATGCAAACATTATTATGTAGTGATTGCTTATTGTTAAAATGTAATTATAGAATCATATTATTTAAAATATTGAAATTTGAGAATGAAAGACAAAAAATACAATTTAATTTAAAAAAAAATCATTGACATATTAAACACAAAATGCACCATAGAAAACATGATGTGAGAAAACTAATTAGCAATAAAGTTAGGGTAGTGACTTGCTTATCATAATAAAATGCAATGTGTAAATAAATATTGTACTACTATGGAAGGTGTTGTTTGTTGAGATGTTCCTAGCCAAGGAGCTATGCCAAGGCGCCCTCTAGAGGATAGAAACCTCATCACTTTAGGCTAATTTGAAAGAATTTAATAACCAAATGGGGTATTTCTCACCATGGTTTTATTTTAATGCACCCAAGATTAAAATGTTTGATTTAAAGGAGTCAAGAAAGAGTTATTGAAATTAAAAGTAATAGATTTGAACATGTAGTTTATTTACAAATGTTGGGCATCATAATCTTGTTTACTAGACATATTAATCAATAAATATGGCAATTTTAGAGGTTTATATGATAATACTTTTATTTAATTACTAAAGAGAACAACAATCATTAATACCAAATACAACAACTCATTAAATGTCAGAGAGAAATCACAACATCTTATATACTCGAATAGAAAGGAAACATGATGGCCATTTATCATGATGAATCGAATAGCCTCATGATCAACTATAGAACTAAAAAATGCTTTGTATTCCAAAGCACAAATTTCCATCATATATAATGGAACAACGTTAAATACTATACACCATTATAAAAGTATTTTGGGACTTACTCATTCTCATAATATTTCACGATAACTCGATAACTCAAATAAAGAACATAGAAAAATAAAAAGTATTTGCAAATAAGTGAATACTTCAAGCTAAATTCAAAAAAAATAGTCAGTGGATAAAAATTGAAAGAATGTATTCAATATTTAATTCCAAGAAAAAAAATATAAGTTGCATTCTTCAAATTTATAGACGACAAAAGAAAATAACTATGTTGAAATGGAAGGAAATATAAATAGACTAATAGACAAGGGACAAATCTTAATTATTGCCAAAACTACAATTAAAGCTCTTATTTAATGATTTTCAATACATTCTAAATTATTTTGGAGACCTACACACTAGAACACTTGTTCTTTCATAGAAAAAATGTCAATCTACAGAATGTCTTGCTTCCTTGATTTTATACACTTGAGGTCTAATGGATTCTTGATTTTGATAACTATTTTTCCAAAAGTAGATGGGAGTGGATGCTTGAGTATATATAAGATACACACAAAAACTTCCTCACCTTTAGTCAAGAATATAGGAAGAATGTGGCAATGTATGCCACATTCCAAATTCTTTAATCATTTCAATTTATTATTCTCTTTTTAGTTGGTGTTATGGAGTTGTCTTCAGTAGTGGTTGAATTTTTAAAATAAAATATTGTTATCTTGGTCCACTCATCTCCTATAGGGTAATTAAACTCGACCATATTCCTAAATTACATATCCAACTTTATGTAAAGATCAATATATATTGGAGGTCGACTTTGATATAAGTTAGTGATCACAATCAACAATATAAAGTTAGGAAGCAATGTATCTAAAATGTTTTGTCTCTTTAAGAGGTCGATCAAGTCCTCAAAAAATGATGTATTATTTATCTAAATTAGAAATATTTATCATATAGTTTTGGACCATATAATATTTCTTCTTTTGTCTATGTAGGAGGCAAACCAAATTTATATAAAGTACCAAACTTGTTTCTAAAGGCCATGTTAGTTCAATCAATTACATTGTGTTTGCTTTGAGATTAAATTCCACTTTGTGTTAACTATCATTTCATTCATTATCATAATTGTTCTATTAATTATTCCAAGAAGAAAGAATTTAGATTGAGACTTATTAGCCAAAAATTTAATGAAGTCATTAACTATTAGAACTTTTTTCACTATTTCTAACCAGAATTTGTAGATTTTAATTGGCAAATGCTATTTTATAACTTCACTATGTTGCAATGTCTCAAAATAGATCCTAAATTTATTCATTATAAGAATAATTTTATCTAAAATCAAATGCTTTGCACCAATCAAATTCTTTTTGGTTGTCATTTTCTTTGTACCTTCATCCATACATTTCTTTGACCTCTTAATTATTTGTTTTTGTTCAACCATCACTTTATTTATTTCAAATAATTTTTCCTCAGAAAATTTTATCACAACCATTCTTCTTTCTACTAATAATATGAACTCTAATATTTCCACTTTTTTTCAATTTCAAATTAGCTCTTAGACTCGGAAGTATATTAGAAACCTCATATATCTTAATCTTCAAGGGTACTACTTGATCATTAACTTTACTTTGAATATCATTTTATTGTATTGGCTCTACCACTAGCCGAGACAATTATTGGATCATAGTTTGTTTTTTGCTACTGCTACTTCTACTTTTTCATCTTGTCACATATGAGTCCCAAGTAAAAATAAATAAAATTATTTCAATTTAGAGAGCTCATTAACCAAATGTCCCTTTTCTTTTAGCTACCACCATGCTTTTGTTTGAATATTTCAACATCTATATCTTTTAATTTAGACTTGAGGGCCTTTATTTACGAGTCTTTATCTTGTTTGAATATGTTCAGCATCTAAATATTTTAATTTAGACAAGAGGGCCTTTATTTATGAGTCTTTATCTTCCATTGACGTTTTAATAACCTCCTTATTTTATTAATTTGTTTCCAATGCCACATTTCGTCTTCAATATTTTGAGTTTTGACTAGTTTAGTTTAGTTTATGATTCTTTCTTAATTGAGTTGACCACAGGTGCACGATGACCATTTTTGGGATTTTACTAACATCAATTCCATCTTGAATTAAATCTATAGACACCATGTCACAGTTCTACCTATGACATTCAATTTTATCAATTACATGCATCTTTCCCAAGTCAAATTTGATCACACTGGCATCAAAAAATTGAGTTTTGTATATCCAGTGGTTATAGAATCGCCAAATCAAATTACATAAAAGGATCAATAAATTTGTAAAGTTATCAATGCCTGATATGAGATCAATTTAATATATAAAAAAGTGAACGAATGAATATTATATTTTTACATTTAAAAAAGCCCCAACTTTAAATATAGCCTAAGTGTCTCTTTAATGAAAAGTCATGACCTTATTAGTCCCTGCCGCCTGCGGCATGGCAGGGACTATTGCAATCGAAAACGATATTTCTATTAATTAGTTCACGCAAACCAAAGTGTATTAGTTCTTGTAACCCAATGTTTTATCATGTGCACCGTTTGGTCATTGTATGAGGTTGTTGTTGTCGTTATTTCAGCGAAAAAGAAACTTTGAGGTCTTATTTGACCTCTTGTCGAGGCAGAGAGGGAAAAAACCTTATACTATATTTCATTTTGTATTTCAGAAATAGAACTAATCGAACTAATGCTGGCATTACTTTTCAAACATTTAATGTTTAAATATATATCTTGTGAGATAGAGATACATAGATATGTATCCGATTCTGTGAGTAAACAAGTGGCGAGTATGACGTTGCATGTGGCGAATGAAGGAGGATGCAAGTGGCCAGTGAAGCCAACGCATAGGTCTTTAGCCGACCTGTTTATTATCAAACATGTATGGACTGCTTTCGATTGCTCCACAATTCTCTATGCGTTGTGCACTAGGTAGGGAAGTGCAGAAGGTTTGGGCCGACATTCCTTCCTTTTGCTTCCATATCTATTCCAGTATATATGGCTTCTGGTTACATATCTATTCCAGTATATATGGCACAAAGATCCATATCTAGTATATACAGCACAGAGAGAGGCAGAGAGGGCAAAAATCTTATACTATATTTCATTTTGTATTTCATAAATCGAACTAATGCTGGCATTAATTTTCAAACATTTAATGTTTAAATATATATCTTGTGAGATAGAGATACATAGATATGTATATGATTCTGTGAGTAAACAAGTGGCGAGTATGAGGTTGCATGTGGCGAATGAAGGAGGATGCAAGTGGCCAGTGAAGCCAACATAGAGGTCTTTAGCCGACCTGTTTATTATCAAACATGTATGGACTGCTTTCGGTTGCTGCACAATTCTCTCTACGTTGTGCACCAAATAGGGAAGTGTAGAAGGTTTGGTCAGACATTCCTTCTGGTTCCATGTTAGGGCAGACATTCCTTCCTTCTTCTTCCATAAATATTCCAGTATATATGGCTTCTGGTTACATATCTATTCCAGTATATATGGCACAAAGATCCATATCTAGTATCTACAACACAAAGAGAAAGACATAATATCCTCTAGTATATACAGCACAAAGAGAAAGACAGAATATCTTGGTAAGCTTTCTCACTTCCTTCTCACAACAAATTATGTTACAATTTCTATACTATTGAATATTAATTATTTACTATGCTATTGAATATTAATTATTTACAGATCTAAGATTTCCATTCCTTCAAGAATCAAAATGGTTCAAGACCTGATTTGGTTTGCAAGCTCTACAAATTATCCCCTACAAATTTAGAAAAGGTTAAATTTATTGTACTTTTTATGTTTTTAGGAACTTGATTTCAATGCAGAAATTCCTTGTTTTAGCATTGGAAGGTTATAGGAATTTCACATTGGAAGCGGTGAAGGCTCGTTTTGCAGACCAAAGAAAAGAAGTCTTTTCATTTAAAATTGAGGGCAAGTTGACAGTGGCATTACATCCATCCATGGATTATTGCAACGATACTACATTTCCTGTCTTGGTTTGGTTTATTTATGTTCCCTTTCAGCTCCATTTCCTCTCGGATTCAGAGTAATATAAATTCAAATATTCAAATATTCCTATGCTTTTCTACTAATTTACACTTGAACTTATTCTATCTAAATCAGATGCACCATAACAATCTATATGTACAGAAACCTGACCAACTCTATTATCTAATCTGCCTTTATTTATGCAGGTTTGGTCGTAGCGGAAACTGTAATTAACTTCAGTTATTTATAAAAACATATTGAAACCTACATACCTTAATCAAAGTCTGCAATGGATTTTATTTTACAAATGTAGCTGATAGATATACTAGAATCTGAGCTATTCCATATCTAGCAATTCATGGTCACGGCTGATATATTGGGACTGGGACTTGCTGGCATGTTTTTCAACACTCTTGCCTAACAAGATGACTATGGACCGCGCTTGAGTCTCCTGGAGGCCTTCTCGAACTATCCAAAGATTATACCAGAGCACCTTGGTTACCCAACTCCACGCATAATGCATGCAGGTAGAGGGATATGTTTTTTAATTATACTTCTTCAAACATACTAATATTTTTATTAATGTATTTAATATTTTATACTTTTTCTTAGACTATTTATTAGAAAAAATTCTCTTGTATTCGGAGTTGGTATTCTCATCTTCATATGCCACTGACCTTTAATTTTTCTATTATCTTTTGTGCCAGTTGGACCCTGTTGGCTGGTTTGCTCGGCATATCTTTTTTTTTTAGGGAGAAAATGGCGCAGCCCAGGGTTTTATTTAGGGACGACAAGTATTTTTATGAATGGCTAACCAACTCGAATTATTATGGTTGCTTCAATTGCATTGGTTTTCTCTTTAATTACATTTAAAAAATAAGCATATGTAGTCATAATTTTGTAAAACTGATTACAATTTTATTTTGGATCATTAGGGCCAAAATAGTGACCTCAATACTGTTGCCATAGCATCCAACTGAAAATTCAAAAAATAATCATATGTAGTGATAATTTTGTAGAACTGATTACAATTTTACTTTGGATCAACAGGGCTAAAATAATGACCTTAATACTGTTTCCATAGCATCCAACTGGCAATTCATAGTGGGCCATTTTAACATATATTATGAGACAATAGAAACTTACATGTTTACCACCGAGTATGTATAGATGCAGGTTGGCCATATAGAAATTATGACTGTCCGGGCTCCTCTAGGTGTGCTTATCTGGTACTGTTGGCAATTGGTTGTACTGGTTTCTCACCATAAGCTAGATTCTCTGGATTGTTTTCATGGTCCGAAACTTTTTGATGGTCCAGCACATGGTGTACCCTGAGGTGGCTAAAGAGTTGTTGAGAGCTCCCCTCATTTCACTAACAGGGTGCTCAAGCAATCTGTGCAGTGGTTGGTGTTTGGGAGAGGTGGCTAGAGAGTTTTTGAACTCCTCTCATTTCGCTAACAGGCATCACAAGAAATCTACGCAGTAGTTGATCAATATGAGATTATGTTTTAGTTATATGAGAAACATGTGTGGAGGGAAGCATCTTTGCTAGCATCTGTTTTAGGCTTATTATGGATGGCCATGGCCAACCCTGTAAAATCCGTTGAATTTAATAATATTAAAAATTATGGTGGACTTGGCACCTATGTGTCTCATAACTATAAAGATGCTCTCACGAAATCTATTCTCTTCTTCGAGGATCAGAGATCTGGCAAACTTCCGCCCAACCAATGCATGAAATGGAGGGGGATTCCGCCCTTTCCAATGGAGCTGCAAAAAACGTACATTAAGTCTGCATCTCTTCACCTGCACACATACTTTTCTCATGTGGATCCTAGTTTTGATTGTACTGTATTGGTGTTTTCTCATATTGCATTTCAACGCAGGTGGATTTAACGGGAGGATATTACAAAGCTAGAGACAATGTGAAGTTTGGCTTTCCAATGGCATTCACGACTACCATGTTGTTTATTTTACTTTGCTCTTCCATGATATATTACAAAGCTGGAGACAATGTGAAGTTTGGCTTTCCAATGGCATTCACGACTACGATGCTATTTAATTTACTTTTCTCTCCCATCACGACAAGGACTAGTTGCTTTGCAACTCTCCTTGTTACTAATAGTAGCATTTATTATTTTCTATCTATCATAATTTAATTCTCTTATTTATTAGTTTTATTTATTTATTATTTTCTTAGCCTTTATTTATGTAATAGTGTATTCGCCTTTAAAGAATGATGTCATTTTGGATGATTTTTTCTTACATGGTGGGAAGAATCTTGATTATGAATTTGTTTTTAAATACTTGTGATTTTATTTAGAATATGATGTAGGATTTTTTACCCTTATTTTGTAGTTGTTTCTTTGTCATTTGAATTCCATAATTTTTTCTTATAGGTTTGTGGTATAGGTGCTCAATTTTATTAACCGCTATGCTCCTAACACCGTGTTCATCCTACTAATGGGGTAGAGCATAGTATCTAGAATGTATTTCTAGATTTTTTATTTGTATATAAACCATATAATATCACCATAATCCTTTGATTTGTTGGCCAACAACTATTAAAACCACAAGAATCTTCACATTGTATACAAAAAGATTTAATTCTATGTTGAGATTAATATCCAATGTTATTTGTACTTCCAGAATCTACTAAGTTTGTGATAATTTTACCCTTAATAATTCCCTTGAAATTTAGGGGTTTTGGCTCATTTTATTTTCTATATTTGTTAGAAGCAATATCATGGGCTTTCAACCTTGACTATTATGGATGGTACTATTATTCCTCACATGAGGTGGGGTGTAACATGCTATAGGTGGTTGTAGTTGTTCTTCTTGGACTATAACTTCATTAAATATCTTTGATTCATGTTCCTTTTGATTTCTTCCTAATGTATGTTATTAATTCTTATGATATTTTTGGCGATTCCATTTTCATAAGAATCTATCACATCTCTTCCTTAGCAGGAACCTCTACTTCATTCCCATTTATAATTTTTCAATGATATAGGTGATTAGATGCAAATATATTGCATAGAAACCAATTTTTACCACATTTATGAAACTTATTTTCCTCCTTCTTCATCATAATTTCCCATGCAAGTGTTTGATTTCCCTTCATCTTCATATTTGTGTGACTTCTAATTGTTTCATTTCTACCTTGGTGACTACTTGTCTCCATGGTATTTGCAATTCCCCTTTCTTCATCGCTAGGCCTTAAAACCATATTTTTTCTTTTCTTTGAGATGCAATGAAGGATACCTTGAATTTCCAAACTTTGAGCTTTTTGGTGGTTTATGGTTTGAATAAACCTAAACTCTTTTTTTTTAATGACCTTTTTAAACTTATTTTCCATGATTTTTTCCTTACATCAAGCCTTGTCATGTTATGCTCCAAACACACAAAATAACATGATAAACCGAAAGTATACACCATGTACACCAATGTGAGGATAAAACACAACTCCAGGATAGATAAGAGAGACAAATTATATAAGAAATCCTTAAAGAATAGGAGAACCTCCTCCAAATACCTAAATTCATTCATACATCCAAATAATATGTCCTTAATAATGATTATATGATCTCTATATATATGTATTCACACATTGCACGTCTGGTCCCTTTCTTATCATGCCAACCATTTCACTTATATTTTTACACAGTACATGTAAATTTAACCCAATATATGTCTCTATTTGGGTCATATCATAGTACCCTCCTTCAAAAAGCTTTGCAATTAAGGGTTTAACATGTGATGATACCAAATAACATGATTTTCTTGTATTTCTACATTCCTCTTCCACCGATGATGATCCATCCAAAGTCAATTATTTTTGGTCTTAATCCTTGAAGGTTGGTTTTTGCATAGTTTTCTTTTGTTGATTCCATGTAATGTTGTTGTGACTTATGCATTCTATAGTATTTTTTGGTCTTCGCACAATAAGGAAAACACCTTGTAGCAGAGGTTTTTACGGAGGATTTTAGTTTTACAAGATTGGCAAGTGTATACAAAAAACCTTTGCTACAACCTCTATCATTCATTTCAGAGGATTTTCCAATGATTTAAAGAAATGTTGTTATAACTAAATTTTTTTGGGAGGGTAGAGGTATATATATAATTTGTATTATAAATAAATGCTCTAGTACATAAAAGTGTTAGGGTGTTCACAAAAATCCCAAGAACTAGTGCTATTATGTATATTATGCATGTGTGCATACCTTATTAATACACAAAATTAAATGCACCAATTCTTAGACATACACTACACATCATGTCTTTTTATATGATGCACATGTTTTCTTACATTGGTGCAATTACCCACATTACCTTTAGATCATTTTTCTTAGCACACCAATGCCTATATTACTATATGCATCTAAGGATGTGAAATTTCAAATATTTGAGGTGAGATGTTAACACTTTTATTTGTTACTACCCAATGACGCATATATGCATTTATTACACCACTGCATATGTATATCCATCACACTAGTATGTATCTTAATTACATGTACTGTAACATTTTACATAGATAAATATAATCATGCATATATCATCTAAAACAACTTCATTTTCACATTTTTAATATTGGTGCAAATTTTAACTAATATGAATTAATGCAAGATTGAAACCTAGATTTAATGATGAGGAATCACAAATCCAAACCTTATTCTAAATGTGATTCATTGGAAAAAGGCCTAGAATTTCAAATTATCTTTGCTAGTCAATTTCTTTTTAGTAATGGTTACCAGTGTTAAGTGGTTTTTCTATGAAAATTAAATCTTATTTGCTACTCTATATTTTCTATAGGAGTCTTAAACAAAAGTCAAAGAGAGAGTTAATTAAAATTCAAAACAATACATTTCATACAAAACAAAATCTAGTAATATGTAATTTCTAGTACATCAATTTCTTTTTCTTTTTCTTTTAACCAAAATGAGTAGAGTTTCTATATTAAATTTGTGGATGGACACTTCAAATATCTAGGAAATTTGTTACATTTGTTCATTGAACAACTTGTCCCTTGGCATGAAAAATTTTGATACATATGAGGTACTACATAGAGTTTCTAATTTTGCTATATGCTTACATGCATTTTTATAATAAATCTATGCATAAACACATCAAATATCTAACAAATTTGCTACATTTTTTCATTAAACAACTTGTCCCTTGATGTGAGAAATTATGATACATCTTAGGGACTATAGAGTTTCTAATTTTTCTATATGCCTACATGATTAAATCCTAAAAAACTGCAGAGTAAACAACAAAATAGAGGAGTAAATACAAAATTTACAATGAGAATACATCATCGATGCATTTTGTGACTTCCCTCTTTCGATAGTCGATTGAGGTCAGGGAGTGAGCCTCCTCCTCGATAGTCGATTGAGGTCAGGGAGTGAGCGTCCTCCTTGCATGTTGGTAGTATTCATTTCCTTATGGTTCAAATTCAAAGTATTGTTTGGCCTTGTAACTCCTCTATCTGTATATGCAGTGCATTAGTTTAATCCGTTTGGTGGGCTATCTGCCCTTAAAATATTGAACTTGATCCATAAAATTGACAATGGTATTCAACTGCTCTTGTTGCTTCATGTTCACTACTAACATATCTAATTACAAGGCATCCATTTTCTCCAGAGTCTGTAAGCCTTTCTCATTACACTTGCAACTATTACATTTCTTTCTACTATTGGCACCAAACTCTCTATCCTTTCCTGACCACATCTCGGTATAGGTCCAGATAAAAATAAACAATGACAACCCTCTGTTCTCTTATGAATTTTCCTTTTCTCCAAAGCTTGGTTTTCTTACTCAGTGCAAAGCACTGTAATAGTTCCAATTTGTTTGATTCTTCATGGGTTGATTCAGCCGCTGTAAATTTGTGGTTTTGCGGCCTTCAAGATCTTGTTTGTACTCTTAGAAGCTATGTTACTAGAAACGAGAAATGGGAAATGAAACGAGAAACGACAACAAGATAAGAAACGAAGTTTATAGGTTTCGCATTCAAGAAACAAGGAGAAAGAAAAAAACAAAAAAAAAATATTAAAAACGTAAACAAAACATTCATCATCTAGATACATTACAAGCTTGTTTGGGGATTGCAAAAATTACAATACAATGTCACAAATTGAATTATAGTAATGAAAAATATGATCAAACAACACATTACAAGGTTGTTTGTGGGATCACAAAAATCACACTACAATGTCAAAAATTGAATTATAATAATGAAAACTATGATCAAATGTGCCTCCCCGTTTGTTATTTTTTATATAAAATATTGAAAACAAATGACCAAACATAAGTGCAAATTTTCACAACACCAAACTCACTTCACATGTATCAATCAATAATTTCTATATGTGAGTTGGTCAAGATATTGACTTAAACCTTAATTTCGTACCTTTCACTTCTCTTCATGATATGATGACAATCGTGAGACACACTTTATAATATAATGAAATCCCCATGAGAAACAGAACATTGAAGATGATGACATCCGAAACATTGATCGAGAGATTCCTATATGACATAATGAGAAACCAACACATGAAATGCAACATAATAACACATTAAACATTATAAGTAATATTTCAATTTTATAACTGCTTTTTATTTTTGTAAATATGTTTTTTAAACGATTTGTAAATATGTTTTTTAATGACTCTTGAAGTATCATTAGAAATAATTGGAATATAATATTTAAGTTGGTTAAACTTTTATAAATTAAACAATTTCATATTTTGAATTTAATTATGTACTAAAATTATTTTATATCACGAAATATAACAATTCTAATAAAGCCACGAACAATTAAAATTTACCAAAAACGACATTAATAAAAAAAATAACCATGAAATGTAAATTAATGTAAAAATAAAAATAACGAACAAATAAAATGGTTCATAAAGGGATGTATGTCATCTATCTACTCACTGAAATTTCAAGACTTAAACTGCTATCTCTCACCAGTTATATAGTATGTCCCATCCGTTGAAATTTCAAGACTTAAACTGCTATCTTTCACTAGTTATATAGTATGTCCCATCTGTCACTTCTGTTCATTTTATAAAATAGTCCATGGTTAGACAAATGATGTATGTTTATAGTCTAATAAGTTGTTTAGTGATTATTGTAGGTTTGAGCACCAAACACGGAAGGAAGAGTAGGAATTCGCTGCAATTTTTTTGTTTTTTTTTATCACTAGCCCCAAAAATTGATGGCTTCATAGTCTAATAGTTTTTCAATGATTGTTGTAGAATCCAGCACCAAAATTGGGAGGAAGAGTAGGAATTCACTGCAAAACTGTTTCTCTTGATCATTGGCCAAAAAACTTGATGGCTTCGTGCAAAGCTACTGTCTAGGGCAGATTCAGATAGTAGCTCTACATGAAGCCATCAAGTTTCTAGGTCCTGATCAAGATCAATCAAGATCAGTATTTTTGCAATAAAGCGTGCCAACTTGAGAGAGAAAAATGAGCAGGTTCAGTGGGTAGTATTAACAACCCTTCTTCTTGAAAGGCACAAAAAGAGTCGAGATCTACAAATATATCAGCTATAAACCCCATAAAATTGAAGCATTCAAATAATGCAAGATCTAAAACTAGAGTCCAGAACTCTTCAACAAAATATGTTTTTAATGGATTGAAAGTAACAATATCGAGTATCGTGGAAAATCCATATGTAAATGGAGAAAATTATGGGAAAAAGTGTGAATAGCTCTTCAAAAATTCATTATGAAAGCCAAATGGGTGTTGGCCATTGGCATCATGATTTGAAAGATGAGTTACATTTAAAATATATGCACTTATTCGCAATCACAAATACCTCAGACAAAAAAATCAAAAAAATCACTAGCCTTTTAATTATCTCACCAAATATTTACAAAGCTAACTAGTTGTGGTGTGAATCTAACTCGAGCTCCTTGGCATACTCACTTTGTCCTCTCCTCTCCTTTTCTCGAATCTGATCCATGCTTGGGCTACATCTACCGAATTTTCTCTTCTTTTTGTAGCTTAAATCTGCCTCAAAACTTGATTTACCAAATGAAACTAGTTTGCATGTAGTGCATTTTTGGAACAATAGTTAACGAGACTTTGCATGATTTTGGATAGGAAACTGCAAAATGATGGAGAAACCAAGGAGAAACCAAATCATTTCAGGTAAAACCGAATAAAGTTTTGCATGAGGTTGCTGTAAGAAATGAATTGTTTCTGAAAAACCAGTTTTTCGTTGATAAAAACGAGAATGGCCATAGAAAACGACATTTTCAGTGTCGTCGCATTTCTATTGTTTTTTTTAACGAGAACGGTGGCTACCATCCCATTTATGGTAACGGAGCTTAGAATCCTAGATGCCACCTAGTTTACTCAAATTTTATGAATTGGAAAAACCACGATCCTGCAAAAGGAAAATCTTACTTAAGGAGCCACACGCCTTACATAGGCTGACAACTCTTGCAAGTGCTGAATTTCTTAAATTTCTCCCTGCAAGGGTTGATTTAGGTCTCCAAGAATTAATGTACAGCTCCTGATTATAGTTTCAAGAATTTTCTCGCCCCTTTGCCTATTTAGAAGATCCCAATTACGAATGTAGAATTCAAGCCGAAGATAAATTCTTACCAACTGACGAGACTGAGGGCCTTTCAATCCAGAGTGGCAGAGACCATTCCATTATATTTCCTGGTGTTGTCGATTTTCTAGGGTCATGTCTGATTTGGTTGGAAAGGAACTGTAGCCCATGTTTGTAACAAAGACCATCCAAAAATATTTCCCCCGAACATTTCCAACCACAGTTATACCAATTTTCAATTCAGGGTGTCTCTTCTAATGCCAAGACCAGGCAAGATTGAAAATCATCCCCGCATAATTTTCCCAATTTCCAAATTGCTTGACCACTAACACAATCCTACTATAAGCATATGCCTTGCTAATCCTCAGCTCACTACAGGGGTGAATTAAGCGTGAATGGAAGTCTCATTGTGAAAGACTGAATTACACCAGCCTGACATCTGCATGGTCATGGAATTAAGCTAGAGCCATCAACTTTTCCTCACCCAGTGAATAAGAAAATGGGAAAGTCCTATTAACCTATGTCATTTTGTTTCCATTTAATTATACAATAGGCCTTCGATCCCACATGCGACACGATTAATGGCAGCAAAAAATTTCATAATTTCCATCCACGCTTATTAATTACAGCTTGAGGTGGTTGTCCAGCGCTGGGTTTATGCTGCCATCGTCATATTTTTCTTCATCCTTGAATGGGGTTTGCTTCAGATATATATGAGCAATTTCTCTTCATTTTGCTTGACCTCACTTTTTTCTCTGACAGACGTGTGCTTCACGCTTGTGGGAAGATAACCCGCGCGACAGACCAGTTGAAGCAAAAATTTTCCACTTTTTCCCATTTTTAAGGTGACTAACAACCCCTAATAAATTTCCATTACTTTGTCTATGTATTTCACTACTATTAGGACATCTAGGTGCTATGTGTAACCTTGAATTAGCTTAGCAACTAGGTAGTTTTAATTTTAGTATTTTATTTCACAAATTACACATAGTTTAAATAGGGGACAAGTAAGTGGCCTTAAATCCACATATGTTTTCCAAACAATTTTTTTGCGGATAAAAGACACAAAACACGTAGCTTAATTAGTAAAGAGTAAGTGGCCCATATATCCACATATCTTTTGTTAGTTCAAGTTTGTCAAATTTTTGCATTAGGAATTGGGACTGCAACCAAACTGCTAAAAAATAAAGCAAGTGATCTCTGCCACCCTTGCACCTCACAGTGAGCCTGGGTATGCATATGAACGTTTTACTAAGACAATTTTCCATCTCCCTATAGTGTAAACATAGTCTAACTAGGCAAGGTGTAAACGGCCCATAATCCGTGCATCATTTTAAATTTTTGCAAGGAACAATCACACATAGGGTAATTAGAAAAATATTGTAAAGGATATCTGCATATCCACATCTCATAACACTTGTGATTGTTCACTCCAAAGCATCAACAAGCATTGGACCAAAAGGCACCCAATGTGGTGGGACCTTTATCCTCTTCTTACAGTTACTTCACCAAAGCACACCGTAAGAAAAATTGAGACTCTATAAAAATAATTATTAATCGAACTCACTAAATTCTCCCCACAGGGGCCACAAACGAAATTATAGTTCAAGTTAGGACCATCGGGGGTAGGCATCCAATAATCTTTCGTGGTCATAATACATTTTGAAACATAGATGTTGACTTTTTAGGGAGCTCAAAACCGTTTATCTGCCCACAGAACGAATAACCAAGCATTACCAGAGACTAGTTTCAGAGGCGGTTAAGCTTAGGACCAGTACGTGCGGTACTTTTGGGGATACCTAACCCATCTAGTGCTTGGTACTTGTAGCTGATTACCAAGAAGCTCAATATAAAATGCTCACATGGGACGACGGTAATTTAGTGGTCAAAACTAGGGAATCCTTCCCTATAGGTGACGGTGCAAGCAACACTTGATCCTAATACCATTACCGTGGTCCATTCTTAGGCTACTGGAAGGCGTCGCCAATTATTTCGGGACGTTAGCCCTAGTACCCATCAAGAGATATCCTCGCAAGGCCCAGTTACATTGAGAGTTTAAGGACGAGTAGGTATATATAGGCTTTTGAGTATCATATGCAAAACAAACAAAACCTCGTTTTTTGCTTGATTGATCACATAGATTTAAATTAAAGAAAAAATTACCTCTTATTTTTTCGCTTTGTTTTATGCATGTGATTGTATTTTATTTGATAGAAATATTCCTTCCTCCAACAAACCAAAAAATATCAGCAAGATTAAGCTAGTCGACACCATAACGGACCTAATGGGACCCCGTTGATCTAGATTTTTCTTGGAACTCGCCCCATTAGAGGGAGGAGTGCCAGGTCTCCCGCCATTTAGGCATCGAGGATGACATGTTGGCACCATTATCGGTTCATCCTTTATCAGGGCATCTATGATTGGAAACCCCAAGGGTCACCCAACACCACACCAGTGGAAACCCCAACAGGGTCACCACACTCAACCCCTCCTACAACACCTAGAGGGTAGAGGGGCACTACCCCTTCGGGGAATCAAAAAAAAATTCATCAGGGCACACCACAGGGTAGTATTCCCCAGGAACCTCCCCTAACCCATCATACTCAGATACTTGTTTTTCCACAGTTTACAATGGTAGTCAATAAACAATTACCCTTATTAGCGTCACTTAATCTTCCAAATATAACGAGGTTAACTAATGAACCCATTTCTCATGGCCCTAACTGGCCTCCCATGCCCACGAAGCTCCCTTCGAATATACCAAAATTCGAAGGGAAGCAAGCGGAAGACCTATGAAATCATATCATGACTTTCCACATGTGGTGTTCATCCAATAGTATCATTGATGAAACCATTAGACTAAGAATTTTTCAACGCACCTTAACAGGCCCTGTGGCGAAATGGTATGTTGAGCAGCCTTCTGCTTCTCATGGAACCTTTAGCACCCTCGCTACCGCATTCATCACCTATTTTTAGCTCCCCATCCATCATGATTCGGGAATGGAACTGCTGACACATTTTAGACAAACACCATCCATCCATATATCGAACCATCTCCACGAATGGCGACGAAGTCGTAGTTTGTGTAAACCCAAACTCAGTAATAGAGTGTTGTTGGAATTGTTTTTGAAAACTCTCACAGCCAAGATTTCAAAATACGTGGCGACGCAGAGACCCACCTCCAAGGATGATGCCATTAGCAAGGCCCAACAACTTGAACTCATATACACCTAATCAGGATATATTTACAACGTCCTAGAAAATGCCTCGTGCCTGGAAACATATAGGGAATTACCGGGCGCCTCAAATACTGTAGACGGTTTGGTCAAGTCCTTAGCCCAAAGTCGCCTAAGTAGCAGTAACCAATACCTAAGATACTCATACAATTTTACTCAGAACGTATCGCAACCTGGCTACCATCAAAGTCAGTCTGCACTTTTGGATAATATGATGAATAGGGTGAAGCCATACCATCAATAGCAGGGAGGCTCATACCCTCCCTCACAGGGGAACCAATACTCAGCTGGAATGTTGATACAAGGGAGCTTCCCCAACAATCTTACACCAATCAGGGACAGGGGAACCTATACCCCCCTTTTCCCGCACAAAATCCACCAACAACGCAAAACAATTCACCGGTGAACCTTGTGCAACCATCCCAGTCTCAGCAACAACAATCTTATGACTAGGAGAACAATAATAATCCTCCAAACACTACAAAGAAGAAGCCAAGGAACAAGCAAAAGGGAGACTCTAGACAGAGGGGTAATAATCAACAATGCCCCCAATAATCTCAATCTAGGGAAAACCCCAACCGAAATCAAAACCAAGAGCCAAATAGTAACTCCCAAGGGCAAAATAAGAGACCCAATGATCAGAGGCTAAGTATTTAGCTCAAAAAATGAAAGTGCTCAGAAATTCTCCAAACTAGAACGACTGTGTAGAGTTCGTTGCCGGGATTTCGATGCAATTCGTTTCATCCAAATAAGACTCCGGATGAAGAAGTTATGACCTGTTTTCCATTTTCCCAAACAAGTAAAAAATGTGTAGAACAGTGACACACTGATGACTTGGCAATCCAGTTAGCATTTCAGGAATATCTAGGGAATATTCTCCAATTTCAGCCAATGACACTATGACAAGTGTCATAGTCAGATTCGCCAATGATACTTTGGAATTGAAATTTTTTTCCTATTCTAAGGTTGAATGAGAATTCTGTAGGTTAGAGTAGTCCAACCAGAGCTGGACACGTGGTGCAGCCAGAGGCCGCCACATGTCCCCTTTGGTGTGGACCCATCCAACCTTGGACTAATTTCGAATTTCTCATATTCTAAGTTTCATATATATATATATATATATATTGTGCATATATTATTGAAACCTAAGGTTCAGGCCTTATCCTATGGTGGATGACTTATATATATGGCAAAGCTATTTGGGGAGTCTTTTACATATATAGTGGACAAATAACAGTTAGCGGATAGAGCTATGGCAGACAGGGTTAACGGTGGTGGAGACCTAGAATTGGAGGATGGACAACTAATCTAGCAGAGGTTCTAATATAGTGGTGGCTATTATATTTGACGAATGACACTAAACTTGGCGGACAGGTGGATAGGTGCATATGAATTATATGCCAAGGTTTTCAAACCTTAATTTTATTAATGCAGAGCGGAACAATATTTGGTGTGGGGGTCGGGGTCGAACCCACGACCACCCCCGTGCCAGTCCAGCGCGCTACCATCTCTTCTACTTCGTGGGTCTTAACCCATAAGACTTCCAAACATATTTGAAATTTGAATGCACCAACTATGGGGTCCCGGAGGGGGCCAGACCCCTCCCATATGATCGTAAGCAGAGAACCAAGGGGCGAGCGCCTTATCACCGGCGAGAAATTTCAAATGTTAAACCTATTTTACGCCACTAATCCAGATTATGGCATATTAATCGTGCTTAAGAATTAATTTAATCTTCCATATAAGTTTATGGATAATGCACAATTTAATGACGCGCTTATCTACTAAGACGTCATTAACTATGCGTTTATCCACAGATTAACATAGCGACATTTCTGGCAAAGCGCTATTTTAGGGAGGAACTCTAGAATTAGCATATTTATTTGGACATTTTCCAGATTTAGTGGAGAAAATGTAGGAAAATTGGTTTTTACAATAACTGAGCCAATTGTTGACCAATTTTGGCTCAGGAAGAGTCATTCTTGGTAGATTTTGATATTTTGGAGCCATTGGAGCAGGTTGCAGAGGCAACAGGAGACTATAAACAACATTTTTGCAAAATTGAAGCTAATACAAAGGCCCATGCCATGGTAGTTGGACCAAGGAGATGTAGCCTAGGAGGGGTGAACTCCTTCATCAAAACCGTGTGTTATTGATTCAGTTGTCATGGTTTGTTGTGTATTTATATTATGCTGTTAAGAATTTATTTTCCAAGATTTTATGTTCATGAAATCAACGTAATCTCCACAAGTTTGTTTGTTTATCAATCATAAGCACATCTATAAATCCTTGCACAAGAAGCAAACATAAGCACTTTCATTATAAATTTGAAACTAATATTAGCACAACAATAACTAACAATCAAATTCAGAACACCCAGTTTAAGGAAAAATCACTCTTGTGCCATATGTGGTGAATATGGCCATTACACTCACCATTATCCCGAACTCCCTGAATTGAAAAAAATTCAAGGTAACCGAGGATAAGGGGGATCTACCCAACAGTCTGCGGTAATGCAGGAACCTTTCCCCCACCAAGGAGTGGTTAACACCCAGCAACAACAACCACACCAAAACATTATCGGAGGAGGCAACCACGAGATCTAGATGGACGGTGAAGAATTATTCTTCCAAAAAAGGAATAGGAATTACGATACACCTATGAATACCAACCCATCAGGTACAAGTACGAGCGCACCTACCACGCCGGTAACTATCTCCAAAGTACCTATTGATCCCCTTCCAAGAACGATCAAAGGACCAACCAAGCACATAGGACATCACTCCAAAGTTGCTCATAGATATATTATAGTGGATGATTTAGCTCAATCACCAACTGTCATGTCATCTTTGGAAGTTCTGCAATCATGCCCAAGACAATGGAAAGCCTCACTTTCCGCATTAGGTGCAATTGGCCATTCTGATTCATGCCTAATTTTTTTCGATCTAGACAAGGAAGGCCCTAGGATTCTTTCTCTAACCGCTTTCCAGATACTGATTTCGGTTCGAATATCAACATACATCGATGCATTATGGATGAATAAACATCCACATGTATCATGTCCAAATCAGTTTGGAAAAATTTAGGATCACCTGAATTAAAACCATATGACATCATGCTTATAGCATATGACGAGTGCCCATCAATGCCCGTCGGTCTTTATCAAAATGTCCTAGTAAACTTGGCCGGTAAGACAGTTCTTATAGACATTGAGGTCTTAGACGCACAACTAGACGACAATATACTACTCGGGCAGAGTTATATGTATGCCATTACTACAATCGCACCCTCTGTCTTTAGGATGATGATGTTTCCCCACGATGACCAGATCATTACCATCGACCAACTCACATATTACGACAAGAAACCCATGACCACTCTAGATGTCGTACTACAATACATAGACACAACCACAAAACCACTCATGAAGTATACAGAATTCGGCCCAGGCCAATTCCAACCATCATCCATCCTAGGATCATTCCAAAGAGATCCCCCTATTAGACCAACGGAATTCCCTGAAAGCACGGAGGCACTGGTGTGCATGATGCTCTCATCAAACACTGAAACAAGCCTGGATGCAAAAACCAGTGGTACGGATGTCGAAGCGACTGGTATGTCATTCCTACCATACGCCATTTCACAGACCCCATTTTTGTATCCCCCACTCGGTTTTATATCAAAACAAGTCATGGAAACTACGACATTACCAAATATGGCTTTTGTAGTACCCATGTGGTATGTGGTCCCACCATCCATGCTGGGAAGCCCAAGAATTACCTCTACAGGAATAACCCCTATTGCCCCTTGTTGGAGAGGTAAATCCCCTCTACGGACAGAGGCGATCCCTACTAGCCAAGATCGGGTCTAGCAACAATCAGTCATGCAGTGACGCAGGTCTCTAGTTACAAAAACCACAAAACACAACAAGTTGCCTACCTCAGGTCCTACGCAATGGTCGTTGAAGAAAGGATGACGCTTCCCGTCCTTCGCTTTGGCAGATCACGATTCTCCTGCTCGACACGTCCGAACACCTACACACATGCAAAGAAGACAATGATACACAACGTAAAATCTAGATCTTGTAACCATACATCAGTCAGAGAGGATGTAATTCATTGCATCAAAGACAAAGACACATGAATGAAACCATAATCAAAGTCGCTTATCATTAATAGTAATAAAGGAAAGATACAACCCAAAGCTCTGACGTTGGATCTTCCTTCGGCGGGGCTGACAGCGGAGCACGTCTCAATGAAGCTCGTCGGAAATGGGACAAAGCTCTCTCTCTCTTCGGCTTGGCTCTCAAAGGCTGTCTGGCGATAGTCTCCTTGCTACAGGTTCAGCTCTTGCCTCTAGCTTGCTAAGGGAAAATGACAAGCTTATATAGATGGTGGAAGGGGATTTGGGATCCCTACAATTGTGGGATTGGCCCTATCCTCAAGGAAGCTTCCATGATAGGTGGAAAACCACCTCCCATACATGGAGATCCGGAGCCAAACCTCCCAACTCATTTTAGAGACTCGTTCAGGAGTTTGTTGGAATCAAACTTCCGCCATTTATTTTTAAAAAACAATCCTTATTAAGCTTGGTGCGAGCAAGAAACTGGGATAGAGCGCCAGTTGGCGCGCCCTCTATGGTGGATTTTCCCCATTGGGGCGAGGGCTGAACTGGCTAGTCACACTAAGGCCAAAAGATCAGTTTTTATGGTTTTTCAAAGGAAACTTTCTTCAGAGGAATGATTGTCCTTGTCAAGGGGGGTGCCATGAAAGTGGTTTCAGGTTATGTCACTGCTCACAGGTCACGGAAAAGACCCTCCAATGTGCGGGACAGGGGATTGTAGGGACGGTGACAAATTACTGTGTAACAGATGCCCCCTAAAGCATGAGGCCTGAGAGAGAGAGAGGGGTGAAACTATGAGAACGTGCCCAACTGAAAACATTGCCGTCAGAAAACCTGCGTAGACAAGTACAACTGATATCTCAAATACATGATATGTGGCATGGGCGCAGCCATCCATAATAGAGTGTGCAAAAATCAGGATCCAAGGTATGGACGTAGCCATCTAGAAAGGATCAATAAGTAGACTCAGGTATGGTCGCAGCCATCCAATCAATGAGTCATGTAACCAATCATGATAATCCACAAAAATCCGCAGCCTGGATTCTATCAGACAAAACTCAGGGTCTTGCGCTCCATCTTGACTCGAACAACGTACAAGTTCAAGCATGTGAATATGTGAGCTGGCGTCGAACATGCAAGAACATCGTCTGATTACCAGCCAATAATGAAAGTCGTTAACAGACGCGAGAGGAACCATCAATAATGATGATGGCCCTCAAGGTACTAGAGGTACAATCCACGGAATGTGAACAGTGAACTGGCGTCGAACACCCGCAGAATCATTCAATCGAAGGCCAATGATGAAAACCTTGCGTCGAATGCAAAGAACCTACCATTGAGGCATGCAGGCTCCAAGGTACCAGGGGGAAGTCTCTAGATCAGCTTCCTGGATAACGAACTGAAGTCGACAGGAAGTGACCTTGATTGAAGGTGGGCCATAGTGTTTCCCACATCCTCGACGCGAGACAGAGGAACATAATGTTTGTGAATCAGGATCAGATGAGAATCCGAGGAGGGTTGAAACTGCAGAGGTCAACTTCTCTTGAACATATCGGCGGCACGACACTGGATTTGGCAGTATTTGACATCAAAAGATTTGAGGTCATGATGACGAGGCAAAGAGCAGATGAGAGGTCAAAAAGATAACCCAAACCCATGGAGGCAAGCAAAAAACGAGATGAGATGTCCCCAACCCGACACGAATGCAGACAAGTGCCGTGTTCAAGAGCGACATACTGCCGACACGACGATAATACTGGTTTCATTTTTCCCCCACCATTTCTGGTGAGTACCTCTTTATTTTTACACAAGCTTGAAGAGGATACCATATGCTTGTCATATAAGTTTGTCCTTCGGACAAATCCAACCTAGTACATTTAACGAGCCCTAGCAAGGAGGAACTCGAGTATCTTCATTACGACAGAATCCGATGTCATCAGGTTTTAACGAGCCTGGAAAAGGGAGAACTCATCGTCTTTTCATGTTTAGAGAGTTTGAAAAGAAGGCAGAAAAGTAAACTCCAACAATCCCTTTTCGTAGATAGTTCCTCAGATTCGAAAAGGTAGAAAACTGTGTCTGAGAAAACCTCCTAGTCACGATAGGCTAGGGCATTCCTTTTTCGTAAATAATCTATCCCAACCCAAAAAATGGGTAAACGTATATTGGGTAGATGTCGTTTCGCAGCCAATTTTAAGGAGCTCAAAACGACAAATGACTCGGTGATCTTTTAAATTTTTAAGAGTCAGAAAAGAGCTGAAAGTTGACTCCTCCTGGAGGAACGAGTGGTATAAAGGGTAGCAACTGGTTCTGGTAATGGTGGAACTGCTCAGAACAATTCAAAGTTAAGAGGCTGGCTAACAAGACCACTCATCGCAGCAGTTCCTCAGGAACGGGTAAAACAACCAAGTGAAGGCATATGATCGACCAAGTAGATAGTGACGATGGAGTGAAAAACCAAGGCTCATTTGACAAAACAGGCTGATAAAATGGCAATCACGAGAGGTAAAATGGGAATGGTTTCATTTTTACACAAGCTTGAAATCAGGAAGCTCTGCTTGAAGTTGGTTTAATTTTTACACAAGCTTGAAACAAAGATAAACTATGCTTGAAACCAGTTTCATTTTTACACAAGCTTGAAACGGAAACAAAATATGCTTGAAAAAGTAAGCATGCCCCCAGCATGGTGACTCAATTCAAGGTACATGCCCGCCAAACTTCAATCCATATGAAAGGCAGATGGAGTGAAGGTTCAAATTACGAGATCAAGAGAAAGACTCGACTGGGATTTTACGAGATCTAAATAAAGACTCGAATTGAACGGGAATGTGTTTCATTGTTTTAATGAGGTTGACACATTAAAAGAACTATCCTCAAGACCTAATTCATGTTTTAACGAGGTTGACATAGAAGACGAACTATCCTCGGAACACCTTGTTTCATGTTTTAACGAGCTTGACACAAGAAAACGAACTATGCTCCGACAGACCTTGTTTCATGGTTTAAGGAGCTTGACACAAGCAGATGAACCATGCTCTGACCAGCTTGTTTCATTTTTTAAGGAGCATGACACAAGCAGATGAACCATGCACCGACCAGCTTGTTTCATTTTTTAAGGAGCTTGACACAAGTAGATGAACCATGCTCCGAAGAGCTTGTTTCATTTTTTAAGGAGCTTGACACAAGAAAACGAACTGTGCTTCAAAGACAACTCATCAAGATGAATAAGAAGTCATGGCTTCCAAGAGGTTCTCATCCGATGGAAGGAAAACATCTTGGAAGTCTGGACCCAATGCCCCTAGCACACGATGTACAACGGCACTATCACTGAATATGGGCATAGGATAGGTAGCCACATAATTGACATGCGGCGGAGATGACACAACCAGCGGATAAAGATCCAGCAGGGATGATGGTGGACTAGCTGCCATATTAGGACCAAAGAACGCAAGCTGATTGATGGTCACGATCCGACCTTGGTGTGGAAAGCACATCACACGAAAGAGGGAGGAGACAAGCGCTCCCATGGCATAAGTATAATCGCGGCCCAAGAGTAAATTAAAGTCCAAGGGGCCAGGAACAACCATCATGTCCATATGGACAGTTTTCCCTCCCAAAGTAACAGGAAACTTCGGAAGGATCCCTAATGGTTGACTAGTTCCTTTGTTAAATGCCAATAGATTTTGCGTAACAGGCACAAGCGAAGGTGAACCAAATGCTTGCCAAGTAGTTGAAGACAGAATACTAACAAACGCGCCTTCATCTATAATGGTGCTGGGTACGACCAAATCAAAGGTCTGTACTGTTATCTCAAAAGGCACATAAGACGGAAGGCGGTATCCTGCGAATCGACCCCAATCGAAGGAAGCGACCAAACTACTTGGAGGGGCTACCATCGAACCGAGATGGTCTTCCCCTGGTGTTACGGGAGAAGAAGGAGCACCCTCCACGATCTCCATCTCGGAGTCGAGAGGGGTATCCTCCGGGACCTCCATCACGGGAGGCGAAGGAGCGGCTTCTTGAGGTATAGGGACAGGAGAATCTTTCTCCAAGTCTGAGGAATCTGAAGAAACAAGAATAACCTGAGGGATGTGGGATCCACTCTCAACGGAAAAGACCTGGTGCACCGTAGACGGGGCCAACTCAACTGATCCCACGACCAATGGTTGGTCAGGGATAGATTCCTAAATTTGAATTTCCGGGGGAGCGGGATCAACCAAGGATGACTCTTGACTGATCGAGGCATCAGCTGGTGGAGGACTCAAAGAAAGCTACTTGTAACCAACTGGAAGGCATGGTGTAGAAACAATCGGGTTGTCCAACACTCGTTTGGCTTCATCCATATACGGACAAAGGTGAATGGCATGGTGCCCTTCACACAACTTACAGGGATTGGCAAGCTTACCTGGCCTCTTAAGAGCTTTACCAGCACTAGCTGAAGACGTGCCCCCAACCTGACTCCAGGAAACCAAAGGCAACGGTGGACAACCGTTGGACCATTCTTCAAGCACCTTGGTAATGCCAGGGACATCTCGAAGAAGATGGTTTCCCGTGCACAACATGCAAGGGAACTTAACTTTCCGCGGAGGGTTGGAAGGCTCATCGAGAGCATGTGTTTTAGAGGCAATAGCTGCAGATTTAGCCTCTCGCTTATCTGAATTCTTCTTCTTTGTCTTCTTTTTCTTCTTCTTAGCCACCTAGTTACTCGAATCCAGACTTTCACCAGGCGAAGTAGAAGAGGAGGATGCAGAAACAGGTGAAGAAGGGGAGAGGTCCACCTTGGAATCAACATGATGTTGTTCAGGTGGAGGAACTGATTGAGCAGTATCTGGGACATTCAGGACCACAGAGGTTGAAAACAACCAAACAAGCAACCCAACAGTTAACCCTGGAAGGGACAACGTTGCCATATAAGGAGCACCAACATTTCCAAAAGGAGGAAGAGGACCAGGATTCCCATCGGAGGGGATTCCTTGGTTGGTGAACTCCGGAAAAGTTGCCATCGGAAATGACCCAAAACAACATCCTAAGGAAACTAACTTTAACCGAGAATATTTCGTGGGCAGTTAATTTTAAAACATTGAAACCAGACTTTGTTGTTTCATATTTTAAGAGTCAAGAAACAGGAAAAAGGTGACTCTATCGCTTTCAGTTTGGAAACAAACGTGAAAGGACGAGCGCTTGACGATCTTTTCAAATTTAGGGAGTCAGTAAAGATCAAACTGACTGCTCTGGTAATCTAGGTAAGAGGTGTACCAAGCTTTCGTGAACTGCAATATACACCTTGGTGATCAAATGAAAGAGAAATGACCAAGGACTTTCTGTACGTGCAGGTAGTCTCCCCGAATGCTGTGTTCGATGTATCACGGTTACAAGGCGAAAAACTCAGCTTCCTATGGATAACAGGATTGTAACCTAGTGGGGTCTCCCGTTATATACTCGATGGTACGGGGAGCACAAGTCCGTACTAGCGCTGTCTGAAGCCAGATGGCGAGTGACAACTGCTAGGTTTAAAGACGCCAGAAGACGTCTCTAGCCTCGACCACTAAAAATGTTTTGTTAGGTTTTAATGCTTCCTTAGGTTAATTAAATAAATTTTATGGTTGATATTCAATTATGTCTCGGTTTCAAGGCCTTATCGAATGTCATCTGACAATCTCCTATATGCAGCTATATGAGAAAAGAAATCTTTCAATTTGATGAATGCTATCTAGTTAAGGGAAGGGCTTCTAACAATGATGCAACAAACAACAATACTGAAAATGAAACTTTTTCCAAACTAGATGAATTTCACTATCCAAAAGTAATCTCAAACATTCAACGATGGGAATAATGCAATGTAATCTATGCAAAATCCTCTTTTTTGAAAACTATGCAGTTGTAATCTATGCACAATTTCCCTTTTTTTTTTAAAGAATAAGGACGCACTCAATGCATTTTTCGATGAAATGAGAATCTACTTAATGCATGCTTTTAATGAAAGAGAATGCACTCAAAGAGATTTTTATTTTTCAATCATTAAACAATGTGATCTAAGTTCAATGATAAATCTCAAAAATATTTTTCAATGCAATGTGATCTAATGCATTTTAACGAAAATAAAACTTCGAGATGAAAACTAAATGAACGCAAATCTCCTTAATGAAAGGATGAATGCAAAATGTGTGCAAACAAACACTAAGAATGCAATCATTGTTTTAAACACTTTGTAATTAAATTCCTCAAAAGGCTACAAGACATATGAGGTCAAACACAAAGAGGACTTCCAAAACATGAGATCAAAACAAGGCATTCATTCACTTTTACATCAAGCAATCAAAGAAAGAAGACATTTCAACTGAACAATGAGCAATGTAATCTATGCTTGTACAGAGAAAAGACCGGAAGGGAAAGACACATTGGTGAAGGATTAGGGAAAAAATCTCTATTTTCACACACCCTGAAATTGGCACGACTTTGGTGGGTGAAACTAGCGCCAACTGGAGTGACTTGCTCACTGACAACTAGCGCCAATGGCCAATTGGCACGGGTTGCTAACTGACAACAAGCGCCAATTCCTGAAAATGAAAAAACAAAGAATTTCTCCCAACCAAGACCAGAAACACCACTTCAAGTAAAATCTAAAAATAACCCAGAAGCAAAAGTACTGACCAAAAAAACTCCCGAACAAGGGAAAACCCTAGCACCTACAGGAAATGGCGCGGCTGTTTGGCTGTAATCTGCGCCAGACAGGGGATGGCGCGGGTGATGAACTGGCAACTTGCGCCAATGGGCGCGACTGTCAGGGTGGAAACTGCGCCAATCAAGCCAACCATTTAAAGATGAAAATTTCTTAAAAGCAGAGGTCAGATCTGATCCTCTGGGGCTGAATAGGAGTCTAAGACCAAGGAGGGTGAACTAGAAGAGCAAATAAATCAATCAAAAGGAAAAAACAGCCAAAAGAGAAAAGACTAACTCGAACTAACTCCCCAGCGGAGTCTCCAGTTTGTTGGAGAGGTAAATCCCCTCTGCGGATAGAGGCGATCCCTACTAGCCCAGATTGGGTCTAGCAACAATTAGTCACGCAGTGACGCAGGTCTCTAGCTACAAAAACAACAAAACACAACAAGTTGCCTACCTCAGGTTCTACGCAATGGTCGTTGAAGAAAGAATGACGCTTCCCTTCCTTCGCTTTGGCAGATCACGATTCTTCCGCTCGACACGTCCAAACACCTGCACACATGCGAAGAAAACAACGATACACAACGTAACCATACATCTGTCAGAGAGGATGTAATTCATTGCATCAAAGACAAAGACACATGAATGAAACCATAATCAAAGTCGCTTATCATTAATAGTAATAAAGGAAAGATACAACCCAAAGCTCTGACGCTGGATCTTCCTTCGGCAGGGCTGACAACAGAGCATGTCTCAATGAAGCTCGTCGGAAATGGGACAAAGCTCTCTCTCTTCGGCTTGGCTCTCAAAGGCTATCTGGCGTAGTCTCCTTGCTACAGGTTCAACTCTTGCCTCTAGCTTGCTAAGGGAAAATGGCAAGCTTATATAGATGGTGGAAGGGGAGTTGGGATCCCTACAATTGTGGGATTGGCCCTATCCTCAAGGAAGCTTCCATGATAGGTGGAAAACCACCTCCCATACATGGAGATCTGGAGCCAAACCTCCCAACTCATTTTAGAGACTCGTTCAGGAGTTTGTTGGAATCAAACTTCTGCCATTTATTTTTAAAAAACAATCCTTATTAAGCTTGGCGTGAGCGAGACACTGGGACAGAGCGCTAGTTGGCGTGCCCTCTATGGTGGATTTTCCCCATTGGCGCGAGGGCTGAACTGGCTAGTCGCGCCAAGGCCAAAAGATCAGTTTTTAGGGTTTTTGAAAGGAAACTTTCTTCAGAGGAATGATTGCCCTTGTCAAGGGGGGTGCCATGAAAGTGGTTTCAGGTTATGTCACTTCTCACAGGTCACGTAAAAGGCCCTCCAATGTGCAGGACGGGTGATTGCAGGGACGGTGACAAATTATTGTGTAACACCCCTCAAGAGGTCATAATAGTTAAAGAAACACTTGTAGTGGCGCCAACTGGCACGACCAAGAAGAATAACAAAAAAGGGAAAAAAAGTCGAAACCCCCAAGCTACCTAGAGCATTACAACCTTGTTCATTGTGCGATGTCGTAGGCCATCCTAGTAATATTTGTCTGGATTTAGAAGAATTAAAACCCATTCTACACACCGAAAGAAATGTCGTGACCTTGAATTCCCATAAAAAGGAATAGGTCATGAAAAACCAAGGAAAATAATTACAAACCAATCATGTGTGCGCCATATGCAACCATTATGGGCATTATACCCATCACTGCCTTGAAATGCCGCGATATACGAATGCCTTGCAAGCCCTAGAATAATATTATTAGGAGTACCCCTCATAACCATCCACGCAAATGGATGAGGGTGAACCCAAAGTCATATTGTATGTATGAGAGGAACCTACATCTTGCTCATACACATCCACTCCAATAGCCCAAATACGACAAACAGAGGCCACACTGCATGTTCCAGTTTGTGCACTATGTGATGGTGCCCCGAGTTAAGGGCATTCAACCATTGGTATCAAATCCTGCAGGTTGCCCAAAGAAAATTAGTTCGACAAAGATGACCTATGTGTCAGATTTTTCAGAGAAACCACCACGTGCGCCATTGTCCCCACATCTGTCGATTCCAATCTGTGTTGGATTTCATGTGACGCTTCATCACTGAAAACCTTGAATTAGCCGACTCAGACACAGAATCCAAAATCATCACTACAACTCAAAGGACATAAGCAATGAGGACCATATTGTATATGTCAGAAGAGATACGATCACCTAGACGACCACCTATCTGACATAACGATCCTTAGGCTCCAGTCCAGCTCTGTGCACTCTACGATAAACGCCATCACTTCATCGATGACTGTGCAGCGCCAGGGTTGTTTCAAAGATGGTATCTGGTCAACCCAGTGTAATACAATGGCTTACGAGTAGTTCAATATTATTTCCAGGTGTGTCATGCTAACCCCCTGATTCGTTGTTGTCCCTACATCCCCCATTTCCATTTGGCGTTAGATTGTCCACGTTGGACCATAACCCATCTTGCCGAAGAGGACAAGTCGGACTTGGAGTTAGTAGAAAGTTCGAAAACCTAAGAGAATGAGGCAACTAGGCCCATCCTCTTCATATCTGAAGAGAAACAGCCGAAAAGAGGGCAGATTCCCACCCCCAACCACCCTCAACGCCCAATCCCAGCCTACGTATTGTATGACAAACATGATCATTTGATTACTCAGTGCCCAAAGTTAGAACCATTTTATAAAAGGTACTCATTTGCCACCAATAATACAAATATATTTGGTTTTGAGTTTCCACGACCTATATATCCAAGAGTAGTGAGACCTCCCCTCCATTTTCACTAGACCCCTAGAAAAGGCAAGGCGACCAATTATCCTAGCAAGGGGTGACACCAGCCAAGAATTTCATGTGCCCTATGTAATAAAAAGGGCCACATGGTCAATCAATGTCGAGAACTCAATAAATTCACTGACAATCTTCACATGGTCACACCCATACATCACATTCATCTCTCTAATCAAGAGAAAATCACATGCTATTGTCGAATTTTCTCACAATTCCACCATACGATGAATTGACATTTCCTTCCAAGGCTAAGAGTGGCTAGAGCAACGTTAGAAAAAAATTTCTCACAAGAGCCAAGTCACACTAAGTCTAAGAATAGGAGACAATAGAAACAAAGATACATACATTCTCTTAATCATCTCCCATCGCCATCCTCTAATATGATCAGTAGTACTGGACCCCATACAATATACTCGGTGAGTACATTTACTCCATGTAACATTTGACCAAGCCATGATCATGATACAGAGAAATGCCCTATGTTGTGAACATTTTGGCACCTCTGCATCCATCAAAATCTTCACACAAAAGAAGCTACATGTACCCTCCATACACCACCAAAAGAGCATGAATTTTCTCTTGCTAAGAAACAAACAACCATCACGGAAATTCTTCCACCATGTAACGTTGACGACACACAACACCATATTCGATTCATCTCATCATGCATGGGAACCATGACTTGTGCTTACTTCTCATCTTTCCTTGGTGTCGAGAACGCTGCAACTACCGCAACAGTAGTAATACCTTCGACAGTGCAAACCCAACCCGTATGCACCCTGTCAACCTCATTTGGTTCCATGGCATCAACCACAGAAACATATTCATGTCTGTCGAACAACACTGTTAGGCCTGAACCAATTCCTCACGGCCTCACACAAACCAATGCCCCCTTAGACATCTTGTTTCACTCTGATGAAGATTTTTAAGAGGCCATGACAAAACTAGATTGTCTGTGGGACTCAATGCATCACCGCTCATTTTTTCTTCCAGAAAAAAATGTTCGTGCCTAGTAGCCCGAAAACCTAGGATATTTATGCCATTGAATCCAAAGACCTCCTTCCATCTAGAAAGGTAGATTTGTTCAGAAACCCTGTCCCAATGCCTGATGTGTTTGAAGAAGGGAATATGTCAAATATTTCACCAACCATTAAAGTGAATATCTTGAGAAAACTAGGAAAAACCGAAGAAATCGCGCTAGGGGCAGCATGCTCCCCAGATGAGGTAGTATCCTATACAAAATTATTATAAGAGTACAAGGATATCTTCACATGGGATTATTCAGAAATTCTAGGGCTAAGCTCCACCATCGTAGAATACCATATTGACACTTGCCTTGACATATCATTAGTCCACAAAAAGCAGCGTCAACTACACCCATCCAAAGCAGAAGCAATCAAACAAGAGATAGACAAGCTTCATAAAGATGGATTCATCTACCCAATCGCTTACACATCGTGGGTTTCCAATCTTGTTCCCGTCATGAAAAAACAGGGCACCATCCGAGTCTGCACCAATTTTCGAGATTTAAACAAAGCTTGTCCCAAAGACAACTACCCTACCCCTTTCATCGACCAATTCATTGATGCTTGCGCCAGTCAAGAGGCCTTGTCCTTCATGGATGGATTCTCAGGGTACACTCAAATTCAAATATGACATATGGATCATTATGAGACTGCATTCACCACCCTCGGGGCACGTTCGCATATCAAGCTATGCATTTTGGTCTTAAAAACGTTGGAGCCACCTTCCAGCGGGCCATGCATTATATCTTCCACGATATGTATCACCTAATCTTAGCCTACTTGGATGACCTCACAGTATTATCTAAGAAATGAGGTGACCATATGGAGGATCTACAGTTGGTATTCAAACGATGCTGACATTACAACCTATGCTTGAACCCCCTCAAGTGTGTCTTCTGTGTTAATGCAGGAAAACTGTTAGGATTCATAGTATCCCAAAAAAGGATAAGAGTTGATCAGTTTATGAAGGAGAAAGAGCTTTGGGTCAATGGAAAATAAGGAAATTGGTTCCATAACAAATGAAAATAAAGCTCCATTGTGGAGGGAAGACCTGGTTTAGATAGAAGCTATGGAATGATGGAACCTATGACTGCAAAAGGTCATATAGGAATCTTAATCATTCATTGGATAGGATGGCGAAATAAACCAAAAATCAATTAAGCTGTCAATTTTGATTCGGATGATCCAGAGGAATAATCATTGACTATGCAATAAAAACATTTCGAATGACCAGTGGAGATAGATTTAGCTAAAGAAAAATCTTTTATTGCGGCCTGATATGCTTTTCCCTTTCGAACATTTTTACGATTTTTTTATTATCTAGAAGTACGCTTTTTTGGAACCTGATTATCCATAGATTGAAGATGACAAATTTGACTATAATTAGTGTATCGAATAGTATTAGTCTGGCATTGCTTCATTTTCATCTAGAACTAAATCTCTATCATCTCGATCTGCTGGTGGTGAGGCTTTTGCTGATGTCTCTGTTTCTACTTAATAATCGTTCAATACTGTGGTAAACAGATTCTTCGACTGGATCAAGGTAAGCCACTTCAACCACCCCCTCCAGGTCTACGAAATAAAAGAAGTACCACCACCCAAAACTCTCAAGCAACTTCAAAACCTGCAGGGGAAAGCCAACTTCTTACGATGCTTTGTTCCCAACTATGCCACTTGCGCGCAAGGCTTCCTATGCCTACTCCATCAAGACATTACGTTCAACTGGGATGATCAGGCTCAAAATTCATTTGAGGCACTAAAGGACACCTTGTCTTAAGCCCCCTTGATCAGCCCACCCAATTATGACAAGGACTATACCTTATATCTATCTGCATCAGACACAACCATAGTTGGAGTGTTAGTTCAAGGCTGACCAGATAATAAAGAGCATGTAATTTATCACGTCAGCAAGAACCTATCTGGCTCTGCTTTAAGGTACAAGCCAGAAGAAAAAAATTCCCTAGCCCTGGTACACGCAGTACAAAAGCTTCGACATTGCATCATCCTAAGAACTACACCAGCCATAGAAACTATCAACCCCATGTGATATCTTCTAACCCGTTGTATGATGAAGCTTAATTACGCTCAATGGATAGTTATGCTACAGGAATTTGACCTACAATTCAGCTCCCCTAAGAGAAAAAAGCATTAATCCTAGCCGAGTTCATCACTGATCTCCTAAGTACGAATCAAGGATCCCTAGTTAATGACTCACTACCAGATGAAAATTTATTCTTAGTGACGACCGAGGACCCTTCATACGGTGACATCCTTCTATTCTTGTGAACCCAAAAGTTCAAACCACAACTCACCCATGACGATCGAAGGCACATACGCCATCATGCCCCCTGGTACCTTCTCATGGGGGGCGTCCTTTATCAAAGAGGCATTGACAATATTTTACGTTGATGCCTCACATGACCAAGTTTACCAAACCCTAAATGACTGCCATAGTGGGGCTTTCGACATCCACCTCTCAGGGATTTACACCACACAAAAATTCTTTCGCGCTGGTTATATTTTTCCCACCCTATTCCACGATTGCATTCAAGAAGTGAAAAGGTGCGAGTGATGCCAACGCTTCGCCCACAAGGCAAGAGCACCGCATGCTCCTCTGCACCCGGTCATTGTAGCAGGTCCCTTTTATAAATGTGACATCGAATTTATGACTTGAAACCTTACATCCTTTGGAAACCACAAATACATCATAGTAGTCGTCGACTATTTCACCAAATGGGCAGAAGCCAAGGCCACATACGACAACACGACAAAAATCGCAGCTGGTTTTCTCTTCAACCATGTCATCGCACGATTCAGTGTGCCTAAGGAGTTAGTCTCCGACCATGGAAAGCATTTTGAGAATGAAATATTCCAGGAGCTATCCCATCATCTAGGTTTTACGCATGAGTTTGCATCACCATACTACCCCTAGTCCAATGGCCATGTAGAAATTGTTAACAAAGTACTCAAGACAATGTTACAATGTATGGTAAACAACCATAAAACTAACTGGCACAATATGGTACTTTCAGTCTTATGGGCACATCGCACAATGGTAAAATCCTAAACATGATTCACACATTTCCAGTTGGTATACGGAGTGGAGGTCGTGCTTCCCATTCAACACGAAATCCCTAACTTACACACAACTATCGAACTCCTCACTAATACCCAGCCTTTAGAGAAACGATTGGTGCGATTAGATCTTGTCGACAAAATTTGATGAGAGTCTCTCCAACATAACGAGGCTCACAAGAAAAGAGTAAAAGCATCATTCGACCGCAACGTCACCCCTTGCTCATTTTCATAGGGGGAGATTGTCCTCTGCTACGAAGTTGCAAAAGAAGCTTTAGGACTTGGGAAGTTTGAAACATTATGGAAGGGGCCTTACATCTTCAAACATTGTCTCCTAAAAGAAGCATACATTCTATCTGAGCCTGACGATACATGCCTAGCTAATCTTGTCAATGGGCTCTACCTCAAGAAATTCCACCCATAGGGCAGGAAGTCTCAGCCTTCGAGATAAAGTGAATGTAACATAATTTTTATGATGACAACAATAATCTTAGATTTTTTCTAAAAAAACACTCTTGTGCCATAGATGGATCGTCCATCCATCCACTATTTTGGATTTTTTGATGGATCCTCTCGATGGTCACATAATCTAGCAGTAGCCACCTAGGCCATATACTCTCCTGATCAGTCACCATTCCTCACCAACATAGTATGTATCAGATCAACTACAAATAATCAAGTAGAATATGATGTAGTCATCGGGTTGTTGAGTGGTGCCTCCAACCAGCGCATTAGCCACCTACATGTATTTCTTGATTCCTAGTTAGTGGTATCCTAGTTAAACCAAACTTTTCAAGTATGGGATTCACACCTATTTAAGAAATACTTGTATGCACGACGGTTAAGCCATCACTTTGATCACATTACATTTACACACATACCAAGAAATCAAAATCAGGCAGTCGATCGCATAGCTAACCAGATCCTAGACTGGAATGCATCTCAATAAACCATCATCCATGAAACACAAAATCATAAAGCATAACATCCATCATAGGTACATAACATCCATCATAAACATATACAAACATAAAAAAATAATAACAACCATAGACACATCATAAGAGATGCCAAAAAATACATCTCACATATATACATCAAAAAATATGTGTCCTAGTATACAAAATAGGTCATTGACCATCATGTCAGTAAAAAATATACATGTCATAAATATAGGGAAGCATCCTCATAATGGGTGCTTTCCCTGACCATACAAAATCTCTAGGGCTGAGCCCCGCCTGGTGGGTCCTCTGGACCCACGTGAGTACCTGGTGCCAGCATAGGAGCAATAGTCGTAACATCAAGTGCTTCCTTGCGCAAATTCGAGCAATGAGCCCTCTCCTGGGCCATCACCGCCTTCAACCATATGTCATCCAGGTCGTTAAAACCCTTGGTTGGCAAGCCTCGATTCAACCTCTCCAAGAGACTCCACAAATCTGCTAGACCTACAACATGAGCTTTAGCTACCTCAGCTCGAGCTTATGCTGCCATCACTCTAATATCGGCAACAACCAACAACTCCTCGATCGCCACCACCCGTGCCTCGACCAACTCAACGCGTGCAAGAAAAGCAACATCCGCACCGGTAGCTACAGTGCTGCTACCCTCACTTGAGGGACCTCTTGCACCAACCTGTCCCCTAATATGGGCCTGACTCGCCCTAAGTGGGTCCCTCCTCCTCGACTGGTGGCCTACTGAACGAGTGGTAGGACACCCTGTCAAACCCACGTCTATAAAATAATCCAAAAACAACATCAATGTCACCATCAAAGACATATAAATATATATACAATAAGAATCTTCAACATGTAGAAAACAACAAAGGTCATACCTGCTGGACCCCACACATAGCCTGCAGGAAGACCCATATCCAGATCCCCCCGGAAATCCATCCCTGAATACGAGAACTCAAGAAACACCTGCGGGTTCGAATTGAACCACGCCTCGACCGTCGCATCCCAGTGACTGCCTACCTCTCCCCCACCACCACGTGGCATCACAGGTGCCCACCATCACATCCGAGGATCCCTCGGAGGACCTAGAGGCACCGCCACAAAGGGTCGAAGCATCACAACCCTCTCGTACATAATGCTACTGAGGATGCTCGTATAAGAAAATTTCTTAATGGCACCCCTCTGGGCCTTGGCCAGTTGAGTGACCATGCCCTAATAGACGTAGCGGGCCCAATAAAAAAAGTGGTCGGCCGGAAGTCGGTGCAAAACCGCAATCTATGGACCCGACACTTTATGGGCCATCGTCGACCCAGAGATGCGAACTATCATCGCCAAAGCATGCCTCTCAGCCAAGTTCGTGATAGAACTCACACAGATATAGCCTCGGGTGACCGGGTTAGGACCACAATGCTCCTTTGCCTCGGCCTGGTGATGGATGTTCACTCCCCTAGGGGGAGTGGGTAAGGAAGGTCCTCCCCCTAAGGCAAGAGCACTGTCACAAAATAAACGTCGATCTCTAGCTGGATCACAACATCTCTGCGACAGAGGACCATAACGCATCGTCTCCTGTTCTAGCATCGGACCAGGTAGTGCTGGAACCCATCCTGGGATATTAGTATGTTGTTCCCAAAAAACTTCAGTAAACCCTATCGAGCTAGGATCTCCCAAGCACGGGGGTCTTCGGCCACTGCCGAACAAAGATCAGGCCTATCCCTCTCCCACCACAACATCTTGCCATTAGATAAAACACAAAAAATCAGTTTTTGATCAAAAAATGACTAATTTTCCCCTAAAAATTTGGGCCCCCCCGCGCTTGTTAAAAACCTAGGTGCGCTGACCGCGTGCCTGTAGTAGATACAGGCACGCGGCTCAACACACATAAATTTCCTCAACCGTGAGGGCCTCGTGCAAAAATCACCCTTTGCGTAAGGACCGCGCATGCCATCCTTGATCGCCCGTGCGGTCCTACCCAAAAATGGGCATAAAATATGTACAAATTCACATTTGTACAGACCACCCACTCAAGAAAATGATAGAAATAAAAAACGGGACACTTAGTGTCCTACCTGAAACTGAAAACATGAATCCTGGGTACTCGAGCTGACCGAAACGACAAGAGAAGCTCGGTACGGTAGCTTGTCTTTGACCTCGGACCCTCGAAAGACAAATATTTTAAAAATTAACCATACACCTACACACCATACACCCACCCTGGATGTCCTAACGACTCCATGGATTTCCTCATCAGAAATTGTTATGACTGTCACCACTCACATTTACAGCTCCGACCTCGGGCGACTTAACTACCATAATCAATTATAGCCATTTCTCGTCATCATGCCTAGTTAACCCATCACATCATGTCCTACTACATCAAAAACCCTGGTCCCTTGCATCAGTACTCATTTCGATCGGTTGAGGCTTCTTTCTTGTCAACTTCAAACAACCATTTTCCAAGAAGGAGGTAGTACCTTGGATGACTCCTCACCTCAATAGGGGCATCCTCAGATGGCACTACGGGAATCATAATTGAACATTGATGTCATCGATCCTCTTGAAATTAGAATTCAACATAAGCTTTCATGCCCATGATGGTATCGTACTGCATAACCGTTGCACTCTATCAGAATTCATCGAAGACCCGTGACTCAATAAGCGTCTCTTTCAACAATGCTTACACGGGAAGGTCCCCAACAGTAAAAAACCCATGCATACAATGAGAATTTTTTCTAAAAATGTGCCATACCAATATTATGCATGTGGGCGCCATATTCAACCTTCTTTCAAAGAAAAACGCCCCCGAGGGCATCAACAACCGTCGTCATCAACCAACAGCAAGTCACTACCAAAAAGCGACATAAACAACACCACTATCTGTTATATTAGCTTAACTAGTCAAACATCACGAGCATGGGACATACCCGCCTCTTGGAAATATTTTATTCATTCTATATCTTGTAGGTTTCCTACAGAGCATGGTGTCTTTTTTACTTAAGACAAGGGGTCTCCCAACTTAATTTCGAAGCAAGTCACTCTATCTCACTCTCAAAAGGATCACACAGAAAAATAAAATATAATGTATTTTGACTATACAATTCTTCCTAACCCTCATACATTAGGGGGCAATTGTTAACTGATGCCCGAGCTACTACACTCAACCGACAATCTTCACTCTTTGGAAAAATGCACTTCCAATTTTTTCCCCAATTAATTTTAAATCTGGGCACTCTCACAATATTTATCAACCCGGAAAATTCAAAAATATATCTGGAAACTTTAATATCTCAAATCTGAGATTTGAGATATTAAACCAAAGTTTTCTTATGGTTGTAAAACCACACCTCAAAATCTAGGTTCAGTATCATTATCTCATGTGGAAGCTCCTTTCAGTTAATGGTCTAAGGCGATATTTCAAACTTCAACCGCATATAGACTGCTCTACCTTTCTTACCCATTAGCATTGAGGTGTTAGGTAAACCTTCACGTCATTCGTTCAAACATTATAATAAAGCGTATTGCCTTTGGGGTTAAATCCCAACACTAACACGTATGATCCCATGCGGACACATCACTCAAAGGTACGATTTCTGGTTTAACTCAATCACCAGCACTAGCATAAGATTGATTCGGGCCCACAACAACTTCATACTCACATATACAAATTTTATACGCGCCCCCTTTGTGATATTTCATATCAACGATAATATATTAACATATATTACATCCTCCGTCAAACATTATAACAAAGCCTTGACTTAGATTTAAACCCCTGGTGATAACACATATAAACGTCCTCGGGCCCTTAGTATTTGACTTACCTCGCCATCTGACAGCTATAAACTTGTCGCACTCCACTCTGATGGCCACCACCATTGATCCATGCCTTTGTAAACTTCCGATCAACTTGTTGCATGAGTGCCATTGGATCTCCTCTGATTAAGATCGAACGAATATAACGAATATCGTGTTTTTTTTTACCTCCAAATTTTAACGCTAAAAAAAAACACAATAAAAGTGGTTTTACTCTTACCACCTTTTCCACGCATCCTCCTCAGACCTTTATCGCGCTCCAAAAGCGAAATCCACTTACCATTTCAAAAGTTGCGCGAGACCGCTTGTTTACTCCTCAAACCACTTTTATTGTTCAACGCTTCGGTTCCTTTCATTAACTCAAGGTTCCGCTTGCCCTTAACAACACCTATAACCATCGTTTCTTTTCATCAGAAGGCCCGCTTCAATTTCTTCGCTAAGGATTTCGTAAACACGAACAGAGTTTAACCAAACCCTAATCGCTACCTCTCGCTTTCTCGGTTTCATTTAAAAGCTGCAATTCTATCCCATCGATCGAACCAAGGGTTGATCTGTTTGGTCCTCCACTGGTTCGAACAGACCAGAGTTCTCCACCGATTCAAATACATTCAATATCAAAGACTGTGGTATTGCCTGCGTTCTATAGCAGAAAGGATAAAAACATGTTCGACTTCACAGTTCCCTTTTGGGGTTACAACCAGAAACTCCCACGACATTCCATGGGTTTCCAAAATAATATAGGCATATGCCAAAATTCTGAAATTGGATTCAGATTTCCTCCCAGGTCATCGATCCTTGCAGTGATCGATGTCTGCAAGTCCTCAGTCTCCTCAAAAATATATGTAAGCCCTCCTATGTTATAATGGATCCCAATTATGTACAGAATCACAAATCTACCCCTTGCACAGAGTTTTACAATGTTCACAAACCTTGAATAAATAACTCACGCTTCCACAATTAATTCAAGCAATCTATACAGGCATGATCCAATTTGTCAGTAACACAGAGTTTCATAATTGCCACAAGAATTCAAATTTCTTCATACAGAATTCAATCAAGAGCACATATATATTCTACACAGAATTTAGGAACAATTTCCTCCTCAATATATACAAATGTAATCAATCACAAAATCCCTCTTGGTTCTGGCCAGATTTTTAGATCAAATGGCCCTTTTTCCTCACTACTTTGTCTCTGAACAGCTATCCTACTTCCCTGCCCTTAGGTTTACATTTATACAAATTAACAATGAATCAGTTCAGCTTCCTTAACAGTTCAACAAAGACTCTTGGAATTCTCCAAAGTCCTAAAGTTAGACTCAATCCCAAAAATAACTGACTCTTCACCTTCCTAACTTAATCAACTTCCCTCATGTTCTCTAGTGGTTAGAGAACATTTACAATTCCTCACTATTTTATTCAAAATACTAATAATTACATGAGAATTTAAAAATATGAGACCCCCCTATGTCTACTTAGATACAAAGTATTTTATTGTGCCTAATGCTCCTACATCAGACTCCCAAGTTTCAAATTGATCATGATCTCCTGATCATGTGTCTTCAGTTTTTGTTTTCTTGGGTCCCATACTTTGTTTTGCTGCTGTCCATCAGCTGCATTATTCTCCAACTGCACTTCTCCAGGTCTCCATATCTTGTTCTGCAATTTACCACTAGCTGTACTTTCATAATCTCTGCTTGTCCTTCCTTTGATAAAATCCTTCTGCTTTCTTGATGCTGTCTGCTGCTTCTGAGACACCTTCATCATCAGCTCTCTGATGTTTTCGATTTCTATGTCCAACCTTTCCCTTGACTGGAATCTACTCCGCCCATTGCTGCTTTCAATCCCTATAGTTGTAGTTGCTTTTGCTGCTGCGCTTGTTGTCCCACATGTTACTAACATGTTTACTACTCCTGCAGATGTCACCCCCCATGTTGCTGCCCTCCCAAACTTCCTGTCCCTCTGCAACATTCTCCTGCTCATCACCTGCAAATTCACTTTTAAAAGGTAAATTATCTTTTAGTTCTCTAACTGCAGTAACATACTCATTCAGTATACTAGTAAGCAAAATTAATCTTAACAAACTAGTATCTGCTCCTGTTCCTTTCATAGCTTCAGGCATCTTTACTTCAGTGTCTGCAATCTCCTGTTTAAATGTTTTCAGCAAACATTTCAGCCACTCATTTTGTACTTGTTTCACATCCTCAATATGCTGCAATTTAGATTTAGCATCTTCTTCTTCTTCTTTGACAATCTTCAGTGATTGTCTTGCACCTTCTTGTTTGATTCTGGCAATCAAATCAAGTACTTCAAGCTCTGCATCCTCATCCTCTATCAGAATAGAATTCTGATTCTTCATTACTGTGTCAGTTTTGAAAATCTGCCCCACAGTCTGCTCTTGTCCCATCAAACAAGCCAATTCTTCCCTGTCACCAACAATAACAAGTTTTTGCATATGAGACATGATTGTCTCACCTTCTTTCTGCAACAGTTCTTCTTCCCTCAAGACAATTCCAAATGATGGATTGTCTTTTGCATCACTTGTAAACACAATCAAATTGTTAGTTTCAAAATCACAAGACCCAATGGTCTCACTTGCTGATCCAGTCACCAATTCTTCTCTCTGCAGTGCCAAGTCTTCTTCAGGACTCAGAAAATCTTCACTATCTTCCTTCTCAGCTTCTAGAGTTATCTCCACTGTTCCAATCATCATGTTAAAATGGTGAACCTTCACTATGTTTTCAGCTAACATAGTTTCCTTCTTATTAACTTTCCTGACAATTTCCAACTGTTGTTCTTCTTTGCCTGTGTTGGGGTTCCCATTTTTTGGCCAGATTGGCAAGACCAAAAGATGATACAACATCAGAACCACTTTTGGGGCCCTAGGATCTAGCCCTCCTGGACCCGGAGAGGGATCTCTCCATGAAGAAAAGAATGATATATCTTTGAAAGCTCAAATGAGATGTTAGGCTAGTTATGAAGCACAAAGGGGGTTTTAAATGATTTGGTTGGTTGGTTGTTGGGTTGGTCATGAGATCATAGGCTGAGAAAGTAATGGGAGAAAAAGGAACAAAGCAGCAGGATGTTTCAGCAAAGAGGATAGGTCAAGAAAATGCCATCCATTGGGCTATGGAGTCATGAAAGCGGAATTACATGCAGCAACTAGCCAAGGCTTTCAGAGGGCAAGTCATCTATACTAAAGGATCCTTTAGATAGATGGTGGGATGAAACATTAAGGAAAGAAAGTGAAAGAAGGAAAGAAACCCACTTTCTGTCTATAGATCAGGTCAGAGGTCATTTAACTCCAAACCTGCTTGGACATACTCAAAGGCAGCTCTCAAGGGAAGGACAAAGGGGCAGCTTATAGATCGGACCAGAGGTCATTTAACTCCAGGTCAGCTTTAGCATGCTCCAAAGAAAAATAGAGATAAGTTCAACAGAAGGGATCTTAGAAAGGCCAGCTGGTCGCACAAGGATCCTAGTGGACAGGGCTAACTCTAATCCCCAGTGTTCCCAAATCTTCCAGCTTAAACCCAACAAGAACATCTAAGAACTGATTCATTTAATTCATACATCAGCTAGTAGGCAATGACATCCACTACACTGGTTAAATCAACTGAAATCAGCTCTCAGATAACACATTTAGCATAAAACATTGAAGGCAAGGAGAGCAGAGACATAGGGTACCTAACAAGTGTAAATCCTATGCCATATTTCTGATGCAAGCCCAGAAGAAAATGAAACAATATGGAAATGTAATAAACAAAGTTAGAAAAACATCACCAATAGTAATAGACCAGGATCCTGTGAAATGTGCTTTCATTATTGATGCAAAACCAGTCATATACACTGAGCTCAATGGCTAATACGGTCCAGAATTCTCCTCCCAGCCTATTACATAACAACTACTCTGCTACTCCCTCCCAAAACTGTTCTAACAGTCGGAATGAATCCCTCTAACTGCAACGGCAGCAACTGGACAACAACAACCAATATGTTCTCGGGGATTTCTTATAGGAGAATGAAAATAACAGGGGTAGATGAATATTAAATGGATCCCATTAAAATAGAGTGGTGGAAGGGTCTGAGCCCACTCTGCTTAATAGCTCTAAACTGTACTCTGAAGATTGTTTTGGAGATCTCTGTTGGGTCGGATTTGACCTCTGATATTTCTTGAAGTCCTTCTGGTGTTTGGAAATCTGCGCTGCCTTCTGGAATTGGTGACTTGGATTGAAGGATCTGCCGACCTCTCCATACCTCCATAACTGCTGTCTAATGGTCTTAAATAAGTTTTTGCCAGTGTAATTAACCGCTTCGGGGCTCGAGGAGGTATGAGGAATGCTGTAGATAAATTTCCTTCCTGGAGGAATGTGTTCTGCTGATATTAAAACGCAGATATGACCCTTTGCGTGCTTAACTCTTCAAACTGTGCCTTGCTTCTTTGAACACGGGATTATAATAGTTGATCTTCAATTATGGGCGTCAATCCCTTCAGAATCCGTCTTTGCTGCCTCATTTGACCGCTGAATTGGCCTCTCTGTGACCCCTGCACAATGAAATAACTTGTCACAAAACCCGGGTAGTGGTGGAGAAATGTTGTGGAGGCTGGAGGAGTGGTGGCGGAGTAGTGGAGAAACAGTAGAAACAATGAAAAGTGGCGGAGAAATGAACGCACAGTGTAAAGCCTAAAGGTTAACGTTTGGGCGGATTACAAAGGAACACATGGAAAAACAAAGGGGCAGAGCCACGGATGTGGGACCCGGTGTGGGTGGAGGGCGATTAGTTCTGAGCTGTTAGATCTAAGTGATAGATCAACGGTGGAGATGTGGTCGGGGAATCGCAATCGGAGGGGACACAGGGGTGACACATTACAAAGTTGCGATTGCGATGGAGCGATTAGTGCAATGACCGTTGGATCTGGCGGAGGGATGGACGGCTCAGATCGGATCGGAAAATCGCAATCAGAAGGAGCGGAAGGGGGGTCGCAATGAAAGTTGCGATTACAATCGGGCGGGGAGTGCGATTAGCGCTGGACCGTTCGATCCAGTGGGGAGATCGACGGTGGAGATGTGGATCGGGGGATGGCATGATCGGGGATCGGAAGATGGGACTTGCGATCGATCGGAAGGGGAAACGATCGGAAGAAAATTGCGATTGCGATCGGCGAAAGGGAGTTGCGATCAATCACAACACAAACATTTGCGATGGACTGATCGGGGGAAACAACATAGGTCTTGCGATTACAAAGGTTTGAGATACTGCGCGGGCCGTTCGATCGCGATAACAGATCAACGGTGGATATTAAGTCGCGGGACTTATGAACAAAATACAATCGCATCGGAGTTTTTTGGCTGTAACAAAGGAAATGCGCCCGCCCGACACTCCGATTGCGATTGGCTCCCAAGGCTTAAGCGCTTGGTCTTGGGTAATGGTTACGCGGGGAAGTGGTTTAAAAGGGGTTGGCGGGGAAGGGGCTAAACCTTATTATAAAGTCAAAAAGTGGGTTTTGGCCCATTTGAATGCATTTTAAGGCCAAGGAAGGGAAACGATAAGGGGAACGAATGGGAATTTGGCCAAACAAAGGGTAGGGTAGCATTTGACGAGGATTTTTAGGGAGATTTAGGGGGTAAGTGGGGAATTTAGAAGGGGAAGGACAGAGGATGAAAACAAAGGCTTAGAGGGAATGAAACAAGAGGGAAAAAGGAGGCCTTTGGGCATTTCTTCACAAACGGAGAGGCTTTATAATGAAAATCAGCAAAGGGGATTTCATCAAAGGGAAAAGTCACAAGGAGGCTTCAAGGATGATGTGTTTTCCGGGGAAATGCATTCCTTGAAGGCTCAACAACATTTTAGCCCCCTGTTTGCTTGTCAAAAATTTATAGGGGGGCTAACAGCCTGCATAATTAACGCATGAACTTTCAACACTAAAATTATAAGGTCTCAATACCTCTTCCTCCTCTGACAACACATCAGTATGTTGTTATGAGTTTCCTTCCAATTCCTCTATCAGCACATCAGTATGCTGATTTGCATCCTCCATGAGACTATCAGCTAGTCTCTCCTTCTTTCCATCATCTGCTTCATGAATGTCCTTCCGCTGTGATTCACCAAAATGGACTCCTTTATTTTGCTGAATCATTTTTTTATCCTCTGTTCTTTGATTGTCATTCATGACAATTCCTTTGTCTTGCTTCTTCAGCAATTTATCCTGTGCATAGGTCCTTTGCTTCTCCAATTCTCTTCTTTGAAAATCCAACCTTCTATACAATTCAATAACTTCAATTGGAGTAGATTTTGGGAACCTCACACAACCTTTTATACCTTCACTTTTTCTTGACCAATCATCTGATAGTCCTTCTCTCTCAGCATCAATATTCTCATTAGACTCCTTTGTCTTCAATTCCTCCTGAGATCTGGCTATCTCAGCGTTGATCTGAACAGATTCCAGATTCAATTTCTCTTCCTCAACAAACTTTAAAGCTTGTTCATCTTCCTGTGATGTACCTGCAAACATACACAACTCTTTAGTTTTAAAACCACAAGACTTTTCAGTCTTGGTTGCTTTCTCAAGCACTTCCCTTTGAACAGATCTGCATGTGGAATCTTCAAATTCCATCCTTGACTCAAGAACTATGATTCCTTATTCCTCTGTAGAACCTGTAATCACCCCACAATTTTCAGACTAAAAAATACAAGACTTTACGTCATCCAGCTAATCTGGACTTGTCCAATACCTCAGGAAATCATCAATGATTTTCTCTTCAGCAAGATAAACTTCTTGCTGTCTTAAACCTCCACCATGGTTCATAAGATCTTTTTCAGATCTCCATTCTTCATCTGTACTCTGTTCTGCTTCACAAACATAAACTTCTTTTCTCAACTCAACTGCTTTGAGTTCCTCTTTCAATAAGTCAATCTCCTTTTGCCTCAACCTCAACTGTAATGGTTGCCATTTTACTCTCTTCTTCATGAGCCAACCAACTCTTTGGCTTTCCTCTATCATCATCTTCAGTTTATCAAATTGTTCTCTGATCTCAGCTACCTCTTTCCAATATTTTGAATCATTAAATTTCTTCCCCATGCCATTTATCCTGGCATCTTCCTTTTCCTTTTCGTTGTGGCCTCTCTCAGAACCTCTACAATCTCTTCTATGACTTTTGGAAGTCATCTTCTCCTCCATCATGAGTTCCTCACTCATCCGTTGCACCAAACCTCTACAACAACAAGCTCTCCTGCTGCCACTTACCTCACAAATCCTTTCCTCCGGATCTGGGCTTTTGGCAAGTACTGGTCCCCTATCTGCTGGAACCTTCCGAGCACTCTCTTCTTCTCTCTCTAGGCTTCACTCTGCAACTTTTCAAGAACACATTTGTTCTTCTTTCATCCAACCTCTTTTGGGAATTCTCCAGGTTCTGCCCAACTTTCTTCTTCACCTTAGAATCCTCTGCTGGACTCTTTTATCACTGCTCTCAAAGCTGTGATATGCTTTTGCTGAGATTTCTTCAATTGCCTGCAATCTAAATTCTGCAAACAATTCTTCAAACCAGAGTTAACCACTGCTCATGAACTCACCTTCTCTTGAGAACACTGCAATTGTCCTCCCTATTCAACCTTTAGCTGAATATCAGGTTCACTGCCATCATCATCAAAACCTTGTCTTCATCATATCTGCAACCATAATTCTATAATCATAATTTCAAAGTCAGATTTAAAATTAATTCACCTACAAGATCCCTGCATGATCTTGTCTTCCACTCATTCGGTTCTGCAAATCTCTGTTCACTGCAACCCTATGTATCTTTGCATATCAGATTTCAGAATCTGACATTCAGATTTAATTACAAAAATCCTTTACTTCAAATAGAGCTATTCCAGCTCTGATGCCACATGATGCCCGGTCTACTACACTCAACCCACAATCTTCACTCTTTGGAAAAATGCACTTCCAATTTTTGCCCCAATTAATTTTAAATCTGGGCACTCTCATAATATTTATCACCCCGACAAATTCAAAAATATATCTGGAAACTTTAATATCTCAAATTTGAGATTTGAGATATTAAACCAAAGTTTTCTTATGGTTGTAAAACCACACCTCAAAATCTAGGTTTAGTATCATTATCTCATGTGGAAGCTCCTTTCAATTAATGGTCTAAAGCCATATTTCAAACTTCAACCGCATATAGACTGTTCTACCTTTCTTACCCATTAGCATTGAGGTGTTAGGTAAACCTTCACGTCATTCGTTCAAACATTACAATAAATCATATTGCCTTTGGGGTTAAATCCCAACACTAACACTTATGATCCCATGTGGACACATCACTCAAAGGTACGATTTCTGGTTTAAATCAATCACCAGCACTAGCATAAGGTTGATTCAGGCCCACAACAACTTCATACTCACATATACAAATTTTATATGCTCCCCCTTTGTGATATTTCATATCAACGATAATATATTAACATATATTACATCCTCTGTCAAACATTATAACAAAGCCTTGACTTAGATTTAAATCCCCGGTGATAACACATGTAAACGTCCTCGGGTCCACAGTATTTGACTTACCTCACCATCTGACGGCTATAAACTTGTCGCGCTCCACTCTGATGGCCACCACCGTTGATCCATGCCTTTGTAAACCTCCGATCAACTTGTTGCATGAGCGTCGTTGGATCTCCTCCGATCAAGATCGAACGAATATAACGAATATCGCGTTTTTTTTTACCTCCAAATTTTAACGCTAAAAAAAAATGCGATAAAAGTGGTTTTACTCTTACCACCTTTGCCACGCATCCTCCTCAGACCTTTATCGCACTCCAAAAGCGAAATCCACTTACCATTTCAAAATTTGCGCAAGACCACTTGTTTACTCCTCAAACCGCTTTTACTGTTCAACGCTCCGGTTCCGTTCATTAACTCAAGGTTCCACTTTCCCTTAACTGCACCTATAACCATCATTTCTTTTCATCAGAAGGCCCGCTTCAATTTATTCTCTAAGGATTTCGTAAACACGAACAGAGTTTAACCAACCCCTAATCGCTACCTCTCGCTTTCCCAATTTCATTTAAAAGCTGCAATTCTATCCCATCGATCGACCCAAGGGTTGATCTGTTTGGTCTTCCACTGGTTCGAACAGACCAGAGTTCTCCACTGATTCAAATACATTCAATATCAAAGACTATGGTATTGCCTGTGTTCTATAGTAGAAAGGATCAAAACATGTTCAACTTCACAGTTCCCTTTCGGGGTTACAACTAGAAACTCCCACGAAATTCCATGGGTTTCCAAAATAATATAGCCATATGCCAAAATTCTGAAATTGGATTCAGATTTCCTCCCAGGTCATCGATCCTTGCAGTGATCGATGTCTGCAAGTCCTCAGTCTCCTTAGAAATACATGTAAGCCCTCCTATGTTATAATGGATCCCAATTATGTACAGAATCACAAATCTACCCCTTGCATAGAGTTTTACAATGTTCACAAACCCTGAATAACTAACTCACACTTCCACAATTAATTCAAGCAGTCTATACAGGCATGAGCCAATCTGTCAGTAACACAGAGTTTCATAATTGCCACAAGAATTCAAATATTCTTCATACATAATTCAATCAAGAACACATATATATTTTACACGAAATTTAGGAACAATTTCCTCCTCAATATATACAAATGTATCAATCACAAAAGCCCTCTTGGTTCTGGCCATATTTTCAGATCAAATTGCCCTTTTTCCTCACTACTCTATCTCTGAACAACTATCATACTTCCCTACCTGTAGGTTTAAATTTATACAAATTAACAATGAATCAATTCAGCTTCCTTAACAGTTCAACAAAGACTCTTGGAATTCTCCAAAGTCCTAAAGTTAGACTCAATCCCCAAAATAATTGACTCTTCACCTTCCTAACTTAATCAACTTCCCTCATGTTCTCTAGTGGTTAGAGAACATTTACAATTCCTCACTATTTTATTCAAAATACTAATAATTACATGAGAATTTAAAAATATGAGACCCCCCTATGTCTACTTAGATACAAAGTATTTTATTGTGCCTAATGCCCCTGCATCATTAACACTGGAAAATCGTACAAGCAAAAGACATTAAAAATGTCAAGAAAAAGGTACATATAAATATTTCTAGAGAAGGAATACATTAGGAAAAACCAAATATTTAACACTTCCTAAGGTTCAGGCATAAATTTATGGACAACACACAAGCAACAAAGGAATTTTTCACACATCGCGGCTATTCCTTTGATAGCCACTTGGTCCTGAAGATGGCGAAATGTCACCATCCGAGACCACTTAGCACGCTTGGTTAAGATGGTTCTCTGCCCATTACTGTCAAGGACAACCAGATTTGAGCCACCTTGAGGATTAAATGTAGCCCACAAAGGAATCCCTCCTCCACTCTTGTGTCACTATCTATCTTGGGCCAAAAGAATAGGAAGGAATTCAAAAAATGTTTATATAAGCCAACCTTCGGAAGAAGAATTGGAGACACATTGTTATGCTGACCAAATTGCTTCATAGCAAATCAGCTTACATAGTCCAACAACAGAGGGATTGGAGGACTCATATGCTGGCCAACCAACTCTCAATCCAAGAGAGAGAGGTTCACCACTTGATCTTGATATACCATCCTTTAAGAGAGGGAAGAGACGCTTGCAGGAACTAGAGGGAAGGAGACCTCCTTGTTTTGGGCATTTGAGCTCCATAGCTTAGAGGACCCTCTTCAAGCGTTTAGAATTGTATTTTTTTTACCACCAATACCTAATAAAGGGAGAACTATCCACTTGTGTTATTAGGTTGTTTGCTTCGTCGAGATTTTGTATTTTGTATCTTGTGTTTTGATTTGTTCTTAGTGTTGTATGCTTAGTTTTCCCTCAAACTTAGTTTACATTGTGTCGAATTTGTTCCATTAACAATAGGCAATCATTTTTCTTTGTGACCTTGTGTATGTAGCAACGAGTTTTCTAAGGAAGTGTATTTCGTACACCCTTGTGCCAAATACACTATCACACCATCTGTATGGTTAGATCGTTTCTTTGCCTTATGATTCTTAGTCATAGTTAAGGAATACATAGGTACCTTCAATTCCATTCATCATCGTGGCTTATTCTTTGATTCTACAAGCCAAATTAGCTTGTTTGTCTGTCTCTTTGTTGTTTACCCTGAGAATATGGAAGAAATTTACTTCATCCAATAGAGGGGCAAACCTTGATTTCTCTTGATGACTTGGTTTCGAAGAGTGTTTTTAACTGGGGTATTCTTTCTCATGTGGTTTATTATTATCATGGAGTCTCCAAGGATTTGGAGCTTCTTGATTCCTTTGGTGATGGTCATTTTCATTCCAAAGAATAACCCATAGGCCTCAACTTGGTTGTTAGTTTTCCATCCTAAACTCCAAGCATATCTGTCTTTGATGTTTCTATCGGAATTTATGAGAATCCCTCCCCCCTCCTACCACCCAAGTTAGTTAATTGTTGTTAGTAAATATCAATATTATCAATACAAAGATGAATCCTCATAAAACAACACTGATAACACAAATACCCATAGCCCTGAGATAAGGACAAGACAGATAAACTAGGTGATTATCAAAATGCAAAATAAATCACAATATAAACGCAGAATAAATAATAATGTATAACACCCAACTTGTACCTAACTAGAGGGAATGATCTCCTACTAAGAGATTATCAAAATGCAAAATAAATCACAAAATATAATATGAGTTTGATTTTTAATTTTAATGCAGAAAAAGTAAAATGGAAAGATTTGGCAGCTGGTGCAAGTTGAAGGGAAAATATGGTATTCTTTATGTATTTAAATAAAATAAATTATTTTTAAATATTGATATAAATTATGTTTTTAAAAAATAATATTCTGTTACTTAATTTACATTTTTAAAAATAGATTTTGTAATATATGAATCAATTTAGTATTTAACAGTGATTGTAATATTTAGATTATACAAATTTAACAATTTAAAATTATAATTTTTTTATTTCTACTCTAATTTTAATTAAAATAAAAAAAATTTATTAAAATAAAATCATATCAATAAACTAATTTAAATGTAAATTACAACCAAAATAACAAATAAAATAAAAAAATAGATAACAGACAGAGACTAGATTTAAATTGTATTCATTGCACGTCAATGATGAGTATTGGTGTATGTAACTGTTACTAGTGCAACAGCAACCATACAAAGCAAAACCCATAACCATGAGATACTAATTGGCAGCATGCAGTTAATAGCTTTGAAATAATGACAGGCAGCAGGCAACTAATGTCCTTCAAATTGACCGATCACAGAATGCAATTAATGGTGGCAATGGAATTTTAACATTTTCAAATATGTACTCGATGGAAAGTATTGTGTCCCTTTCCACATTTATGTAAAATATTATATCCTATGAAATTTGTATCTATGTAGCGATAATCTGTTAGTGGGCCGATATAATTTATTTTATACATGGTTAATAAAGAGTATTAAATTTAACATTGTTAGTTTTGTGTGTTGAAATTAAGTACTAAAATTAACATTATTAATTTTATGTGTTAAATTTATATTTTATACATGAAACATAAAAAGTATTTTATATAAATTTTTTTATATGCAATGAGTAAAGAGTGTTAAATTTGACATTGCCGATTGCTTCCATGTTTTGATTATATGTGGTAAAAACACAAGTAAATTATATTGACCATCATGATCGTGATGGAGTGAAGTATTCTCAAAACATTAATGTGTTAAATGATTTAACAGGAAAAGTAAAATGAGGCTTTGGTTGGGATTAAAGTGGAAAGGAATTAGTAGGCATTGCAAGCTTTAACGAGAATGAATTAATATATTATTTGTATTTTTGCACTTTCAAAAGTATTTATGATGAATTAATTGTTTTTTAATAGAAAGATAGATTGATATTAATTTTATTAGTTTAATTTTGAAATGTATTTAAGATGAGTGTTTTTGAAATAAAAAACATCATATTTCGGTTGATAGAAAAAATAAATAAAAATACTGTTTACAATATTTACCTGTATTCATTCATATTGTATGCTCTATGAATTAAGATGAATTGATTGTTGTTAATATATATATAATTTTTTATTTTATTAGTTTAATTTTGAAATGTATTTAAGATCAGATATCCATGTTTAAAGAGGCGGCCAGAAGTGTGCGAGTCCAGGCTTTGGGTTCACAGTAGAATACAACACTGCCTTCTTAACAGTGCCAAGGCTCATAGAAGTATTGGTTAACCTTCTACTAACTGGCTGGTTCAGACTGGATGGCTTCTCCAGTTCTCTCATAGCTAGAAGGGCATTGAGAGATTATATAGTGGACAGTACGGGAAGAGGGTTTGCTGCCAATGCGTTTTTAGCAAAAGCTCTGCTAAATTCTAATGCTGATAACACCAACCCCAATGCTTGCAAGTGCTGACCCTTAGAGGTACTGTTCTAGGCATCCAAACTTTATCGTTTATAGTGGGTTGTGGAAACTTGATTCGCTTTATTAGTTGGGCTGTGCTTATTGCGACTGAAGGAGGTACTGGCAAATGGTATGATTCTCATTGCATGCCGCCCTCTAAAGTTAGAGTAATTATGATAATGGTGGCCATTGGTACTGCTCTGGTCCTTGACTGCCTGGATTTGTTTTCTCTTTCAAAGAAAATTAGTGGAAGACAGAGTGTTGCAAGGGGAATTAGTGAGAAAAAGGAGGTATATGCTTTTTACAGTGATAGTCATGGAGATAGTATGCATTGTAACGGGCAGCGCAGTGGCTGGAACTTGGGGTATAAGGAGCTTTAGGAGATAGGTGTATGTTGCTATGCTTGGTCTGGTTTGATTTGGGTGAAGTGGGGAATTGGCAGTTATCTTTTGGGTGAATTTTTTCGGAATATGATTCAAGACAAGGAAGATGGGGTGTTGATGGTACAGTTCTGGTGTTATGCGTTGGTAGTGTGACTGGCAGTAGATTTGAGAGTGAAACTTTGGTGTATTTTTCTGCATTCTTACTCAATGCTATCAATGCTGTCTTGCCTGGAGTTCGGAGCAAATGGAAATATGTACATACTAAAGATAAATAAGGTGCATCTGTTTTCCAAAAGAGGAACTGATGTCAAACATATCTATTATGCATCTTATTGTTATGGATTATATTTGACCTTAAATCTACAAATTCTATGCGGGGATTGGGGATTGCTTTAATTAGTATCGTTGATAAATTTTGAATGGGATTATACTTATTGTGAAATTTAGCTTATAGTTAACGGACTTGCAGGCAATAAATTTTTATGATATCATTTTATTTAATTTTATTAAATAAAATTAATTTTAATTTTTAAAATATAATTAAAATTTATATTAAGTAGATTAGTAAGTTTATTTTTATTGAAAAGTGATTTTACAATAAAAAGATATTGGAACAATAAGGTGTAATTCAAATTATATTAAGGTAAAGAGATTACATTGAAATAATAAAGAGTTTAGGAAAATAATGAAAATTTAGGCAAGATTTTGATAAAATTTGGCAGAAATTTTAGAAGATTTTGACTACAACTGTCAAGTTTCAAGATTTTTAGTATATTTTTATGGTGTTGAATTTTCGCTATCAAATACAAGATTCAAACACTTTTACTATTAGATTTTTTGAGAAAAAAATTACCAAATTTCCAAGTTTTTTTTTAAAGTGTAAACATAGCCAGTTCAAATTACATTAAAAAAAGTAAAAATAAAGATGAATCAAATATTATATATTATGGTTTTTTATAATAGAAGTATGGTGTTTGATTCATAAAAATGATATATGGAAAAATATATTTTGATAGATTTAAATAATATTGAAAAGTATATATATATATATATATATATATATATATATATATATATATATATATATATATATATATATATATTAAATATTTTAATTTATTTTATAGAGTTTAGCCAATTATTTGGTGTTCGAAACAATAAAAGAAATTTTATGTTAGCTGTTAAATAAATTAATATTTTATATAATAATTAAAATAATAATAATAATCATATAAATTTTTTTAATGAAATTTGTCAAAGATTTATAGGAATGTGTGGGTTTTATTGTAATTCGTTTTGGATAGGAAAGAAATATTTTTCAAAAATATGCCAATATTATGGCACTAATAAGAAGATTGAATATATGGTTTTATAGATATTTTAGAAAAATCTAAAATGAAATAATATATATATTATATAATATGAATCACAAGCTTGCACTCTCAAATATATATATTAATACTTTACATGTATTTGTAAATTTCAAATCTATTGGAGAATTTGATTTTTTCTCAATATAAAATAAGATTTCTAAAATAAATTCAAATTTAATAATATCTCTTTTCTATATAAAAAATTCAATATTAAAATTTATCAAAAACAAAAAAAATTAAAAAAAAACACATTTTTATATAAAAATTTAAAATTAAAGAAATTAATCATTATATATATATATATATTCTCCTTTGTCAAATATAAACTAACGTTCCTGAAGTTTATATGCACATATACATATATTACAAGAGGCCTAATCGAGCTTTTTATATATATATATATAACAAGAATAAGAATACAAATTTATATATAGTGAAATAAATAAATATAATATAATACAATAAATAATAAATAATTAATAAAAAATAAATAATAATAATTAATTAACCAAATAAAATATAAAGATTTATAAATATATCTGATTAAATAATTAAACTTTTAAATTAATTAAATAGAATTAATGATTATAATTTTATTTAATAATTAAGTAAATAATTAGATTAATTAAAATAGAATTAGTAGTTATTAAATTTCATAGTCAAACTAGCCATTATTTATCATAACGGTTAGTTTAGCCATTTCAACATCTATTTAAACTCAATTTCTGGATCTGATCTCTCAGGAACCACACTGGTTGGTTCGAAACGCAGTTATTAAATTTCATAGTCAAACTAGCAGTTATCCTAAAGATTAGTTTAGCCATTTCTGCATTTATTTAAATTCAACATCTGAATCTGATCTATCACATAGTCCTGATATACATCGATAATATTCATTTGAATGTGATTATTACCAGAAAAAATTCTACATAATTTGCGGCCTCCCGACACAGGGTATTTATGCACAATGATGACCACACTCATGAATAGGTGAATTATAGCACCGTCAGACTTCCAATTAGACGTCCAATTATATGCACATATATACTGAAAAACATTATTCCTTTTAATTTAGCACAGTGACACAGGCCATTAACAACACAATGCACTTGGACAATACAAGTTGTCCATCACATGCCTAAGCAGTGACAACAGAGCGTACAAATCTCTCTCACCACAACCATGAACAGGTATACATTCATCAACACAGAACATTCATAAATCAAAAGTCAAAAGTAGGCATCAACCCATTCATTCACACACAGGAAACATACATTCTTGTTAATTGTGTATGCATTTCAACCATAACATTAAGCAGTTAAATTGCATTCATATACAGAAATAAGCATTCTCCGTCAAACATACATGTTTTAATGATAACAATAACATTCACATTGTATTCATTTACATAATAGCACAGCAGGAAACTTATCTGTAGTTAGAAGACTAGCAACTGAGATTGAGACTTTGACTTTCCACCTAACCTGAGATTGACTGCAGCGTTTCTTGTAATCAATCAAACCCAAGCTAGGTTTACAGCCTGAGGAGGAGTGCTCAAAGAAAAGATGAGCCAGAACCATAACGGTTACAAGGAGTCCATAGACCACATCAACTCCACTCACTCAACTAGGCAATGTTTCCTAAAATATTTTGCCCCTACCGCCCAACGCTGGTTTACTCTCGTTTCCTCCTCTACGTTGCTCGATTCGTTGTATGTGTTGTTTCTCCTGCTATTTTCCCACCATGCTCTCCTCCTTGGGCTTACTATCTCTGTATTTCTCACATTACAGTGCCTTTACAACGTTCTTTTGCCTACAATACTCCTCCTTTGTGTTGTTCGATTGGTTGTCTGCATCATTTCTCCTGCTATTTTCATACCGTGTCGTTTCCCCTTGATATTATTGCTTGTACTTCTCCCATTCGAGGGCTTCTTTCCAGCACTCTTCCACCTCCAATATTGTCTTTGTCTTCCTCGAATGCTCTCCTCTTTTCTCCCTATCTACTTTCCTCCTCCACCTCGTGGGATCATTCCCCTTGAGGAGTCTCGTTGCCACCCTTTTTCATCATCATCGTTGTACTCATATGATGGTGGGTGTGTTGTCATGTTGCTCCCCCTGTCAGTGTTGCCCTCCTCTTTTTAATTGTGTTGTCTTTTTTGCTTGAGGACTCGCCCAAGAGGAGTATGGGTTCATCCTCTCTTTTTAGAGAGGCCCACACACTTCCTTTTTTTTATAAAGATGCAGTCAGCTACATATTAAAAACACACCAATTAGCCAATGACTGGCATTAAATAACCAACTCCTACCATTTTCTCAAGCAATCTTCTCCACAAAGTGATGACCCTATGTCCCTTGATCTCAAACAATCCTTTTCATTTTAATTACAAGGTTTATAATAATTTTTACAAGAGGGGTTAACAAGAGGAAATGTAAAATTCGTTCATTTTCTTGCTATGGTGAAAATAAATATGGTAAAATACAACTTTTAAAAGTTAAATCTCTTTAAATTTAAGTCTTAATATAAAATTCTACTAAGAATTTAACCCTTCTATCCCATTTATCACCACTATATTATTAGTGAATATTTGTCTTTTTATAACACCTTTTTTCTTATCGAACATAAGACATAAGTTTCGAGTCATTAATTTAACCAAATTATTTGAAACCCTACCCAAGTCTCCCTTAAACTCGATAATATTCAAGTCTTTTATGTAAATAAATTGATAATGTGGAATTTTTTTAATGTAATAACTCTACCAAAAACATTAAATTGAGTTATTTTGGAAAGTTTTTTTAAAGTATGCCCAAGCTCCTAATTTATTAATAAATTCAATGATTACTTATTTTAAGGATTCTCACTTTTTTTAATCACTAGAAACATTTTGACACTTACTTTTTGAGTGGCACATTGAGTTGCTGGCAAATCTTGTTTTCAAAAAGACATGTTTCTTGCAAATCACACTCCTCACACTATAATCAGTGACAAAGCTTTAAAATATTTAACTACTTGCCCCAACACAATTCTTTTATGTTTTTTTTATTAGTGCATGCCTAGTCAGGGACTATAGATTTCGTTTCACAGTGCATTATTTGGCAGTGTTTTTGCAATTTTAACCATAATTTCGGGAAAATGCTTAATATTTCTATTTTTGCATAAATTCAAAACTAATTTTCGAATTTTGAGTAAATGTTGTTTCTAATTTCCAATTGGCTAAAGAAGCTCTAATGGTGTTAGGGTCCTATTATTTATATGATCTCAAGGTGATTGGATATTTTATCTCAATTATTTGATATTGTTATTTCAATTTGCAAATGATTTCCAAAAGATATATATAAAAGAAAATGAAAAGAGGATATTTAAAAAAAATGAATAAAGAGACAAGAAAAAGAAAAAAGAGTGAAAAAGAATAAAAAATAAAGATGAGAATCCCACAAAAAAAACAAAAAAAATAATAATACTGAAAGTGTTGCAAATCTAAATGTCACTACTTGATATATAGTTTCATTCTATTAAATAAAATGAAGGTTCTGTGCAGCTTGTTCAAAATGCCAAAATCCTTAATCATTTGTTTGATCATACAACTTAATCATGGTTGAACAAGTTTAAATTTATGTTAATTAGACTAGAGATTAAGGTTAGCCAAACTGTTTAATCTTGGCTAATGTTAATTAGGTAGAAAAATGATATTGATTCAATCGTTTAAGCTGAATCAATGGAGAAATAAGAGGATGGAATATATTAGGATTTTTTTTTTTCCATAAGAAGTGAAATGAGGGTTTGCAAGTCTAAATGCACTCTTAGAAATGAATAAGATGATTAGTTTTAGGACTAGGTAAAAAAATGAAGCTAGAAAGGTAGAGGGGCGTAATTTTATTTCAAAAGGACTCATTCTTGCAGTTTTAGCCTAAGTTTCAAAAAACATTATGTAATATGTGCTTGAGGCTAATGTTTCAATGCATCAACGTTTTAAATCCAAAGTCTCTGCAATCAAATGAAGGTCGCTAGACGAAAAACACATTTGTTGGGTTGTTATTAAATTGCACACATATTTCGTCCACCTAATCATCATCAGCACTGTATCAACAACCAATATTCCTTTTCACCCCTCCCCCTTGTCATCCTACCTTTACCGTTGGGGAGGGGGGGGGGGGGGGGGAGAGAGGTTCGAAAAGACGATTTTCTCCTGCCGGGCCCATTGCAATGTGGCACATCCTTAATATTTCGCACCCCCTTGCATCAAACTGCTTACCACTCTCACCCCCTCCGAAAAATGACGATCGTCATTCCTTTCCTGCTGTCTCGACCCACGCACCTCCCTCTACTCACAACATGCCACGTGGCCATATTCGTTACCCAACAAGTGTTCTTCTTGGGGAATTAATGATACTTCATTCAATTTTCTTGGGTAACCGTTTGAAAACCCAAAAAACCCGTGCCTGTAATGGAAAATTCCCAAAACCATAAAGTTCTGAATGCATCGCCGTTTTTTCCTTTCCGCTGCAAAATTTCTCAATTCGTTTTCATTTTTCAGGTTTTCACGCTCCACGACTATTCTTCCAAGAAATCAAACATCTAATGAAGCACCAAAGTCCCAATTCCACTTCTCATCTGCAACATCCCCAGTAAAATTTCATTTCCCCCCCTGATTTTGTAAATTCTCCATTAATAATATGCCTCCCAAGAAGAAAAACTAGGAGGATTATGTCAACCCTCTGATCCATCCCCTTGTAGACCTGGACCACATTCCCTTGGCAGACCGAGATTACAAAATCTCTGAGACACAATGTGATTTCGATCTCTTCGAACTCTACTGCTGGCTCAAGGATAAATTCCTGAACAAGACTGATGAAATTAGACTCTAGGATTCCAATCTCCCTCATTACATTTTTCCCCAAACCTTCCACTCTCTTGAATTTGCAAGAAAATGCCAAGCCTGTTATATCCCAAACCAGAGAGAAATCATAGCCCCTAGTGGTGATATTCTCTTCACCATTACTGCTAAAACCATAGATCAAATGATGCAGGCCCCCTTTGTAGAGACCATTACCCCATTTTGAATAGAAGCCTTAACTGAATTATATCAAAAGCATTATTTTTCTAAAAGAGCCCATATTTTTTACCTCTTCTTGCCTGAAAACACCCAATTACCTAGAAAGAATCCACCTTATCCTTCCTCTATTTTCCCAGATCAGGCCAAGCAAGTTATATCTGTGCTATCTTACATTTTAGGCTATTATTCTAATCAATGGGTAGATGAACCTATCTTAGGTTTCCTGACAATATTTTCCACAGATAACAAGTCTTCCATTATTTTCAATTTCAGTCAATTTCTAGCTGATAATATTCATGAGCAATTCCTAAATTTACCAATTGAAGGAGTGTTCAAGTATACTTCAATTTTGGTTTACATGTTTATCTATTATCAGGCAGACAGATCCAAGTTTGCTATGCAAAAGTTAGATGAGGAAGGGAACCAATAGTTTGTGATGTTTTGGACTTCCCTGGTAATGAAAGACCAAGAAGAATTCTGTTTCAAGCATTACATTGAGAAGTTCATACATCCAACAATGAGTATGTTAAACAGTTCAACAAAGCTGAGGATCAGTGAGGAGATAAAAAGGATTTTACATTTGATAGAGCAAGCAAAGACTCAAGATTGGTACTTGTACCAGAACTACATTGAAATCAGAGTGTATGGGTGTGAGTTGGAACCATACAAATTGCCAAAATACTTCCTCATGAGGATATTTGCACTAGAATATATAAGCCAGATGATCAATTCAGATTAAATCCACTTTGTTTCAGCCAAAAAGAAATCACATTTCAAAATTAAGACACATGTTGGCTCTTTTGTGTGTAATAGCAAGACAACAGTAGAAGAATCAAATAAGCTTCTCAAAGAGATGAAGTTCAGTTTAAGTTTCACATGGCCATATGATCCTCTGGGTTTAATTCCTAAGATGAGAGTGGAGCAAAAAACCACTCCTTATTCTCATACCTAGAGGCTAGAAATCGAAAGATATGTGAACCATTTGACATGGACAGAAAGTACCTTGCAGGAAGCTGAAGAGCAACTTGTTTATACTTCAACTTCACAAACTCTTGTTCCTCAGGAGAAAGCAGGCAAGAGGCAGAGAGAAGAAGGGTCACCTTCAGCGACAAACGGTGCAGGGAAGGAGTTCAAGATTATGTACATAAAGAAGACTAAATTGAATCCTAAAGTAGATTCATAGAAGAATCTAGAACAAGAAGTTGCCATGATAGTCAAGGAAACACCATCTTAATCTCAAGCAGGCATAAAATTTTCAGCGTCTCCAACAATATCATTAGTATCACAGGGTCAGAAAGACACAGTTTAGACTTCAAAGGGTTTTCAAGGAGAGAAGGAGAAGACTATCTTTGATATATACAGAGAAATCAAGCTTAAGAATGAAATTATTAAGAACAACACTTACACTCAGCTTTGGAAGTAGATTTCCAGCTCACAGAGTAGACTCCTTTCAACTTTTGATTTAGAGAAAGGGAGGATGCATATGGTCTTCCTTGAGGCTCAAATCACACAGCCCAAATCAAAAACAGATTATAAGAAGACAACCTTTGAGTTTGACACCAAAGATATCCATCCCATTGACTAAATGGAGATGCACAAACAGACTGGTGAGATGATCTGTTTTACTCTAACCAATACAACTATGATTGTTTCTAACTTGCAGGTTTCACTTTCCAACATTCAGTCTCAGTTGAAGATGGAGAAGATTTCATCTCTAGCAAAGGATACTAGGATCAAATCTTTAGAGGATTTCGTTGTGGAGATGGGTTATGATCCAGAAAACATGAAATCTGCAGAGGAGTTGGTTAAGAAGAAAAATGTAGACATTGCAGCATTGAGAAAATAGATAAAGTTGCCAGCAACTGAAGATCCTTTCACTAAAGACATTGAATAATCCGAGACATAGAAAGGAGACATGATGAAATTAATCATGGAACAAAATGCTCAATTCAATAGTTGAATACAGATGGGACAAATTATGCAAATTACTAGATTAAATGGTAATTCAGATACAATTATGGGATCAACCAGCACAACAAACAACGCAGCAACAACAACATGCCAGCCCACCAATAGATTCCTCCAAATCAGAGCCACCTCTCCATAAAGTTTTCCACCTAGCCTATTACTCTACAAAAATAGATAATTTTTTTAGATTATTGCTAAATATAAACTCTCTGTTGAGACAAGAATTTTGTAGTTATTGTATAAATACTTCACACTTCGAAGTATTCCAGGTTGATTGTTGAATATACTTTTCTCAAAGCTATTGTAATTTTCCGGTTGAAGGGTTGATCAATAATAAAAGGACATTCTTCATAGGATTCATGTGGTGTATGAATTAGTGATGTGTTTCTTTCTTTCATTTTTTAATTCATTGTTTTCTTTCACTGTTATTTCTTCAAAAAGCGTAATTACATTACAGAAACTGTGACGAATAGGATTTGTTGAAATATGCACTCTATTCTAGCTGTAAGTAATTTTTATGTTTTCTTCTGAAGTCAAATTAAGGAATTCTTAATTGCTCCATAGTTTCTACTGAGCCTTTCTTTTCTTCTGTTTCATATCATTTAAATTCTAAAAGATCCAACTAGTGCAACCTAGCTTGCCCTGTGAAACTCCTTTAAATTTTGATGCAGATAGTTAGTTTTTAGACTCCATAGTCCAATGGAATTATAAGAATTCAATCAACCAAAAAAATCCAATCAATCACAAACAAACAAACAACTACACAGTCATAACTAGCCTAAAATTTACATAAAATAAAGCTAAATTTTACGAAGAGATCCCTCTCTGAAGTTGACAGGGCTAGATCCCAGCTTCCAAAGTAGTTTTGATGTTTTCTTCTGTGTTTACTCTCACAATATCAAAATTTACATAACGATAACAGATGGGACATAATTCCCCTGGTGGAGGGGGTTTTATTTTCATTTTTTTCCAATGCCTGAAAATTCATTTTAAAATTAAAATAAAAGTAATTTTATGAGTGGCCATTACATTGGTGAGTGCTCTGACACTATCACTGTTATGTTAGCGCTCTGCTCAATGATGCGAGAATTGGTGTGGTTGCAGAACATTGTTATTATTACATTAGTGTGTTGTTCTATGATGTGAAAATTGATGCAGTTGTAGCTTGTTTGCATAGGCCCCAGGGGAGCTAAAAAAATGTCGAACTAATATTATTATACTTCCTTGTGCAAAGGACAGAGTGTGTGCAGGAGAGATGGAGTTCTTATTCTTCCTTATGTGGAGGAAAGAGTATTTGCAAGAGAGTTGGAGTGCTTTGCATAGTGAGTGTTGTGATACTGATGAACGACGTGGTAATTGGTACGGTTTAATTGTGCGCAATTTTTATTGTGCAGAGCACGGAGTATGTGCGGGAGAACTAGGGTATTTTTCATAGACGAGGGTGCTAAATAATTTGTGTTTTAAATCCGCGTGAAGAAAAAGTGTTGTGCGATAAAATGAATGTGAGGAAGGATTTTTATTTTTTAATTATGATTTAGAAATGTTTTTCACTATTACATAAATAACTATACGAGGGTGGTTGTGTGAAGCTAGATGTTTATGCGATTGCAGGGCATTATTATGTTAATGCTTTGTTCAATGATGCGAGAATTAATGTGGTTGCAGGTTGTTTGCATAGGCCCCCTGGGGGGGTGGGGAGGGCTGAAAAAATGTCCTTACACACTTTACTATTTGTAGTTACATGTGGATAACAAAATTCTCTACGGGATCCAGTGAATTTTTTTTGAAGAAATCCAATCCAGTGAGTGTTTGTATTCCAAACCTTAATAGCTGTTAGCAAAAATTTGAAAAAAAATGCCAGATTTTTAAAAGTTGGTGAAAAAAATTCCATTGTTTTCGAGGCGAATTTGTGGTCTTGTTAGATTATGACATTATTGATAGCTTTATGGGTCTTCAAAATTTATCGGAAAAAGAAAGGAAGTTTTGGCACGTTGCTGATAAAATATGCCAGTGATTTTTTGTAATTATAGTTTACAGTTGTCAATTTTCATGATCTTGGGTGTAAATGATCGTGTTGTTGTATTTTTATTAAGAACACAAAACAACGAAAAAAATGATTAAAAAAAAACTTTTTTGCAATGATTTTTGGTAGTATCGGAAAATTTGTTGATGGGGTTTTTGATGGTGCTGAATCCATTTTAAGTATTACAAAATATGATTCAAACACTTGTGTTCTCATATTTTTACTAAACAAACAAAAAAACAGTAATTTTTGGCCGTGTAGATGAACTTACTAGTACGATAGTTATTATTGCATATAAAAAATTTATGTTTCTTAGGGCATGTATATCAATGATATTGAAGTGGGAGTAATGTGTCTAGTAAATGCACAAGATGGTTCTCGAATTTCGAAAGTTTTTCCTATTACTGTCTGTAAAAGTTGGTTTTGCTATTTTGAATTTTTATTTATTCAAAGCGTCACGTGTAACTGTTGTTTCACACAAGTAATAGTAATAGTCAGTGTTTCTGAAGAAAATGGAGAATTGTGAAGTGAAACATGATTTGAATGTTGTTGGACACCTAATCCACTAAGGGTTATGGTGTGGAAGTTGAACAATCAAGGGGAGTCCAAGAGACCTTGGAAGATGAATCCAAGAGTCACACCAATATATTATAAATGTACATCTTGTGAATAATAAAGTATCTCGTGATTATTCATCCTATCTACTTTATGCTCCATGTGTGTTTAACATGGTATCCGAGCGAGCAAACTTTTTCCCTGATCAAGTTTGAGACACTATTTTTGTGACCTTCAAAGTCTGTGACTGCTAATTTTATGGTTTTATGTTGGCTTGGGCGCTCTTCCATAAACAACTGAGTGATTATTCAATTCTTGTATCTGTCACTCCTACCATTCTACGATTACTTATTTGATCCGACCTGCCATTCTAGCTCAGTGTGCGTTACCAAGATCTCTCATAACATGCCTTTGGTTGGTGGCCTTCCTTAAACCACTGCGGGTTGTAGACCTCCATTTTTCAGGTTGAAGGTGTCCCTCTCCAAAGCATTAGGAACACTTCCTCTAGCAGAAGACTTCTTCTTGCCAAATTTGGAATAGTAATGGGAATCGCACTAAGTGTTTCTTTGGTTTGTGGCCTTCCTTTAACCACCACAGGTTGTATATCTCCATTTTTCCAGGTTGAAGGTCTCCCTTTTCAAAAAATTTGGAGCTCTTCCTCTAGCATAAGACTTCAGCTTCTTGCCAAATTTGAAAGAGTTCTGGGAACTGCACTAAGTGTTCCAGTGTTGGTGGCAATCCTTAAACCATCGTCGGATGAGACCTCGATTTCCCTTGCCTTATGCCATCATCTCAGAGAGAACATTTAGCTTATTTTTGTCATGAATTGTTGTATTAGTATTAGATCTCTCTTCTTGGACTCATATATACCCCTTCGAATTAAGGGGGGGAATGTTGGACACCTAATCCGCCAAGTGTCATGGTGTGGAAGCTGAACAATCAAAGGGAGTCCAAGAGACCTTGGAAGATGAATCCAAGGGTCACACCAATGTATTATAAATGTACATCTTGTGAATAATAAAGTATCTTGCGATTATTTATCCTATATGTTGTCTAATCCATGTGTGTTTAACAAATATGTTATTCATTAACAAGTTTTTTTTTTCACCTACAAACGAAAAATGAGCATCGGGCGAGGGAAAGAGGCTATTTGCAGTGATATGAATAATTGATTTTTTGATATTGATGATAGCTTTGGCTAGTCGAGAAATTATGAGCGATATGTGAATCTGTCAATGGAAGAGAAAACATGTGACAATATTTGGCATATCGGATTAGAGAATGTTGGGTGTGTTCCAGATGTATTTGATTTCACAGAAATTATTTATCTATGTGCTGATAATTTTCATAAAGAGGGAAATTCATCTAGAAGTGATAAAGGTTTCTCTTAATCCTAATGTATTCAGATTATTATTCAAGTTATCGGAACCGAACAAACGTTTTGGATTATTCGTTGCAAATAGTTTCTTGGAGGCAAAAGGGTGTGGAATTGACATTGTGCGGGAATTCATTTCTGCAAGTTTTGAGGTTCCTTTTGATCTTTCTCTTTTAGACATTTCTTTGTTTAGGCAGCCAATTAGGGATTTTTGTTGGTCGTTTTCCGATGTAGTAGGGCTAAAAAGTACATCACATGTCTCAAAATGCATTTTCTTTGTGCTTTATGTGACATACAAATATAATTGTATGTTTGATTGGGCTTATGTCATTTCGAATGAATTAGCTTTTCAGTTACAAAGATTACCCAAGAATAATGGATTGTTTATGATGTCATATCTGATAACACTTCTCATGTCAAGGCATGTGTTTGAAAGATTGCCCTGTAATACTATTCAAGTTTCCCGAGGAACAAATGCAGCTTTGGTATCCTATTGTAATGGCCCCTGGTTGATTTTCCACGTAAAAAATATAAGACCAAGGTCACGGGACACATATTCCAAGCTGAATGGTGGGCATATATTATAGTGGGGATCACTTTTGGTTGCATTAATTGACATTTATTTATGAAATAAAGGAGAATAGGAGAAAAGGAAGGTGAATAGACACATATTTCAATGCAAGGGAAATTAGAGGAAAAATGAAGGAAAATGAAGAAAATAGAAGCCTTAATGATAAAAAGGCTTATCAGGATTAGTTCATAGTTTTTTTTTGGTTTAGCCTTTTTTTCTGTTTAGTTTTGTTCTCCCATACTCTTGCACACTTAGAGCCTTCTTGGAGTATTCTTGGAGTACTCTAGTATTCACTTGGATTGGGTGAAAGAAGACAAAGGAAAGTATGAAAGCACAAGGGAACAGCGGGATCAATCACTACAGGTGGATTTATTTGCAGGTAACAAGTTACATGTGTGATTTCCATGCTGATTTTTGGATGCATGGTATATGCATGTGATTTTCTGGTTATGTGTTGTCATTGTCATGGATATTTTCTTGGATTGACAGTGGTTTCAACATTTCCTAGATAGCCAAAGTGTTGCGGGTTTTTCCACTTGTTTGTTTTTCTGATTGTTGCTCTTCTTCCTTATGGTTGTGGGTTGGAACAAACACTCTAGAAACCCTGGAATAGTTTGAGTTGAGTTACTAGTCCTGGAGCATAGGTTGGGACAAACACTCTGGAGCCCTTGCTGGGTTGAGTTACTAGTCCCTAGAGTTGGGTTGGACAAACGCTTTGGAGCCCTGGAAGGTTCTAGGTTGGGTTACTAGTTCCTGGAGCCCTGGATAGTTTGGGTAGAGATCGATCTGGTTTGTGTTAGTGATGTTTGACCATAGAGGTGGAATCGTTGTGGTTGGGGGTTGAGGTGGTTTTTCCTCTAGAAGCCTTGGACAATTTTGTCTTGGTTTATTCCATGAGATCACACATTCATGGTTGGAATATGGTGTGGGGGTGATTGGACGAAGGAGAGATTTGGTTGAGCCCAATATATGGTCGGGTGGTATGTCAAAGTCCCTGACTTGGTTGGTATTTTCAGATATTAATAAGATTTATTTTTCTATTGTGATTCATGTATACTCATAGTGATTATGTTGGTGATATTGTGGTTGAGTTGCCATGGTTTGGTTATTTTTTGGTTACAAGACGTATGTTATCCATTTCTCTTGTCATGATTTGTTTAGTTATCTAATGGTTGATGAATATATGGACTAATAAGAGTTGTTGCAACTATGAGGAGAGGACATCGAGACTTATTCTTATTTTTAGATGAATCTTGGACTCTTATGATCAGATATGCATTCATGATTTGTAGCTTACATGTTTTCCATGTGTTTGATGAAATTCCTGTTATTGATTAGGCATATTCCTATCATGTTAATTCTTGAATTTTGATTGAATAGCATTTCCAGTACCTTTAATTGAATTATTGAAAGTTTCAAGCAATTATGGGCATTGGTCTTGAGGTTGGCCTAAAAAGGTGGCACAAATCCCAGGAACACATGATCAAAACTGAGTAGTTTAGGCCATAACTGCATGGAGGTAAGCCTTTGAGTGTCCCATGTGGTTATAGCCTTGTAACCACATGGAAGAAATGTCAAGGGTGCGATTGTGAGTCTAGGTCAAATAAATAAGGTTCCAACTCAGGGATTGACCACCTCGGGTGTTTATTTAGCTCTTGTGTGATATGTAGTCCCTGCAGGATGTTAGTTTATGATCAATTTGTATAACCCACTTCATTAACTAGATCTAGGAGGTCGAGTTAGGTCATAGTGATACTCGTCTCATGTTTACCGTGGAGAGATTTTGAATTTGGGTAAATGTGGGATGAGACGTTACATATTGGTATCAGAGATTCCAGGTTTAAACAATTGGAATGGATGGCTAAATTTATATGGTTATGCATTCATAGTAGGTCATACATTCATCGTGGTGGTCATTGTGTAGTTTGTGTCATCATGATGTTGTTGGTATGTTATGATGTTGATATGTTGGCTGAGATTGAGCAGGAGATGCAGATTATCAGAGTGAGATTGCAGCACTAGACCTTGAGGTAAGAGAAAATTTTCATACATGTTTGTATGTTGGGAATGAAGGTATGATGGTTAATGGTTGTTATATGCATTATGGTTATATACATGCATGTCATTCTATTTTTGTTGTGGTTACATGCATGATCGATGCTATTCAATCAGTGCATTCATATGCACATGCGTTAGTTATTCATGCATAGTAGTTAACTTCTTGTTATATGAATTGCGAACATACACATGACGTTTATGGTCGTTTCATTTAAGATATTGATGTTATATGTATCATGCTAATATGGATTAACCTGTATGGATGGTTATGGTTATGATATTTACGTATGAGTTGATATACTTTTGATATTGTGTCATACTAATTTGAACTAACTTGTGCAGATGTGATAGCCTCCCTTGGGATACATTGAGGTATGAGTTTCATTATGTCATCTATTTAGTTTATTTAAAATGGCATGTTTGCAAGAAATAGAAGATCATGAATGAAGAGAAGAGTAATGGAATATGGTTCACATGAGTCCCTTTAGAGGACTGACATGAAATATACGGAATGGAAAAGTGGCATGTTTTTAGGTACACAATATATGAGAGATGAAAATCAAGTTTTGGCAAGTGTGGTTAAATTTAGTAGAGCTTTGGTAACCAAGTCATTATAGTAGCTGCCTCATTCTACCTTAGTGTGGACCATGGACAGTGAAGGGGTATGTTTACAGGTTATTTGAATGTTTGATTAATTGTATGATATGAGTATGTGTCTATAATATTGCATGAAGGAATGATCTTGTTTTAAGACGATTGTACTAACACAATATGTGTTGAGACAACTGATATGCACTTGAGTGCAAGTGGGTAATAGTTATAGCATTATGACTAATTATTGTGAGTTAATTGCAAATTATGACATGGATGTTAGTTTTTCTAAAGCTTGATTTCAAAATAATAGACATGATGTCTTGATATTTGTAACATGTGGCTGAAATGTGTGAATTGTTGCAGGGAAACATGCTTGGTATTAGCATGACAAGGTAATAGTTAATTTGTTTATATAAATAACAACTGGGTGATGTGATAGGAAATAATAAGACTTAATTGCATCAAGGGAAAAAGTAAAAAAAAAGAATTGGGTGACAATTCCTTTGGCGATGTTTGGAAACCACATTTCCAAACGAATGACTGCTTTGCATGAATACAATAAGTTTTCTTAATCTTTATTTTGTCCGACATTTATGTGGATATGTGCTATATTCATGAACGTGTATTTGATAGGTATAACAACTGGTTTCCAGTTATGACTAGATTCGTCAAGGAATTGGAGTCCCTTGAGAGATGATATATGCATGTGTTCAATTACAAGGTTGCGTGCTTGGAACAACAAGGTATGGTAATTAGTATGTTGTTATAATTATTTATGCACTAAAAATTATGTGTTTATGGAAGTATGATGCAGGGAATTACATGGAAAAAGAGATTGCCATGAAATCTTGAAGGATTCTCAGGTTGAGCTTTCCTTTGGAAGTACTGAGAACCATGGGGTTGAGTCATGGTGTATGTTGAAATTTTTGTGCTTTAGATTCTTTGTCATTTGTTTGCGCTCAATTTGTGGTTTTGTTTATGTCGGGTGCATGGCCATGCCACTTTGTTTGTGGTGTCATATTTTTATTAGTTTTCATGGTTTTCTTCTTGATTTCTTCTTGTTATTTCCTTTTATGTTTTGAGGGTATTGGGAATTGGTTGGGGAAAGAGGAAAGTTAATGGAGAATGAAACCCAACATGTAATGTAAGACTAGGATGAAGCCTGGTGCATGAATAAATAGCAACTGAAGGCAATAATATGACAACTAGTTGGATTGGTTGGGTCCATTGGGGTAAATGTATGGTGGTAAGACAGTCACGAGAAATGTAATAGGAAAGGTAAAGTAAATGGATTTGAGGTGTGAGTTGCCTTGGCTATGTTGGGAACTATTTTTTTCAATGTCGTGAATGTGATGCACGAATAAAAGGGAGTTCTGTTAACCTTGATCTTATGAATGTTGGTAATTGTGTTGTGATTATGAATATGCTAATGATTATATATGTGTGTGTGTGTGTGTGTGTTTGTGTGTGCATGTATGTGTGTGTGACAAGGTTGTCAGGTATTATGATTGTTTTATGCTAATGTTTATATGTATATATGTATGTATTTATGTGTGTCATTATCTGATAGGGTCTTCAAGGACCATTCCTGTGGAGGAATGATTGCGTATGCAATTGAATGGTATGAATAATTTCCTGGTATTATGAGAAATCAAATGGGCAGAGTAGCCCTGAAAAATATATGAGGCCGATATCATGTGGATATGAATTAATATTATGTGCTTATACTATGCCTATGTTTATGTTATGGACATGCCATTCTGAGGGATACATCAACTGAATGAAAGTAGTGTGATTTGCGACATGTTGGAACACATATGGATAAGGGGAAAGAACCACAAACCCATAATTTGGATTGTGGATGCATGCAGTAAGGCGTGGGAAAGATACTAGAAGAAATGTTGTCTGGTGGAGACAATGTGGTCTCTAGATGTGCAGTGTTGGTGCTGTGTAAATGTTGTACATGTGGTGTTGTGTACATTTTGTGCAGGTAGTGTTGTGTAGATGTGGTGTTTTGTAGATGTTGTACATGTGTTGTATACATGTTGTGGAGGTGGTGTTGTGTATGTGTGGTGTTGTGTACATGTTGTATAGATGGTGTTGTGCACATGTTGTACATGTAATGTTGTGTACATGTTGTGCTCATGTGGTGTTGTGTTCATGTTGTACATGTGGTGCTATGTACATATGGTTTTTTTTACATGTCGTACATGTTGTGTTGTGTACATGTGGTATTGTGTTACATGTATTATGTAGTCGTTGTATCGTGACATGTGTAGTCATTGTGTGGTACACCATGTGGGGGTGTATGTGTGTGATGTACATTGTGTGTATGTATACATGATTGAAGACAAGAGAAGCACTGGGTGCTTTCCGAGTGTGGCAATTGATCTGTTGTGTGTACGGAAAGGAAAAAGAACAAACGTTGAAGCAAAGAACCATTTGAAAAATAAGTATCAATATTTTAATCCATTTTTTAATTACACATGTGATCTATGATTCTGATTTATGACGATTGCATGTGATTTATGATGGTTTAGTTTTGAGTTAGTTGGATGTAATATGTTTATACATGATTATTTGATCAAAGAGTTAGTTTGACTTGTTGTGACATGAAGTAAACATAATTGCCCATGTAACTCATTGATGAGTTACCAATGAGGTATGATTTGAAATTATTTCAATTCCTTTTGAATCTAATGGCAATTATGTGCTTGATATAGGAAAACATGGAAATTCCCAAGTTTGGGTGGTTAAAAATTCCCATTTGGGTGGTTGGAATTAGATGCCATAGAATGTTAGCAATAGTAGTGAAAGGAATTGGAACATGCAACAATATGTTGGTAAAGCACTTCAGGAGCAGGGCCATTGTGGGACACTGGTACTCAATAATGTCCATTGACTTCCATGAGCATGCTATGACTGGTATGATAGTTTTGAGGCGGGGATATGCCTTGGTTATTGGACCTTTCGATGCAAGGAAACTTTTCCAAGGGATAGGTCGCCCGAAGTAATGTGTAACAAATAATTGAATGCCAACAACACTTGGAAGGTGTGTGACTCCATAGTAGGGGGTGATCGGATTGAACGAGATATGTGTAGTAGAGAAGGGAGGGCTAAGGAATGAATTTGTTTTGGCCATTAACATTTCCAGTTGGAAACATAAGCACATTGGGAGTGTGCCTTGGAACAATGAGCCGATAATTGTTCACTAAGAGAAAAATTAGTGCAAGGATTGTAGCGTTGGACATTGGATGCAGAATTTGGTTTTGGTAGTGGATCTTGGACTTCTTGAGAAGGAGGTGAATCCTGGTCCTACTTTGAGGGTGGAGGTGTCAGCCTCTGGATTCCCTTACTATTGATGTAGGTATTGTATCATTTTATTTGTTGGTTAGAGAAAATGTGCATATGTATGTATGTGGATATTATTGTGAATACTGTATCAAGCTCGATTTATAAAGCTCTATAAATAGTATGATTATTTGTTGGTTGAAGCAAATGTGCATAAGTATATGTGGTTATTGGAAATATCGTAACGAGTTGTGTTATAAATCTCCAGTAAATGGTATGATTATCATGTTTTCAGTAGTGGTCATTGTAAATACTGCAACGAGCTCGGTTATAAAGCTCCATAGGTAGTGTGTTTTTTTTTCAGCGGTTTGCTGGTCGTAGGTGTCATAGAACACCAAGGACGGTGTCCCCCCAAGGGAGAGGGTTTTGTAATAGCCCCTCGTTGATTTTCCATGTAAGAACTATAAGACCAAGGTCATGGGACACGTATTCCAAGTTTAATGGTGGGAAATTATTATAGTGGGGATCTCTTTCAGTTAATTTATGGCTATGGAAATTGGCAAAGCCATTGGAAAAGGAAAAGTGGCATTAATTGGAATTTATTTATGAAATAAAGGAAAATAGGAGAAAAGGAAGGTGAAGAGACACAAATTTTCATGCAAGGGACATTAGAGGAAAAATGAAGGGAAATGAAGAAAATAGAAGCTTGAATGATAAAAAGGCTTCTCAGGATCAATTCATAGATTTTTGTTGGTTTAGCCTTTTGTCAGTTTAGTTTTGTTCTCTCATACTTTTGCACACTTAGAGAATTTTTGGAGCATTCTTGGAGTACTCTAGTATTCAGTTGGATTGGGAGAAAGAAGGCAAAGGAAAGTAGGAAAGCGCAAGGTAATAGTTGGATCAACAACTACAACTGGATATTTCTTTACAGGTAACAAGTTGAATTTTTGATTTCCTTGTTGATTTCTGGATGCATGGAATATGCATGTGATTTTCTGGTTATGTGTTGTCATTGACATGGTGATTTTCCTAGATTGACAGTGGTTTCAGCTTACATTTCCATTTCCTGGATAGCCATGGTGTTGTGGGTTTTCCCACTTGTTTACTTTTTCTGATTGGTTCTCATGTTCCTTATAATTGTGGGTTGGAACAAATGCTCTAGAATTCCTGGAACAACTTGGGGTTGAGTTACAAGTCCTGGATCCTAGGTTGGGACAATCGCTTTGGAACCTTTGATGGGTTGAGTTACTAGTCCATGGAGTTGGATTGGATAAACGCTTTGGAGCCATAAAAGGTTATGGGTTGAGTTACTAGTTCCTAGAGCCATGGATAGCTTGGGTAGAGACCGATCTAGTTGGTGTTAGTGATGTCTGACCGTAGAGGTGGAATCACGGTGGTTAAAGGTTCAGGTGGTTTGGCCTCTGGAAGCCCTGGTTTGTTTTGTCTTGGTTTATTCCATGAGATACCACATTCATGCTTGGAATATGACGCGTGGGTGAGTGGCTGAAAGAGAGATTTGGTTCAGCCAGATCTTTGGTCAGGTGATACATGGAAGTCCCTGACTTGGTTGGTATATATTAATAAGAGATATTTTTCTACTATGATTCATGTATACTCATAGTGATTATGTTGGTGATATTATGGTTGATTTTCCATGGTTTCTGTGTTGGTTATTTGTTGGTTACAAGATGTATGTTATCCATGGCTTTTGTCATGATTTTTTTAGTTATCTAATGGTTGACAGATATATGGATTAATAAGTGTTGTTGCAGCTATGAGGAGAGGGCATAAAGCCTTCTTAGTGATTCTCGTATGAATCTAAAACTCTTATGATTAAATATCCATTCATGACCTCTTTATTACATGTTTTCCATGTGTTTGACGGAATTTTTGTTATGGATTAGGCGTATTTGGATCAAGTTATTTCTTGAGTTTTGATTGACTAGCATTTTTAGTACCTTCAATTGCATTTGGAAAGTTTTAGGAAATTTTGGGCAGTGGTATTGAATCTGGTCTAAAATTGTGGCACAAATTCAAGGATCGCATGCTCAGAACTAAAGAGTTTAGGCCATAACTGCATGGAGGCAAGCTTGTGAGTGTGGTTATAGCCTCATAACTGCATGGAAGAAGTGTCAAGGGTGTAGTTATGGGTCTAGGTCAGAGAAACAAGGTTCCAGCTTAGGGATTGACCACCTGGGGTGTTTCTTCATCTCCTGGGTGATTTGTAGTCCCTGTAGGATGTCAGTTTGTAGGCCCCAATTCCTGAACTATAACTAGGAGGTCATGTCAGGTCATAGTTACACTTGTCTCATGTTTACCATGGCGAGCTTGTGAATTTGGGTAAATGTGGGAGGAGGTGTTACACCTATATTATGGAAGAATGAAGCTTCTTTAAAATTTTGTTTGATTTAGGATGTGTTTGTGAGGCAAGTGTATTGCATGGTAAGTAAACAATGGCCTTCTCGAATATTTGCAGAGGTTGAGGATTTCTTACTTCACAAGGGGGAATACGAGGAAAGAGAAAGAAATATGGTTATACGAATTTATGGTTTTGAAGATAGGCCATTGTTTTTCCAATCTTTGTTCTAGATAGGTATTTTGTTGTTAAGCATATAGGAAATATCGTCACTTAGTATTTATATTTGAACATAAAAAGAAGAGACAATTTATTTATTTTTCCGTTTACTATTGGAAAATTGATTGTGAAGAATACAACTCACGCTCTCGTTTTTGCAAAGTATTTGGATGCTTTTGACTTAAGTGAAGTTGAAGCTATTAAAGGTTTTGATAGAGGAAGTTTTTTCACGGAACACTTTGATTCTATGAAAAGCTATATAAAGGAGTTGTTTCTTTTTACCTAAAAAAATTCAATAATCTCGATGTCGCTCTTCGTCTATGAAGAAAATATTAGGAATGGTAGTTGATGGGGAAGCGCAAGAAGCTTAACGTCTCTTTTTCTTGTGCACGCATACAAGTGGCAATGGGATCATATTTTCTTGTGTTCATGCACAAGCGACAATAAGATCATCTTTAAGTGACATACACAAGAGCATACAACAACCTATCTATTGGCAAAGGATTACACACTCATTTGTGAGAGGAAATCATTTGTATTCAGTTGTGAGAGCAAATAATTTATGTCTCCTCTTTCCAGTGTTCTTGCAATTATTCATGGTGGTTTCCAGCCCAAGCACGAATGACAGAGGTGAGAAAGTTCTTGGGAACAAAATTCATTGATCAGAAGTTTTGTCAGGCTGCAGCCCAAATGCAAATGGTAGAGTCAATAGTGCTCTCCGTGTTGAGCATAAACCCCACCAACCGGAGGGCTTGTTTGAGCCAAGCGCAAATGCAAATGGAACATTCGGTAATGGTGTCTCCAGTGAACTTGAACCTCACCGATCTCATGGTTTTCTGACCCCAGTCCAGATGCAAATGCAACAATCATCCCCCGTCGCCCGCATAAGCACGCACTTCGAGCAGAGGCCTTCAAGATTTAGAATTACAGTGGTTGTAAAGAACATGCAGAGAAAGTGGGTTTCAAGTGTAGGTCATGCCCTCATTTTATTTTGCATGACTGCCGCAACAACCTTCCTGAGGCTTTTGCATAGATGCGGCTCGGAGAGACCTTTCATTTTCGCTCCAAAAATTCACTCTAGACACATTACTGTGAAGCATTTGGGGATATGCTCAAAGTTTTTTCTCAAAGATGGAGACACAAAACATAAACTTGTTCATCTCATTCCCAAACATTGTTATCTATACATAAAAATGCAGTAGGTTCAATAATGACTCTGTTGATTACCTTTCCCACTATCAATAAATTTCTTACCTACAAAGCCGACAAATAGTTATCCATTTATATATGGATAGTCATCTTATTTAATCGCCTTTACTTTGCTGACATGTGAACAAACATGATTATTCTAACACATCACCTTAATCACGACTTATATATTAACTCGCCTACTATTCTAAGTCTCAACTAGGCTTACATCATAATTTGGATTTTCATAAAACACAACTTGCTTCTACACATTCAAATTACCCTTTTCAAGAGGCTTGATGAATATGTCAGCCACATTTTCATTTGTATTACAATATGATAAGTGAATTTGTTTTTATTACTCTTTTTCTGTTACAAAATGACATTGTGTGTCAATGTGCATTCTCCCTGCATGATATATAGGATTGTTTGTCAATTTGATAGTGATTTGATTGTCACATATGGTTAATGTAGGTTCTTGTGTTTCTCCAACATCTTCAAGTATCCTTCTAAGCCATATTGTTTCATAGGCGGCGCTGCATAATGCTTTATACTCAGCTTCAATGGATGAAAAGGAAATAGTTGGTTGTTTCTTACTACTCCATGATATTGGTCCTTAACTAATATTGAACACATATCCAGTAGTGGATTTCCTGTCATTTAGATTTCTAGGTGAGTCAGAATTAGAGTAACTTGCCAAATCAACATCAAATTCATCAGTATACATAATACCAAACTTAAGTGTTCCTTTCAGATATCAAAGGACTTTCTTTGTTGCTTTCCACTGGCTTTCACAAGGCTTAGTCATGAAATGACTAAGTATGCTGACAGAATATGCTATATTTGGTCTAAAATTGGTGAGGTAGTTCATGCTTCACACCAGTTGATGGTACAAGGTTTCAAACACCTCTTTGGTTCCATCCTCACTGTAAAATTTGACATTTTGTTCTAAAGGAGTACATACTGCCTTGCATTCAATCATATTGAAAAGTTTGAGGATTTCCATTATATATTTTCTTTGTGTGATTACTCTCATGTCAGATTCCCTCCAAACTTCAAGACCTAAACAATAATGTTGTCACCAAGGTCTTTCATCTCAAATACCTGTGACAACTAAATTTTAATGACAAGATTAGGAATGGTAGTCGATGTGGAAGCGCAGGAAGCATGGGATGGAAGTTTATAGAAGATAGCCAAAGTGAAGACATGTATACCAGATGAAGAAAAAGAGGAATTGGTTGCAACAATTAATTCCTCAATGGTGATTCCTCTTACACCTACTCAAGCTTAACAAATTAGTCAACATGTGAAACCACAAATAAATAATAGGACAGTGTTGCGTGGTCATGGAAGTGCTTATCTAAGCACACCACAAATATCCACAACACCATATACTTCAAGCATAACACCAAGTGACATGTCAAGTCCATCTTTCGCAACCATAAGAAGGCAAAAATTCATAAATTTAAATGAAATTTATGAGCAAGATGAGGTTGATGATAGTGTTGGTCTGAATTCCTTATTTCCATTATATTGTCATGTAGATGACCCAATTAATTTTGAGGATCCAGTCAAAGAAGAAAAATGAGTTGCAACAATGGATGAAGAAATAGGAGTGATAGAAAAGAATGACATATGTGAGTTAGTGAAGCTTCTTCAAGGAAAAGAATTCATTGGAGTGAAGTGGGTCTATAAGACCAAGGGCAACATTGAAGGAAAGATTGAAATACATAAAGCAAGGCTAGTTGTCAAAGGATACAAGCATCAACATGGAAGATATTATGCAGAGACATTTGCGCCAGTTGCGAGGATGGAGACAATGCATTCAGTGTTTTCAATTGTCGTGCAACAGAAATGGAAAGTGTATCAAATGGACGTAAAGTCAATGTTCTTGAATGAAGTGTTGAAAGAGGAGGTATATGTTGTGCAACCTCCTGGTTATAAGATAGAAATATCTCTATGGGCTGAAGCAAGCACTGCATGCATGGTATAGCAAGATAGATGCTTACCTGATGGAAAATGGGTTCGAAAAATGTGACGGTGAACATAATCTCTACATCAAAGAACATGACGGTAAACCTCTTGTTGTTGTTTTGTATTTAGATGATTTTCTTTTACAGGGAGTGATGATTTCCTTATCGTTGATTTCAAAGCAGTCATGAAAAGTGAGTTTGAAATGACTGACTTGGGGATGTTAAGATAGTTTTTGGGCATAGAAGTGAAGAAAACAGAAAAAAGGCATTTTTATTTCTCAAGAAAAGTAACTTGCAGAGGTTTAATATGTGAAACAACAAGCCAACACCAACTCCAACAGTCATGGGGTTGAAGTTGATCAAGGAATATTGTAGCAACAATGTAAATCTGCATTATACAAAAGTATGGTGGGAATCCTAATGTATTTGACTGCAACTAGGCCTCATATAATGTATGCAGTAAGTTTGGTGTCAAGGTTCATGGAGACACCCAAACAGACACATTAACAAGCAGCCAAAAGGATTTTAAATTGTGTCAATGGGACAAAGGAGTATGGCATTTTGTACACTGCAACAGATGATTTTAGGCTGGTTGGTTACACTCACAGTCACTGGGTAGGAAGTCTTGATGATAGAAAGAGCACATCAGGATATGTTATTCATTTGGGTTCGAGAGCCATTTCATGGGCTTCCAAGAAGCAACTGATAGTGTCATTGTCAACAACAAAAGTTGAATATGTCTCCACAACAACAACAACACGTCAAGCAGTTTGGATGAGAAGGATGTTGTAGTATTTATGTCATGAAAAAGAGGGAACACCCACTATTTTCTGTGACAACAGTTCCGCCATTGCACTATCAAAGAATTCAGTTTTTCACAAGAGGACAAAGCATATTGATGGTAATATCATTTCCTAAGAGAATCAGTTAACAATGGTGAGAGTGTGTTGCAACACTGCAAGTCAGAAGAACAATTTGGGGACATCTTCAAAAAGCCATTGGCACGTGAAAATTTTGTTTATCTCAGAGATTGTTTGGGAATGTTCAATGGCGGCAATTGCGATTAAGGGGGAGTGTTGGAAAATTAATCTCAACCACTGTGTTTAATTTTCTGACAACAACCATACGTCAATAAATGTTTTACAGGTTGCAGATTGAGCTTGCAGGCATGGACATTGCATAAATAAAGTTTTGAACATGAGAACAATTACCCATTCCGCAATAGATTAAATAATTAAAAGTCAAATAGAAATTTAATGCATGGTTAGTAAAAGCATATGGGAAAAAATTTAATCCGCAAGTGTTATTTACTTCACACAACCTCTGCATGTTCATAAAATGATGTTTGCCCATCTTGTGTATAAATTTTTCTGTCATGTATTAACGTCTTAGATATTTATGTTTTGAATAAACAAACAAGAATAGGTTGAATGAATTTTTTTAACTAGTGAATGATACAAAGCCTCTTGTGTTTTTTAATCATAATATAAAGTATTGCTTTTTTTGTAAATTTGGTAGTACCTTTCTTTTTTTCAATTAAACAAAACAATAGGTTTACATTAGCAGAATATAAACTTGGTAGCTTCAACCTGCTTGCAGGAAACCAGGCCTGTTGGCCACCTCAAAGAGTTAAAATCCAACCAAAATTGAAACAGTTTAATCTTGTCTCTAGATACCTTATAAGGTATCTTACCTACTACTTCATTTGACATATTGAAAAATTAAATGCTAACCGCCATTTGCATATTTAAACAAAAAAAACAGTAGACCTCTGAATTTACTCATTTGACAATTCAATAGGTGTCGGGTCCTTGACACTAGACCTCGACCCAACCATATCCACTTGATTCATATTTTGGAGTTGGTGCTCCATTCAGCCTAAATGAACATTCTGGTGATGTTGCTGAAGGTGGATTTCCTGAATATCTCTACGCATCTCAGCCAATATGAGGCTGCTTTTGGGTCTCCTCCCACCTCCTCAAGTGCTACAATGGCCATTTCCATTAAACACTTCATTGTCCAATAAAAGTGGATTGACTGCTTAAACAAGGACGATATTCCTCTAATATTCCGAGGATCACTCAACATAGGATCCATCTCCTAATTTGTTAGTTGTTATATGATTTTGGAAAATTCGGATGTGCATTTTACGACCACCACTCTCTTTTACTCTGTTTCATTGTGAGTAAATCTGTTTGATTTTATTTGCTCCATTATAGTTACAATTTTAATATCTGCCACTCTAAAGAAAGTTTGTCATGATTTGAATTCTGTTTAAGAACTCTTTGCAACTTTATGTGAACTCTGTGACTGTGTCTTGAGGAACCATCCTCCTGTGTGTTTAAATATTTAACAACTAGAACGATGATGCCTCCATCACTAGGTCAAACAACAAATCTTAGAGCAAATACTCCAAATGCAAATCCGTAGGGAAGCCGATTCACACTCATCCACTTTGCGTGTGAGTGGTCTAGCACTTTAGGCATGCGCAGAGCTTCAGACTCTAGCAATCTTCGCAAGCCTCATCCACCAGCAAAACTCACTGGAACAAGTCCTCATTGACTCGACGACCTCAAAACGATGCTCCCTCTATCATCAAATCTCTCCAAGCAGTGGCTCTCTCCTCCTCTCTTGACTCGACCTCCTCAAGCACACTCAGAAACCACTATAAACATTGATTTATCACATAACGAACTCGGAAACAGTACTCGGCAGATACTCCATACCCAATGGCTACTCCTCGCAGCTCACACTGAACTGTCCACTCTAACACTCTATTGCAAACCTATGTACAGAGGATTCATAAATTATGACTTCCCCGACTTCCCCATTTTCTTGGTTGTCCTTGAAGGAGCTAACCCGCAGTTGGCTCTCATATCAAAAGGAATTTTGAGAAGTTGACATGGTGCACAGATTTCGCACAATTTTTTTTTGAAAAGTAGATATGGTGCATAGATTTAGCACGAAATAATTCTTATTTTTATTCACAAAATCATACAGTTAATTTAATTATATAAAGTGATTATAAAATCCAACAATTTCTACATTAAGAATTTGATTCAAATCTCTCTTTACTTTCTAGTAAAGTTATATCAGAAATTTTAAATTTTATTTTTATAATAAGATTTTTATTATTAGATTTTAGACTCTTCTGATCTATAATACAAATATGTCTTTCTAATTAATCTAAGATTTGGTAACTAATATAATTTATCTTGATGACAAAGGTTAAGAAATCTATCAATCTTACAAAGGAAATAGCAAAGATGTAAAGTTAGTTGTTAAAAAATAGCCATTAAAAATTAGTTATTCAATTAAGTCAAATCAAATTTTAATTATAAACTATCCTTTATTTCTTTTAATTATATATATCAATATTAATAAAATAACTCTAATAGTTGTAATTGTGTAAGAATAAATAAATTATAATAATATTATAAGAGTATTATATTAATTAAATACTTATTATACAACGATTGATATTCTAAATAATATAAATAATATTAAAATAAGTTAATTAATAATTAAAAATAAAATAAAATCATTCACTTTTCAAACGTATCGAATTTCAACTAGTTTGACAAAATCTATGGATTTTTTTAATTTCCTATATAATTAAAGTTTTCACGGATGTTATCATGTAAAGGCAAAATGATCAAGGTGAATACGACGTTTCTTTCGTTAGATCCAAAGCAATGGAGAAAAGATTCTTTTAACGGAACTATTCAAAGATCAATTTTTTCTAATATTTTGGGCTCATAATTACTCTGCAATAAGCACCGATCCTTGGCAAGACAGAAATCATTCAATGCTCTGAACTGTTATTATAAATCGAATACTCACAAAGACCCAAGGTGACCCGATTACCTTGGCAAGGCAGACCAAATTTCAAAACGAAAACTGGATTGTTTGCAATTTATAACGATGTTTAACTTGTTGGTGTACATGCACCTAGATTAGCTTTAGTTAACTTACTGCTTGCATGTGATGTGCACTTGCTTAGTTAAGTTAATTTACTGCTTGCATGTGGTGCATGTGCACATTAACAGAACATAAAGCACACTTAGCTTCAATTAGCTTTAACTATCCATAGTTATTGCCTGTACAACTAAGCTTAACTTAATTGCTTTATATATTGATTCTCAACCTAATATTGATGGATCAATTTCATTCTCAATTTTAATTGTTTTTCTTTTTCAACTTGGCAAGTTTGTGCAATTATTCTTCAACTAGATCCATATTTGTGCTCTAATAATTTTACATGGTATCAGAGCTACAAGGGTTTGGAGAAGTTGCATGAACAACATTTTTGCAGGTTTGAAGAGCATAGAATTGGAAATTGTTCGAAGATTTGATCTGCAGATCCAAATATTAGAGAATTTGCCGCAATGGAGTTCTCGTCTTCAACGATTCTGACTCCATACAATTACCATGAATGGAAGCCAATGATTTTGCTTCATCTTAGGAGCAAAGGCTTGTACCAAATAGTCATGGGAATTGAGACAGAACTAATCTCAGAGGATGAGAAGTCAGATTGGCTTAACAGATCTGACATGGCTTATGGAAGATTGTGTCTATCTGTGTCTCGTGATATTCTTTATGAGATCATAAATATTGAATCACCACATGAAATCTGCACTACATTGAAAGGATTATATGGTGATGAAAATGATCTAGAAGAACACCATTTGGAGGCAAAGAGATCGACTTATTATAGCAGTCATGAAAGTGTTGAAGACTCCAAAAATGTGGAGAAATATTCTCAAGACAGTGTTGAACAAGAAGATTTTGCTTCTATTGTTAATGGACCTGTTGCAGATGAGAATTTTATCTTATCCAATAACGAAGACATTGCACATGAGGAAATATATTCCTCTGCTAATGATGAAGACACTACTTTCAAAATCATAGAAGAGGACTTTGATTCCTCTACTATTGACACACATTTGACGCGGTCTCAATTTAATGATGCACATTCACTCTCAATCGCAGAGCCATGCATGCCCATGCATGCATCTAAGGAGGCATTTATAGCACCATGTATGCACATGTATGCATCCATAAAGGCATCTCGAAGGCCACACATGCACATGCATGCATCCCTAGAGACAACTATTCTTATGCATTCATATAGGGTACATGAATTTGATCGTCAAATGCATGACGAAGTTGTAGGGAATCCATATTGGCATGCAACCATGTATAAGGAAATTCAGTCCTTGATCCAAAGATGGGAGTTGATACCTCTACTTCCAAAAATGAAGCTTATTCCTCCAGATCCATGATGGGATCATCGGTCTTCAGTATTGTCCGAGTTCTGAGCAGACTATCGATATCTTCACCAAGACTTTCACTACGCAGAAGTTTCGATTTTTGCTAGATCGTCTCGGGGTGAAGGACACCACTGCCTAGCAGTTGTCTTTTCTCTACTTTTGCATTATATTTTGAGGGGGGGTTTTCTTCCCACTAGGTTTTCCCTCTTTCCTCCTTTTTATACATTGTATATGGGTACCTAAAATGGTCGTGTTGCCGGGACTCATTCATTTTGCATCACACTCACCTAGGTTATGCTTAAAGGGGGATGTTGGTGTACATGCACCTAGACTCGCTGTGTTGGTGTACATGCACCTAGATTAGCTTTAGTTAACTTACTTCTTGCATGTGATGTGCACTTGCTTAGTTAAGTTAACTTATTGCTTGCATGTGGTGCATGTGCACATTAACATAACATAAAGCACACTTAGCTTCAGTTAGATTTAACTATCCATAGTTATTGCATGTACAACTAAGCTTAACTTAATTGCTTTATATATTGATTCTCAACCTAATATTGATGGATCAATTTCATTCTCAATTCTAATTGTTTTTCTTTTTCAACTTGGCAAGTTTGTGCAATTATTCTTCAACTAGATCCATATTTGTGCTCTAATAATTTTACAGAACCTGGATTGTTTGCAATTTATTGAAAGAGAAAAACGCATGCAAGCATCAGGCAGAATGCTTATTATTCTCAAATCAAAACGCAAATACCCTAAAGCCCACTTAATTTGTAAAAGCACACTGTTTTTGGATTTGGCCTACAGTGCCCAGTGCCCGTGAGCACACCGATTCTGCCCATCTTCTCAATCGACGTTGCAAAGTCTGTGAAGAACGACAGGAACTGCAATTCTGTGTTGACATATGCCTTTGGCTCGTTATCGGTTAGCAGCGCAGCATCGTACTGAAAGAGTCCTCTACGCTTCTTTACATTCACGTAATAATGCTTGTCAAATGTTCGAAAACTACCGGGATCCATCTCTACTATCGTATTATTATCATTAGGCTTGCATTTTATTTCAATTGAGCTGCATAATTTTTATCCAAGGACGGATCCATATCTCCTTTTCCTGTAAAATTGTACAGCGTGTTGCTAAAGGAGGTGCAATGTGACTTGCAATAGGATTCCAGGGTGGGAATTATTGATTTCATACGTGTATGGTGATTACTCCAATAGCTTCTTAAAATTAGTTTGGGGAATCAACACTCTATTGGGGAATCCAACCTTGGTCCAGACTCTGATACCATATAAAGGTTTAAGATATTGGTAAACTTCCAAACTAGTAACTAAAATCCCAAAATAAAAATTACAAATTCCATAAAAGTGAAGTAATTACTAAAACAGAAATTAGCTGTGGGCTGCTGAGGTTTAGTGAGAGGTTCGCTCTGGATAGACACCACTCCATCTCTACGTCTCATTGGAACGTTCTAGAATGGGCCACCCAACTGTTTGCATCAATGAATTAAGAAGGTAAATATCTTGTGAGAGGGCATCAAAGGAAACCTCATTGAGCAAGAAACGAATCTGTGACTGACTGAGTAGAGTGATGAGTCATAAGGTACTATACCATGTGAACAACATCTCATGCGACAAGTCCAAAAACATCAGTGCATGACACAACTCCCGAGCACACTTTCTCCACTGCAGCTTAATTCGCTGCGTCGATGACATGGAATCCTCTCTGGCTCAAATTTGGAAATGCATCCTTCTCTGCCTTTGTTGATTTTGTTGATTTCAATAGAACCGATCCATCACAAACCTTCACAAGTAAACATCACTTTCTTGTCAAAATTATTAATTTATTGATTAAAAAATGCTGTGAATTCTAAACTCTCCCTATGCGCCATAAGTACATAAGTATATTATAGCAGCAAGGGTGAAAACTGAAATATATCCACTTTGACAAAGTAGTCATGAAAATGCATTCTGAGAAGAGTGTTAAAAGATTTAATCTATTTGTTAAGTGTTAGTTTAGAAATCAGTTTTAGAAATTAGTTTTAGTTGGTTTAAATTGTTTCTATGTAACTGTCTATATGACTGTTTATATAGATTTCTCATAATAAAATAATTCATTGCAAGAGCTTTCTAGTAATTCGTTCCTTCTTATTGTTGCTTCCTTTTTGTCATGGTATCAGAGGCATCCTTGTTTGAAGCTGCTTGCTCCGTCCTTGTTGTTTGAAGCTGCTTGCTTCATTGCTTGAGAGCTGATAATTGTTTGAAGTTGCCTGCAAGTTTCATCCTGTAGCCAATGAGTCTGCGGACTTTGAGAGTTGTCATTTCTTTGAAAAACGCTGCCAAGGAGAGAATTTTTGAAGAATGCTGCCAAGGAGTGAAGCAGTTCCGTTTGTCAATTTTCTAAAGAACTTGCCATTTTGTAGCAAACTGTCTAGAGCCGCTGATGTGAAGCAGTTCCTCTCTACTTGTGTTAAGAGGATGGTAGTTGTTCCGCTGCCGGAGTGAAAGGGCCGTCAAAAACATCTAATGTTGCTGCGTTCGAGAAAGCTGCATTCAAGAAAAGGAGTCTTGCCTCACGATTTCTGAGATTTGGTATGTGCAGATTTGGAAGTCTATATATATATATATATATATATATTGTTATATCATCCCCGACCTTTGATTTGCCGGAAAAAGATTTGGATTTCTCAAGTTAAGGTTTTAGGTTTTCTGCGTTCTTCAAAGAAGCTTTCTTTGTAATAATCAAGCGAGAAAGATGTCAAGTTAAGATATAATATTTGCAGTGTAGAGGCTCCTGTTTTCCGCTAAAGACAATACAAGTTTTGTTGTAAAAAGGTGTCAGATTTCTGATTGTTTTTAAACATGGCTTCGACAAGTCAGTTTGTAATCCCTACGTCGTTATTTAGTGGGCAAAATTATGTTTTTCGGAGCCTTAAAATGCAAGCATGCTTACAAGGCTTAGGTTGTTGGGAATCAGTAGAATTGGGCTTCATAGAACCTGATGCAAATACAATTGCTGGAATGAGTGTTGCTCATATAAAACAATTTGATGAACTTAAACAGAAAGAAGGTAGAGTGAAGTCATGCATTTTAAATTCCTTATATGACTCTATTTTTCCTAAAATCACTGCTGCTAAAACTGCTAAATCAATTTGGGATATATTTAAGGTTGCTTATCAAGGAAATGATAAAGTAAAAATGGTAAGATTACAGACTCTCAAAACACAATTTGAAACACTTAAAATGACTGAATCAGAAACTGTTGATCAGTTTATGACTAAAGTTATGGGTGTATTTAATGAGCTTCGGATGAATGGTGAAGAAATAGAAGACCAAAGAATTGTTGAAATTTTTTTTAGATGTTTGCCTAAAAATTTGACATGATTGTTATTGTTTTCGAATCGAGAGAATTAACAAAATTATTTGTGGAAGAATTAACTGGTTCTTTGTTGGCTCATGAAGCAAGAATTAATTTAGATGTGAGTAATTTAGAGCATGCTTTCAAATCTAAAGCTTCTATGGATAGAGGTAGAGGCAGAGGCTTTCATGGAAGGAGAGGAAAAGGTAGAGGACAGTCTCAGTCTGATGATAGATCATAGGTAACTCAAACACATTCAGAGCAGTCTCAAACTGATCATGGTCGTAGGTGGATAGATAAATAAAAAATTCAATGTCATTATTGCAAAAAATATGGCCATTATAAGTTTGAATGTCAAAAATTACAGTATGTTTTAAGTAAAAACAAAGCCAATGTCACAAACACTGAATGTGAAAATCAGATGTTTTATTATTGGCATGCCAAGTGACTATGCAAGTACCTAATAAAGATGCTTGGTTGGTAGACAGCGGATGTAGTAATCATATGACTGGTCATAGTGATTTGTTTTCGCATCTTGATACATCTTTCAGTTCCTCTATTGGTTTGGGTGATGATCGTCAGGCTAAAGCTTCAGGAAATGGTGTTGTACCTGTCTTCACCAAACAAAATTTTGTGAAGAATATCTATGATGTTTATTATGTACCCAATTTCAAGCATAATTTTTTGAGTGCTGGTCAGTTAGATGCACATGGTTATGATGTTAGCTTTCACAACACTACTTGCACGATTTCTGATAAACATAAGTCTCTTGTTGCAAATATTCCTATGACAAAGAACATGTTGTATCAATTACAATTGAAAAGTGAGAAGTTGTATGCACATAACGTCTCAACACTAACTAACTCTGACTTGTGGCATTTGCGATATGGTCATTTACCTATCGAAAGTATGAGTTTGTTGCAAAGACAGACTATAGTGAAAGGTTTTCTTGCTTTGTCTGATCATATCTCTTCTCGTAAAAGTTGTATAATGGGTAAACATAAGCGAGATAGTTTTGATTCATCCTCTAATAGAGCCAAATAACAATTAGAGTTAGTGCATACATATTTGTGCGGTCCAATGCAAAAAAAATCAGTTGCTGGCAATCTATATTTTCTTAGTTTCATTGATGATTTTAGCAGGAAAATTTGGGTGTATTTCATCAAATACAAATCAGAAACATTTTCCAAGTTTAAGAAGTTCAAAGCCGAGGCTGAAAAACCTTTGGAAACTAATCTTGCTTTGTGCTTATCAACTTAACCTCTATTATTTATGCACAAGATGATGTTGATGATATTGTAAATTTTGCATTTCTTTCATTTCAACCTACTTGTTTTGAAGAGGCTATAAAAGACAAAGAATGGGTAGATGTAATGAATAATGAAATCGATGCTATTGAAAGAAATCAAACTTGGGATTTGGTTGATCTACCTGATGATAAAAATTCTATAGGTGTCAAATGGGTTTTTAAAACAAAGTTAAATGAGAGAGGTGAAGTTGATAAGCACAAAGCAAGATTAGTTGCCAAAGGTTTTTCACAGCAACCTGGCATAGATTATGGTGAAACATTTGCACCTATAGCAAGAATTGATACTGTTCGATTTGTATTAGCTATTGAGCACAAAACAAGTGGCCTATTTACCAAATGGATGTAAAGTCTGCCTTTTTGAACGGTGTTTTGAACGAATAAGTGTATGTTGATCAGCCACCTGGTTTCGAAATAAAAAACAAGAACATAAGGTGTACAGGTTGAAGAAATAATTGTATGGCTTGAAGCAAGCTCCAAAAGCTTGGTACACTCGAATAGACCATTACTTGCTAAATAATGGTTTCAGAAGAAGCGACCATGAGCCCACTTTGTATATCAAGAATGATCATCAAGGTAATATTTTGATACGGTGTCTTTATGTTGATGACATAATTTATACAGGTAACATGCAGTTAGATGAATTTAAAGCTGCAATGAAAAATGAATTTAAAATGACAGATCTTGGATTAATGAGATACTTCTTAGGTATCGAAGTGAAACAAACACACGATGATATGTTTATGAGTCAACAAAAGTCTGCTAGTGACATTTTGAAATTTTTTAAGATGGACAGGTGTAAACTGATGGATACTCCTATTGAAGTTGGCACAAAGTTGAGTAAATATGATGTGGGTACTATTGTTAATTCGACTTTGTATAAGCAACTTGTTGGTAGTATTATGTATCTTACAGCTACTATACCTGATATAGCATTTGCAGCTAGTTATATTTCTAGGTTTATGGAATCTCCTAAAGACTGTCATTGGAAGGCTGGAAAAAGGGTTTTAAGATACATTGTAGGTACATCTACTTATGGTTTATCATATGCAGCCTCTGGAGACAGTAAGCTTGTTGGTTATACAGATAGTGATTATGCAGGATGTATTGATGATCGGAAAAGCACTTCTGGTTATGCTTTTCTATTTGGCAGAAACTTAATCTTGTGGTCATCCAAAAAGCATCCCATAGTTGCGCTATCTTCAACAAAGGCTGAGTACGTTGCAGCAAATTCAGCATCATGTCAAGCAGTGTGGCTAAAGAGACTTCTCTCTGAGTTTGGATATACAGTAAATGAACCTATTTCAATCCTTTGTGACAACACTTCTGCTATTTCCTTGTCGAAAAACAATGTCTTTCATCAAAAAAGCAAACATATCGACACTCGTTTTCACTTCATTCGTGAACTCGTAAAAAATGGTTATATTGTTCTCAAATTTTGTGAATCCAAGGAACAGTTAGCAGATATCTTCACCAAACCGCTATGAAAAGTTAATTTTGAATTTCAATGTCAAAAGTTAGGCATAAAAAAATGTAACCCTCAAGATTAAGAAGGAGTGTTAAAAGATTTAATCTTTCCATTAAGTGTTAGTTTAGAAATCCATTTTAATTGGTTCAAACTGTTTCTATGTAACTGTCTATATGCCTATATATATAGATTTCTCATAATAAAATAATTCACAGAGTGAGCTCTCCAGTAATTCATTCTTTCTTATTGCTGCTTCCTTTTTGTCAAAGAGGTGCACTCAGAATTGGAGCTTTGGATATGTACTCCCCAACGACGTTTCCTACTGCACTATAAACTCCAGGGCAGGTTATGTCATAGAAATGTAAACTCCGGGGCAGGTTATGTCATAGAAATGCAGTGCGAGTCCTCCAGTTGCATCTGCCGGCACACAGACAAAAAACCAAAAAGTTGCAACTGCAGTAAATAAAATTCTAGAATCTTTAGTCATCCTCATGATGTTCCCAAATGATCAGCAGTACTTTGCAAAGAAGAATTTTGTTAATCTGTGACTTTGAAAAGAAAAATTCCATTATTCTCTAACATTAGCCTGGATAGCAATGCAATTTATAATGCAATGATCAGTTGTACAGAGAGTTGTGTGTTGATTTAGAATTAACAGCAACAAATAGAATAGAAGAAAACAGTTATAGTTGGTGTTGGTGGATAAACCGTAGGTGTTATCGGGACTAGTGTTGAGAATCATATGGCAGGCCTTGTTGAAGATTGCAACAAGAAACAGTGAAGGAGGCATCCTGAAACATCATCCTTGATCCTAGTTGGAAAATAATCACCTAAACTAGGTGGGGCCTACACAGGCTATTTTTAGGTGTATGTCTATTTTTAGACATGGTGAGCATATTCTATATGTGGTAGGAGGCTATTTGTAGATGGTTGGTCAAATGTGAAAAATAGATGAGATTCTATTTTTAGAATATTGGGCGAAGTCTATTTATAGATCATCAATCTAAAAATAGATGCATGTCGATTATTATTAGCTCTTAATAATAATTAGACTCTAAACAACAACTTATTCTCTTGGAGCACTTCAGTTCAGTGCATAGATGTGGCACAGTAGCGGACAAAAGGAATTACGCTATTCATAAGGGTTTACTGGAGCTATTGCATGGAAGACTCAGTTAGAACTCAAGTGACAGAGTTATGATACAGTTGGAAGAAGTAGTTATGGAGTTGTATTCAGTTTAACTCAGTTAGACTCAGTTGAGCTAGTTGTATCTAGTCTAACTGATTGATACACTAGTGAGAGTGGAGTGAATTAATTAGTTAATTAATTCATAAATAATAACTCATTAATCAACTGAACAATATAGCAGTTAACTACAGTGCATGGTAGTTTCAGTGGAGACCAGTGGAGAGATAGGTGAAAGGGAAAGATGGACTATTTGTTGTGATTATTAGTGATGCATGAATTGCATCTATATATACATTGGAGTTGCCAATGATAATCACGCAGTCAATGAGAGTGGGATTACATCGAATTGGTCTTTGTAAACAGCTTGGATTGCGCAGTGGAGGCAGGCTAGCAGGTGGCAAAGATCGGTGCATGGATTTGCAAGATTGGGTCTGATTAGTGTATGACGATTGTACTGTACTGAGAGCTGGTGATAAGCTTTGTATGCTTGTATGAAATTGTCATATGATCTCCATGATACATAATATATAGTTGGGGTTTTCAGCTTCAGGCTTTCCCAGTTAAAAACTGTGTTATGTGCGCTTGAATATTTTTTGTTTATGCTTCACATGTGTGTGCAATTAATTTTTCTGCAAAAGATTAACAAGTGGAATAGATTCAGTATCTTGCATAAAGTTAAATAGTGTGAGATCAAGTGGATCTTGGACATATGCATGCTTAGTGCATATAATTTGTACAGGCCCAACTGTAATTAATTGTATATACAAAATGTAACAAACATTTTTCGAAGATCAGCATTCTTCATATACATGATGATTTTCTACGTATTCCCTCAATCATGGAGCTAACCTGTCCGTTTCCTACCATTGCACAGAATGTCACTTCTTTTCACTTCTTTTCCTTTTTTGTCTATGTTCCTGAAGACATGTGCAGTTGGTACCAGCAGAAGTCGAAGACTTTGATGATAGATGCATTAAGACTGATTGATTTGTTTGGAGCCTATTCAGTTTCAGAAGTGTTGCAGCAAGAGTTGCAGGGCGAATGCATGGAGTTGCATGTCGCATGCAAAGACAATCCTTTCTTGTTGAGAGGGAGTGTTGAAGATTGCAACAAGAAACAGTGAAGGAGGCATCCTGAAACATCATCCTTGATCCTAGTTGGAAAATAATCACCTAAACTAGGTGGGGTCCACATAGGCTATTTTTTGGTGTATATCTATTTTTAGACATGGTGAGCATATTCTATATGTGGCAGGAGGCTATTTGTAGATGGTTGGTTAAATGTGAAAAATAGATGAAATTCTATTTTTAGAATATTGGGCGAAGTCTATTTATAGATCGTTAATCTAAAAATAGATGCATGTCGATTATTATTAGCTCTTAATAATAATCATACTCTAAACAACAACTTATTCTCTTGGAGCACTTCAGTTCAGTGCACAGATGTGGCACATCAGCTGACAGAAGGAATTACACTATTCTTAAGGGTTTACTAGAGCTAATTCATGGAGGACTCAGTTAGAACTCGAGTGGCATAGTTATGACACAGTTGGAAGAAGTAGTTATGGAGTTGTATTTAGTTTAACTCAGTTAGACTCGGTTGAGCTAGTTGTATCTAGTCTAACTGATTGATACACTAGTGAGAGTGGAGTGAATTAATTAGTTAATTAATTCAAAAATAATAACTCATTAATCAATGAACAATACGGTTAACACAGTGCATGGCGGTTTCGGTGGAGACCAGTGGAGGAAGATAGGTGAAAGGGAAAGATGGACTATACATTGTGACTATTAGTGATGTTGCATCTATATACATTGGAGTTACTTGATGATAATCACGCAGTCAATGGTAGAGATTACATCGATTGGTCTTTGTAATCGGCTTGGATTGCGCGATGAGCGAGGCTAGCAGGTGGCAAAGATCGATGCATGGATTTGCAAGATTGGGCCTGATTAGTGTATGATGATTGTACTGTACGGAGAGCTTGTGATAAGCTTTGTATGTTTGTATGAGATTGTCATATGATCTCCATGTTACATAATATATAGTTGGGGTTTTCAGCTTTAGGCTTTCCCAGTTAAAAACTGTGTTATGTGCGATTGAATATTTTTTGTTTATGCTTCACATGTGTGTGCAATTAATTTTTCCGCAAAAGATTAACAAGTGGAATAGATTCAGTATCTTGCATAAAGTTAAATAGTGTGAGATCAAGTGGATCTTGGACATATGCAATGCTTAGTGCATATAATTTGTACAGGCCCAACTGTAATTAATTGTATATACAAAATGTAACAAACATGTTTCGAAGATCAGCATTCTTCATATACATGATGATTTTCTCCGTATTCCCTCAATCATGGAGCTAACCTGTCCATTTCCTACCATTGCACAGAATGTCACTTTTTTTCACGATTTTCCTTTTTTGTTTGTAATGCCTCATGTTATAGAGCATGAAGCTCATAGAACTTAGAAGTAATGGTTGGTCCGATAACATTTTCTCAACTTATTTATGTATGTAACTGAAAATGATTTCTGGGATTACCTCCTCCAGTGATTTTATTCTCAAGATGGTATGAGCTTACAAGCTTATTCCAATTCTGCTATCAGCCTATATTACCTCCTTCTAAATATGTTTTGAGTGTATATTATGTACCTAAAAAACTAGCCATAATTTAGGATTTTTTTTTTTTTTTTAATTTACTTAAAAAAATAAAAATAAAATGTTTTAAGATTATATAATCCAAATATAATACTTAAAATTACATAACGTAAAAGGATTTTTAAAAATATTGAATTGAGTTTTATATTGGTAAAATCAATCTCATTATCATATATATTTTGCAACGATTAAGAAAAAAATTCGAAAACTTATATATCCGAATTCCAGTGATCATGAAAATAAAATTCTTATTCGCTCCATTAATGATTGTTGTTTTTCATATAGCATTTATTTTCAATAAAAAATAACATATGGACATCTTCCCCACAGCAACCTATGAATTTCATGCCATCGAGGGTTATACAGCGTTACAAAAGCCGGACACCGACCTAATTTACCGGCACTTGTTCTGCCCTACGGCATTGAAATTGTACCCGCAATGAGAATCATCCCTGCCGTGGCACCGAACTACGCGTCCTAACTTGTCCCTTTCATTCTCCAACGAAACTTAGATTTCAAAGGTTCTTGTCAATTGAAATTGAGATTTAGAGAAAAAACCCTTATTTTACCATATATCAGAATGGGTAAGGTTCGGTTTGAGATTTAAAAAGGAAAACATTATTTTACCATATAGCAGAACTGGAAAGATTGGGTTTTAACTGTAAATGCAGGCAAGAAAGAAATATAGAAAAGAAATCATGCATCATACAATGTACAAAATTTGATGTCCCAACAACCTATATCAGTCCCATCCATATTTTGATTGAGGATCTATCTTATTCCTTAGCTGTTTCACTCGGTACTTCACCGTAGAAGAGAAGTTGACAAAAGAAAAAACCATCCAAACAAACAGACACGGCAACATTAAATCATATATAATTATTTATATATATATTTATAAATTAGCATAATCATATTAATAAAATGGTTAATATATATCAATGTGATTTTTCACCTATAGTAACATTAATTAATTGGCATATGAAAGGTCAAAAATAATATAAATTTGTGAATAATAATCACTTTATAAATGTGGTTGTGATAGTTTACGTTTGGTGTGCATGGGGTAGATTAGTAGACGATGGTTGGCTATGGTTAAAAATTGTTGATGAGGGTTGACCATGGTTACCTAGGGTTGATAGAGTTGACCATGGACGACTCATGTTAATGAGGGTTGATGTTACATTACTGTTAATGGTGACGTTACATTAATAGTTTCACATGGGGTTTTGGATTGATAGTGAATGAGTGCATTGTTAAGGCACTCCTTGTAATTAGTGGCCATAGGTCAATGGTTGAAATTTCCGTTGCATGAGCCTAAAAAGAAAATATTACATTAATGGTTGAAGAAGCTTGATGAGGTTGACCATGATTGGCCATGGGCAACCATTAATGTAATACTGTATTTTTTCTAAATTAATGTTACATTGTTGAACTAGGTTGACCATGGTTAAGCTTGTTTCACCATGTTTGAACATGGTTGACTATGGTTAAATATGATCAAATTATGGTTGACCATGCTTGAGTGTGTTTGAGCATGGCTAAACAAGGTTTGCTAAGTTGAACTTGGTGACCATGTTTGACCATGGTTGAACTTACATGACCATGTTTGACCTTAGTTAAGCTTACACGAACATGCTTGACCTTAGTTGATCTTATTCGCTAATGGTTGTCTATGGTAAACATATGGTTGACTATGGTTTCTAGCATTTACCTATAGATGATTACGTTAACCATGATTCCCATGTTGACAACGAATACCACTGTTGACCGTGATTTGGCCATGTTTGACCTTAGTTGAACATGGTTGGCCATCTTGACCATGTTGAGCACAATTGACCTTGCCGTCTACGGTTGGCTATGGTTAACCACATATCACCTTTGTAGACCTTTTTTGACCTCAATGCACAAATCGAAGTCTGTCATTGACTTAGTCAAACATTGTTGAACATGGTTGCCAATGGTTTTTCTTGTTGCATTGTGACATTATTCTTTTTTCTAATCGCAATGAAATATGATGTTCATGACATTGTCATGTCATTTGTTATGCATCACATTATGAGGACATTTATTGTTCATCACATTGTGATGTTTTTTCTTATTCTTCACAATGTGATGATGTTTGTTTTTCATCACTATTGCTTGGCACAATTCAATGGTGTTTTTTCGGCCATATTTCAATGACGCTTATTGTTCGTCACATTGAGATGACATTAATTTTTCATCATGTTCCAACAACATTTGTTTTTCGTAATACTATAACAACATCTTGTATTCATCACATTGTTGGGTTCCAAAATTTTCATATTTTGCTGAATAAAAATATTATCCCTAAATCATTTTCTACAATTCATTCATAATCCATAATCGTTATGCCATAAACCTTCATTAAATACCCTTCTTGTGCCCTTGTCATTAATTACGTGTCTTCTTACATGTTTTATGATTAAAGAGGATTTTGCTAAGTTTTGTTAATGATCGTAATTTCCATATTTCCTATACCATAATGCAATTCTTGTAACCAACACAATAGATTACCATATTGGTACACCTTTGGAAGAAAAATACGAACATGGGTTTTCTTTCTAGGACACCTTTTCCAATATTTCGTGTTACACCCAAATTTGAAAAAAATTTCTGAATACAAATAGACAAATTAAGTTCCCTTATGGGTAGAAATTAATTTGTAATTGATTTTTAGGATATCCACTTGATTCTTATTCTCTCAAATTGAGGAAATGGCTCTTTTGTAATTTTTTTCCTAATTCCAATATTGGGGAAATTAGTTCAACCCGCTATTTGCATAAATGAAGCAAGGACAATTAATGATGGATGGGTGGATGTAGCTCTATTATGATATTGTATCAAAGATTCAAATAATTGAGCATTTTTCTTATATAACTAGAGGTATGATATTTAAGATATCAAGCTAGTTTATTGTTGAAGACATTGTGCATTGGTTGTGACTTTATTTGACTGTCCTCCAAGCATGTTGTATAGGTAGGGAAGGACCCTCGATCCAGACAATGTTTTGTTGTTTTTTTATTTTATTTTACATGTGATTTCAATTTGGGTTTTATATTATATAATTTGATTTTATAATGTAGTTGTGTATTTAGGTAGATTAAAACATTTTCCTTTCCATTTTTTAAAATATATTTAGTCATTTATTTATATTCTTCATATTAGTTTGATATGATGTCTTTTTTTTCTTTTCTAATACTGTAGTTCAATGAAATTTGGAATTATTGTAACCTTTTTAGAACTGAATAAATCACTTTCTTCAAGTACAAGAACACTCAAGGTGAAAGGTTTTACTTCAAATCCACTTCTAATGTCAAGTCCAAAGAGATTGGTTATTAATTTTACTGTGGTCTTTATAATTTTCCTAAAGGACACCCTATTTCTCATTTTAGTGATATATTTCAATTGATTGTGAACAATGGATAGATGTCTCTAATTATCAAATCCTAAACCTAATAAGGATATTTAAAACATAGAACTATTCACTAGCCCTTGAATATGATTTGTTCATCAGCGTTTTAGATTCCTTTATACAAAAATTGTATATGTTCACTAACTAGCATATAAGAAATAATTATACTCTAGTCATATTCATGCATAGATAAGTAATTTGGACATCATGATATGTAGAGCCTTTGAATTCTAGTCACACTTAGTATCAATACAATGAACGAAATGAGATTTCCTAATATTTCTTTCTTGAACCATTTTCTTGATGCTTGATTAGATTATACGATGGTTCAATTTCTTTAGAAGTTCAATTATTCATGATCTTTGATCCTACACATGTTATCCATGCATCACACAAGCTTACGAGCCCTCGGTTAACATTTAAATGAAATATAATTTATCTCATATAAATTTCCCGACATTTTTGTTGCATTTTTGGGGATATTATAAAGAGTTAAGGGCCTTTGTATGTAGTTTGGATTACATGTCTTCGGAGAGGAGGAAATGATAAGACAAGAGTAAAGAACTTGTGCATCCACTTTATTGGGGTGACTTCGAAGCCTTTTTGTGCCTTTTTTGAAAAAAAGTATTTCCTTCTATGCAAATAAGTTTCATTTCTGAATATCTGACTCCTCTGAAAGTACAACTTTGTGACAATAGGGTCTTGCAAACATGAGGATTTCAGGTACATGATCATTTTCAAATTTCTTCAATTTCCTTTGTGTGGCATGTTTTTACTTCTATTGATTTTCATTCATTTCGAAGTTTTCATTTTACGGTGTTGTAATAAAACCCCCATATATTAATCCATATGGTATTAACAACCAACAATTTGGATTCAAGACTAATCAAGAGTTATAAGAATGTTACTCCAAGAAATTTATGAAGTCCCAGTAGTAGCCAAAAATATATATGCATCACGGGAGGAGAAAATGCTCACACCAATCACGAACATACCTGCACTCCATCAGAAACATCCAAAAGAAACCAAATAACCATAAAAAGAATCTGATGAAGATCTTATACTTGAGCTTGAGATAAAGTAATTTATTTCATGCATATATTTATATCCTTTATGCATTTAGGGGAGTAATAAACAAATATGAGAAGATCTACATGGAACGACGAATGAGGACATGCAAAGTGGTGAACATACAAACCAAAGGCATCGTGAATAAGTTAAAATTTTGTTCCAAACAACTATCAAATTAAAGCACTTCATTATTCAACAATTCCTCACACCACAATAATTAATGAAGTAGGTTCCTCATGTTCTAGTATATATTAAAGCATATTTTTCAAACTTAAACATGAGCATATTTGTAACGTTGTTACGTACATGATTCACTAGAAATACTCTCACTCTCGAAATGGATCCTTTTTTTCAAGTGGAGTAGGATAAAATAAATAAATTAATTAAAAATTAAAGATAAAATAAGTTTAGTTGTCAAAAATAGGTAACTAACCCAACTAGGCACGAGTCTTGCTTGAAAACCATGATTCCTTGTTGGAAAGATTTATAGTAAGTTATATAAGTTCATGTTGGTTACCATATTGTATTATAGTTATTCAAATATTTTTTATTCTATGCTCGATTTGGTTTGTGTGAGATTTATTAAGGCCCACCTTCTAACATAACTTCTCCCATTAACTTCAACACCTTATATGGGACCAAAATTTGATATTCTTTTGAGTGTCTTGAAGTTTGCATACATCAATGGCATATTTCCTCTTTGACAACAAGGGGATACCTCAATGTCTTTTGATTTTCATATCCTGCACGTGACTCAACTACAACACATTTATTCATACCTAATAGAATGCACTCTTATACCTTGACACTCATTTACATTATCTGTCAGATGTCTCACATTGCTTAATGATTGTCATTAGTGGTTAGTCATCTCATGGTTTCATTATATGTTCCACTTTAAGTAAATCCATTCACATATATTGAATTGCATCAATAAGGGATAACGAAAAAGAGTATAAATTTTAATGGAATTAAGAAAAAATTGTAGCCTTTTTAGTCTTCTATAGGAGCATTTCACTTTCTTGTAGTAGGTCAATTACCAGAGGTATATAATAACATGTATGTCCCTTTTTGGTAAAATTGAACATTGGGTAGATTTGGGTGGAAGTAAACTACAGGTTCTCAACCTTTTGTAATTCCAAAAGCCTGCTAGGACATGAGATGCACTAAATGTACCCTGGATCATTTTATGGCTCAATTTTCACATCTAGTTAGTAACCATTATTCATTTCCTTTCAAATAAATAATGTAAATGTCTCCATATTCTTTAGAGTTCCTTAAGTTTAGCTTATTTAAGAATGATCTAATTTAGTCTCTTTTAGCATATAGACATTGATAATTTCCAGTTCTCTCTTACTTTTAGCAACTCTCAACTTTTATATGTGTCATCTTCAACCTTCAACCAACTTACATCATGTTCGACACAACTTCTACTTTAGCCTATAGCACATTCACGTTCATGTAAAGGTAAAAATACGGTGAAACTTGTATAAGAGTCTTTAAATCATTAAAAGTTTAAGAAGAATTCACCTACTATGCACTACATACACTTCAACACTCATCAACAACTATTAAACCTCCACTTTTAATACACCATCTACAAGAGAGAGAGAGAGAGAGAGAGAGAGAGAGAGTGGTTGTTGTGAAGGAGAGGTTTAGGGAGAAAGGGAAGGATAGAGGAATATAGGAATAGGGAGAGAGACAGTGTTGGTAGTCAGGGGAAGAGAGAGATAAATGGATATGGAGAGAAAGAGATAGTAATGGGATAAAAAAGATATAGAGAATAAGAGAGGAGGTAGATAAATAGAACCATAAAGAACTATAAGTATCTTATACTATTTTAATGTAACATTCAATATTCCATAGTGAGATTTTAACAATCTAGATTAAATCCATAATTGCACTCTCTAGATATTTCTAATTAAAAAAAAAGATTTAATCTGTTTAAATTTTTTATAATTCGTCAAAAACATAATTAACTTATTTAAAAGATACCAAAATAAAGGGATATTTTACATTCACCTTAACCATATATAACCTTCATATTTACACTCTACTCTATGTACTTTGAAATATGAAAAAATTCCAACTATACCATGTATGATTTTAAACCTACTTTGGAATGAGAGAAAAATTCTACTCTATGTACTTTGAAATAGGAAAAAAATCCAACTATACCATGTATGATTTTAAACCTACTTTGGAATGAGAGAAAAATTCCAAATATATCACGTATGTAATCAAATTGTAGCAAAAGCTAAAGTAGTTGAACTTCCTTTTCTATTTGACACAAATAACCAATAGAACTAAAAATAGTGTAGCCATATAAACTAAATGGCTAGAAAATGTCCATAGACATCAATCCATAATAAGCATGAAATCACTTCCATGGTAATACATCTCACATTATTAAAATTTTAAAAAATCATAAAACTAACTAAATTATACTACTACTATTAGTATTAAAATAATTAATATATAAGTTAAACTATATACATTTGAAAAAATATAGAACAAGATTACTATCCATATATATTTACCACCATTTTACCATGGAAATTCTTAATGTTCAAATATATTGTGTTATAATACGAAGGGAAAATATTATGACTTATGAATACAACATGCTCAAAAATTCATAACTCATTTTATATGACACTTGTTATATGAAATTATTTTATTTATTTAATAAACTTAATTAAAAAAATAAACAAACACAACTACTTTGAAGATAAATCTCAACCTTTGATTTTTGTATTCTACTAAAAATATTTTAACATATTTCATGAACATCAAATGATACTAATATAAACAATGTACCCTAATCCATTCATAAACTGTCGCAATACCCACACAATTATGGCACCCACGAGTCCACATTTTCCAGCCTAATTAAAATGGCATTTAGTATCTTTAGAGTGAACCAAATAAGCCATGTCCTCTCAATCTCTATGGTTCTTTACTCTCGGATATCTACATTTTTTTCTTCTTTTTTCCGACTCTGTACAAAGTTTTAATTGCTATTTTATTTAAGTATGAGGGTTTTCCACTGTTCAATATATTAGATATCATTTTTTGGATCCAACTGTGTTAAGTAAGTCATTCATCTATGCCAATTTCCATGAGAGGTAGTCGTATCTGACTAATTTCTCATGATTTTTTAAAACAGTCCACTTAGCACTCATTGCATCGAGTAACGCTTACAGGGGTGAAGAAGTGGGATTGAAACTAGTGAAACGAATTACATAGCGTCAATCATCACTTGCTATTTTATTTTTAGTATATAAAAAAATTGATAATTTTTAAGTGAATTCATACATACATTTTATATATATGGTTCAAATTATATATTGTTCACGAATCAAGTATTTAATTCTGAGTCAACTTAGATACCAAATTTTATATACACATATTTGATAAAAATTTTTAATTAATAAATTTAATTAAAAAAAAAAACATAATTACTCTAAAATTAAATTTTTATTTGTATATTATATTAAAAATATTTTAACATATTCCATGAATGTTAAACCTTTACTATTTACTTAATAATTCCACAATAAACATAATAAACATAATTATCCACATAATAAAAGCCAAATATATTACTACACCCTCATACATTGGAAAGCAAGCGTTCACACCATTGCAATACGCCTGCGGCCATTTTCAACGTTCGCGCAAGCCCGATTAAAATGGCGTTTAGCTTCTTTAAAGTGAAATCCAAATACGCCATGTCCTCTAGATTTCTATGGCGTTTTACTCTCCGATATTCACCTTCTTTTCGGCTTTCTCTTTGTCCACACTATGTGCAAAGCTCTATTTGTTATTTTATTTTTTAAATTTAAGTATATTTTATTTTTCCTGTATTTAAAGGAAGTGATAGTTTTAATTGAATTTATATATCTATTTATATATTTTAAAAATGATATGGTATATAAATAGTATATATGTTTTTTTCTTTGAATTTACATTTATGATCGTTTTAAAGGAAATAAATGTTCTTTATCATTAAACCCACTCAAATTATACATGTTAATAATTATTTTTATTTGAAAATGATAAAATTTATAAATTAATGGTTAGTAATAATAATTAATATTATTAATTTTCAATAAAAAAATACATTGATTCATCTTTTTTTTGTCTGTTAAGTTGTTTGTGATCCTCTCCATACTTGACATGTGCCATCCAAGTTGTCTGTGATCCTCTCCATACTTGACATGTGCCATTAAAGTCACACGGGAATCGCACCCGGCCTTGGCGACACCAACCCTTTCGCTCATTGGATTTTTTAGAATGTCTCCCCCCTAGCACAGGGCACAACGACTGCTAGTAAAGTTTGATCCTAGATCGCCTTGCTAAGGAAGTCCATCCTCGACCAATTATGCTAAGAAAAAATTTATTCATCATTATTATTAAAGAAAAATTAAACTATTTATAAAAATATCTTTCTTACGGTTGAAAAATATATTCTTAAATTGTTTCTCCACGTCCCAAAAAAAATTCTCTTACCTCCCAAAAAATAAAATAATCACTCAGCTATTGAGAATTCATTTTAATTTTCCCAAATCCCTTACAGGCCAAACAATTTTAAAAAGAAATAGCCAATATCTTTTGTAATCCATATTAAAATTGTTTCTATTAAAATTATATACCTTTTAGTCACATTTAATCACATACTTACTCTCCTTTACAATTTAAATATTAAAAAAAATCATATTTAAACATTTCCTTCTTTATACCACATAATATATTTAAGTTAAACATTATATTTTTTATAATCTCAACTTACATTGTGTACATCCATATACTAAACTCACACCACTTTTGTATTATATAAACATGAAATAAAATGAAATGAATGAAAGAAAGAAAAAAAATAAAATTTTATTTAGAAAAAAGATAAATATATAAAAATTCAACTAGCGTAGGAACCAAAGTTTTGGTATCTCATATATTTTTAAGTGAGATTATTAAAATTATTTGATTCTATAATTACATTAGGTTTGTTTATTTTAGAATATTTTTTTTTAGAATTTTAATTTAATTGTTAATAATTATTTGTTTAATTATTAACAATTATTTGATTAATTATTAATAATTATTTGATCAATAGTAGAAATTTAACTTCTATATTTGTTTAATTATTAACAATTATTTGATTAATTATTAATAATTATTTGATTAGTAGTAGAAATTTAACTTCTATAGAATATTCTGAAATATTTATAATAGTATTCACCAATCAAATAACATTAATCAATTTTAAAAAAGTGATATTAATAATTGTGATAGCAAAGTAAATATGATTTTTTTTAACATATTGTATTGATAAATTAAGAGATTGGGGATCGAAGGGGTTTTGGATAGATGGTTATTAGATGTTTTGTTAAGGCATTCCTTGATGTGAAGTTACAGATTTAATTGACATGTTGAAGATGTAGTTCCACTTAGATTTAAAAAATATATATTAGGTGTTTTGTTAAGCCATTCCTTAATGTGAAAGTCATGGATTCAATTCCTTGATTAATATATTAGACATGTTGAAGATATAGTTCCACCCAACTTAAATAAAATAAAAAAATTAACAAATTGAACAATATTATAATAATATAAAAATTAATTATTTATAAATAAATAAAAATAGTCGTAAAGCATATTACCAAATTCCTAATCCTACCCAAAAAAACATCCAAATATTGAACAATTCCTTCGATTGGGACAAACTGTCCATAAAAATTCGATATGGTTTACAATGAAGAGATAAATATATGCGAGAGGATGAGGTTGTCTAAATCATAAAAAAATATTAATGGATCGCAACATAAGTTCCTCGTAGCGGCAAAGAAAAAATGCAGTTAGCAGGGTATGCTAAACCAGCAAGTAAATTTGTAAGCTAAACCAACAGGTAAATTCCAAGTAAATTTAGTAAATTTTGAAACATATAATTGAAATTTTTTTAAGGATACTAGCTAATTTTTTTCAAATTGAAATTTTTTAAATCGAATTATTTAGCGGTATCGTATTGATTCTAACTTAGTAACTATATAGTAAAGTAAGTAGAAAATGTAAAATGTATGATGCTTTATATTTTCATGGAAAGTCAAAATGGTGATGTTGCAAACTCGTACGTCTGCTTTATTAATTCCAAAGCAATGGAGAAATGATTTTGAAAGGGAACTGTTCGAAGATCAGTTTTAACAACATTTTTAGTTCATATTATACAATACTTCGGGCTGTTATTATAAACCAAACACGCACCAACCACGGAAGTTCTTGGCAAGGCATAAATCATACAATTCTCTGAGCTGTTCTTATAAATCCAATACTCAGAAAGACCTGAAGACCTTGGCAAGGCAGACACCAAATTGAAAACCTAGCTACGACGTTGAACCTGGATTGTTTGCAATTTATTGAAAGAGAAAACCGCAGGCAAGCGTATGGCACGATGCTTATTATTTTCAAATTGAAACGCAAAGACGCTAAAACCCACTTAATTTGTTACAATCTAAGTTGGTGTTATGATTTTATTCATTCTTTTGATGGTGGTAGAGCTTACATAAGAGGAATGGAGTTTCGAATCACTGAAGATTCAATAGCATAATCCTTGGGGTTGCCTACCGAAGGTGAGAAGTGGTTCAATAAATGAATGATGCAGAATGTGGATCTTAACTTCTTTCTAAAGGAGAACATCAAAACCCTAATTGGAGCATGTGAATCCCTCAGAAAATGTTTAAGCCGGAATGGTCTACAGTTCTAAAGATTTTGAAGAGGACATGGAGAAGCCTTGAACCCAGAAGACCAAGAAAAGGTAAGGCTAAAACTCATGTTGAAACCCTAGCTCTCGAAAGGTTGAATCTAGTCATGTGCATGTTGAGAAAAAAACTTGTAAAGGAACCAAAGATTAAGGTCTATGAAAAGAGAACAAGAAGACAAAAGACACAAATGTTAGAAAAAGAGGAAGTAAAGCATCAAGTAGAACAAAGTGAGAAAGGAAAGGAGAGTATGGAAATAGGGGATGAAGACACAAAAATAGAGCCTAGGGTTTTCCATAGGAAACCCCATACTTGCCCTACAAATAAATTAAGACTTAATTTTAAGGAAAAGATTAATCCTAAGCTAAAGGAACCATTGATAATTGATGAAGAAGAGAATGTGAAGTCTTTAAAGGGCAAGAAAAGGCTACAGAACAAGGAAAAACAACGTATGAAGGCAGGAAAGGGAAATGGGCTCTAAAGGCTAGCAGAACTTTAGAAAAAGGTAATAGAAGGATATCAAGAAGCCAAGACAAGTTAAACCTCCTTGCTCAGGTTGCAGAAGTTATGAAAGAATGATCAAGTTACCTCCTTGACAAGCAACATATGAAACCCTAATTTTGTTGAAAAACCCTAATTTTACATCAATGTTTTGGCATGCTCCATTTTATCTTTTTTGACAATTAGTTTATTTTTGACATGTTATGGTAATATGTCATAAAGGTTTTGTAGCTAAAGGAGAGCATAAAATACAAGTCAACACAAGAAAGAAGGGCCTTAATGAGTGTAAACAGTTACACAATACAGTTGCACAGTTTCAAAAGATTTCATAGGTTCATGTATCAGTTTTGCTACAAAGGAGGAATATGAGTTACAGTTCAAGATATGAAACCTACAAGGGTGTGAAAAGCTTCAGTTCTACACTTCACTTATGACTCTTCCTTTTCCCAAAAGAATAGAAGAGTATGCGTACAACAATTTTAAAATGCTTTGACTAATGTTTAAATGTCAAATAGAGATTTGAATAGCTAGAATGATATGTTTTTAATTATTCTTTGTAAAATAAACTCTCAAATATTGTAAATATTTTATGGTTATGCTACCAGACTTTGTGGATCTTAACTTTCCAGTTTTAGTTTTTTATTTTCAGCGGTGCATTTTCAATTTGCAGTTTCGGCATAGACTTCAATGTGGTACAATTTAGAGGTTGCAGGGTTACTGGTTGGGAGCCACCCAATGAATCAGGCACATGGCCAACGTGTAATTTACTGCCTCCTAGGGAGACAATATCCCAATTGGATCCAGTTGTTATCACTAAGTTTATACTTTCAAAAAAGGGTCAAAATGTTTTGAAAATCAGTTAAGAATTTTATTACATGAAAAGTGGGCTTAAGTGTAGGACTAGGTAAAATTTTGGTGTGAAAAGGTGGCATAAGAGTTTAAAAAAAATGTTAATAAAGTTTTTTATGTCATGCCAATTTTTTTTTACCAAAGTCTTGCACCAATCAGATGCCAAAAACAAGTGGCGCCATGAATCTTTCAAAATTTTCCCTTCCAAGCACTTTGGTGAATATGTATGCAATCTGCTCATTTGTGGAACAATGCCATAGGTGTATTGTGTTGGCCTCAACATGATGTCGAATTAGATGGTATTTTGTATTGATGTGCTTCTTTCGATCATAGAACGTTGGGTTCTTGGCCAACTTTATTGTAGAAGTGTTTTCAATCAAAAGAGGAGTTGAAGTGTTTTTAATCAAAAGAGGAGTTAAAGTGTTGTCATCGAAGAAAGAATTTTTTACATCCATTTGATGTAATTTCCAACCATTCTGAGCTGCCAAGGAAAATAGTGTCCATATGGTAGCCCATTTTGCTGTGGGGGAAAAATTCTCTTCATGATCAACCCCTTCTTTCTATGCAAAACCTTCTCCCACAAGCCTCACTTTATGCTTTTCAAGTGAGCCATCTACTTTATACTTTTTCTTGATGACCTACTTGCAGCCAATTAGTTTGGTTCCCAATGGGGGATCAAACAACTTCCAGGTTCCATTCTTTATCAAAGCATCATATTCTTTCTGCAACACTTCTTTCCATTCATCATGAGAAGTGAATTATTTGAAGTAAGTTGGTTCAAAATCTGTAGAAAATTTTAGTTCACAATCATAAGAAACATGCATATCAATAGGAAAGTTATGATCATCTACATCACCTCCATTATGTCTGTCCGAGCTTCTTGTTCTTGTATTTCCAACCTCATCAGGACGAGCACTTCAAGTGTCTTTGTTGGCCATTTTGGAGGACCTTTTTGAGATGGCCCAAGATAGTCAGTTGATTGAGATGGGGTTGAATCAAGATTTAGGCTCCCAATTTTTTCAGTAACATCACTGAAAGTTTCATCTTGATCAATGGTTGGAGCTTCATGTGGGGGAGAGAGTGCTTTAGAAGGAGATTCCACAGATTGATCTTAAGAGAATGATAAGAAATCTACATTTTATGGGTGTAAAAACAACATGTTGAAACATTTAATAGGATGTTGCATGCAAATCTATAACATGCAAGACACACATAAATTTCTTCTCTCTCCTAATGTGAGATAGACAAGTGTCCAAAAAGTACCAAGTCACCCCTCCAGAAGCTTTCCACAAATTGTCTTTCAACTTTCCATAATGAACTTGATCAAAGTATTGAATTAGATTTGTACTAAGGCCAAATTTAGGCCTTCTTTACTATCCCAAAAAGCTCGGTATTCACCACAAAATAGCCTTTGATTTCAACTCTGAATGGGCTTAGATATTATCACAAACAAGGCTTGAACTTCACCCTCAGAATGGGCTCAAAATTCATCAAAAACATGCTTGTACTTTATCTTAGATAAGCTCAGACTTTACAATTTCCATATAGATGGTGTTCCATTCGAGGGTTGTTCAATTATTGACCTAGTCACCGCAAGGTTTCAAGGCAAGTTATAAAATGAGAAGAGTTATCATTTGTTGTGGGTGGAGAAAGCCAATATATTACCTCCAAATCGCATGAAATCTATTCTTCTTGGTCAAACACCTCAGCTTCTATGCTGGCACCATTTATAGGGATACCCATGATCTACCCTACATCGTCTAGTGTAGGTGTCATCTTTAACTTGCGAGAACACACATATCACTACTACAAAAAGAGAGTATTTAAGAAATTTGTTTAAGACAAAATAATCATTTTGTCTTAAAATTATCATTTCGTCTTAACTATTTATTCCTATCTAATTATTATATCTTGATATTTTTTATTATTTTAAAGTAAAATGGTCTTGTGCATGTAACTAAAATTCTATGCACTGTGTGGCTTGGATTTTTGTGCTTTTTTTTGCATATAGAGGAGGAGATATGTAGAAATTGAGCCCTAAATATCCTCTTGATGTATGTAGCCTAAGTATTGTGATGGAAATATTTTGGATCCACCCTCGATGTATCCAGGCTGAGCAACATGATGGAGAGATTGGGGATTCGACCTCCATATTTCAAAATTGATGCTCTCATGGTCGATATGTGCGATAAAGTCATAAAAAATGAGTGTAAGTTGTTGAAGATCGCCAAGGAGACCACAAAGGTCGAAAAAAAGATTGTTTCCATGATTTTAAGTGGCAAATGAGATGAATTGAAGCCCAATTCTTGCATTGTGATTAAGTTTGGGGGACATCACACTTGTGTTGCCACTACGAAGAAGTCAAAATCTAGCTACCATGTATGGAAATGGCACAACCATATGATGCTTTACAACAAGGAAAATGATTTTCACCTTGAGTACATCTATGGAAAAGATTTCCAACACGAGATGAAAATGTGAGGCTAAGAAGAATGCACCAAATTTAGTTTTGCGGGAGTAGATGGAGAAAGTCGATGAGGTCAATGTTGGTATTTTGTGAATAAACATTCATCTAGCCTCTAAGCATTGAATTGAAATGCTTATTCTGGCCATGTATGTTTAGTAAGGATTTATATATATCACAGGTTTGTTTACTAGGGTTTATTTCATGTATGTCTGCTAGGGTTTTCAATTGGAAGACGCTTTAGATGGAAATGCTCCATGGAAATATTTAAATAAAAGAAACCCTACTACTTAAACCCCTGCAGTACAAGTATTTTCCTATGCTTGTAAGCTTCATTATCTCCATTGATCCTAAGGAGGAGGATATGCAGAGTGAGAGTGTAATAGAGGCAATGTACAAAGATGTTGCGTTGTCCCAGATAGGTTTTCTTCAGATGCAAATATGATGGATGCAGAGGCTAAGGCCGAGGTGGATGATTTGGAGGATATACCACTAAATAATTAATGCACTAGTTTTGGAGTGGAAACCCCCCAATTTCAATCTCAGGATGCCACATCTTCTCCGAATGCATGTATGCATGATTTTGTATCATTATTTAGATTATTTGGTTTTAAAATTAATGACATGTCTGATAAATCGGTTCCATGGCTAGTTCGGTTCCAGCGGAGAGTTGTTCATAAAAAAATTGTTATGCAGGAAATTCTCTAGTTAAAATTATTGACATGCACGATTTATAATCCAGTTTCAACAAAGAAGTCCTACCCTCTTTGCAGCCCTAGCAAATCAGTCTGCGCTTTTTATCCCTAAAATCCCAGTTTTAATGGCCCACATTAGTTGGAATGCTTATGTTTTTTTGTACCTAGTGAGACTTAAGATTGGTTAATTCTAAGTTTAAGTAGCATGCATTCTTATATCCTAAAAATTTCCTCTTTTTAAATAAAAAATTTAGCAGCGCCACACTATTTAAAAGGCTTGCGCCCTTTCCTACACCTACTCCTACACTAGCATCATATTACGCTCCTGCAACACTCCCCTATCAACAACTTGACCCATCTGATCCTACCACTATATTCAACCTTAAGTCACTGACAAATAGAAAAATGCATTCAGTTTTCGAAACAACGATTTTAACAAAAAATACCTTTAATGATTTGAGAAGCATGTGCACATAAATACATGTGGGAATTGTTGAAAATAGATCATGCTCCTCCCATGTATGACATTGTTGATGTCCCCTTTGGGCAGAGCAGTGTAATGTTACTAACATTTCTTATGTTGCCTTTGGGTAGATCATTGTAATATTACTGACATAAGAGAAGCAACCATATTCTTTGATTTGATTACTGAAGTCTAAGGAGGTGTACATGATCTACCTCCCTCTTGAACTTGTAACATCTTATGAGGAAGAACATGTTATTAAACATAGGCCCACTCAAACTATTTGAGATTGATTATATGAACAAATGTGAAGACGCAATCTAATAGGAAAAAATATGTATGCAGAAAGTATACAATATCCCTTATCCAAGAGTTAAACCACTGCAAAAACCTACAAAATTTGTTTCAACATGCAAGACTCGCACAACTCCTTTGCAGGTTTGTATAACTTGTCAAATGAATTACATCACTTTTACCATATAGTAATCCAAAACCTGTTGTACTTTTATCATATTTCAAATAACTTTTTACTGTTATCCAATTTTCTACTTCAGTGTCTATGAGAAACCTGGATATGTAGTTGATTGCAAAACTCAGACCTGTCCCAATGATTGTAAGATAAATCAAACTTCCCACAAGTTTCCTGTAAATTGACTCATTTGCTAATTTTGAGTCTACTTTAGCTTAAAGTTTCAACTTATCCATATATGTATGTATTTTTACAATCAACAATCTTGCATTTGTCTAGTATACATTTTTCATGTTTAGTATGTAATATAAAAACACATTTGTTACTATGCCAAACTTCAACATCTAAGCAATGTTAGAGGATGGCTAAATATGTAATTTGAAAAGTAGAATGTGGTTAAATTTTATGTTGGTAATTGGTTTGGCCTCACTACCTATGATGAAGATGTCACCTACATATATCATTAATATATCTATGTACTATCCTCACTTTTAATGTGGAGATTTTAATCAGAAATTCTTATTCTCAATATATTATCCTACAAATGTTCGTCAATTTCATATACTAAGCTCTTGGTGCTTATTTGGGACCATAAAGAGGCTTAACCAATCTACATACCATATGTTCCTTTCCAAGAACTTGGAAACCTTGAGGTTGACACATATAAACCTTTGCCTTCAAAATATCATTGAGGAAGGTGTTAGAATATAATGCTTACATGTGTAATAAGTCACATTATTGACTTAGGCTAAAAAATAAGCCTTTTGGTCATTTTTAGATTTTAGAATTTTGGGAAAATATCACCTCCAAAACTCTCTATAATATAGGTGAATCTTGTTGTAACTATCTGAATTATTTTGATAATAAAATATTGTGTTTGGAATGTGAATGTACTCTATCAAGAGTTTCACTAGTAAGTGTGGTACAATTCATTTTAAATATGGTATCAGAGTAGATGACTACCATTCCCTAGATGCTATTTGAAGGTAGATGTAACTGGAGTAGAGAGATTCTTAAGAGTTGCAGTGTCCACATTTACAAGAGGCATTGTCCTTACAAGTATGAGACACTATCATTTCATAATAGAGAAGAACCAACAAGGAACATGTGTGAAGGTTCTATGTGGTATTTAAGAATTTGATTAGAGGTGTTTCCATTTCATATTATGAAGGATTTTGTTTCCACCATATGAAGGTTCCTTGGGAAATTTCTAATTTCACATTGAAGTGTTCGAGCTAGTGTGTATGCTTGGTCAAATAAGATGGTGATAGGATAAGTGAGTGTTGGAAATGTATCCTAAGTGGATGCACCAATATAACTGTTGTTGGGATTCATTTCATATGCTATTTTCTAGCTCAAATCGGTGTATTATTATCATTCCTCACTACCTCATCCTCCCAACTACCTTAGTCACATTTCTATCATTGTAGTGAACCAGAGTATAATGTTGTCGATCTAATGCAATTTATATATAGTTGGAGAGCTTGATTATTATTGTAGCAAGAATATGACAATAGGATGGCTTTGCACCATTCTTATACAACCTGTGCAGATTCTTCATTATCCTGATCTAATGGTTTTTTGAATCCCCCGCTGGTGCTATCATTGTGTGATTTTGACAGTTACAAGGTCTCCATGAATTTGTGGCTCAGTGAGAACGAAGAGTTATTTTTTAATATATTCCTAGAAGGAATTGAATAGATTAGACTCATTTTCCCTCTATTCAATAACACTAGAAGGGATGCACGTCCCCAAGGTATTATTGAGTAGAGAAAGAGATATTCCTTATGTTGTGTGGGCCAATGGAGGAGGGTGCTATGATTGTTTGACAAATAGATAAGGTTCCTAGAGAGTTCTATAATGAATAGATTTTCTAACACAAGAGAAAATGGGTGGATTTGAGTGAGTAAGAAGGCCATAATTTGAATACATTGCCTTGCTCACCTCCTACACTATCATGAATGTGGTAATTATTTTAGATTCCTATGGTTGGGTGAAAAATTAGGATTATATCATTTTGAAAAATAATTTTCTATATTTTTTTTACAAATTCATTTAATACTATTTCATGTTATGACATGCATGTGATTATGCTTAAATATAGTGATGGGTATTTGGTTTTCAATATTTTTTTATTTTATTTCATGCTTGTTTAATTTCACTATATTTTAATTATCAAATCTACACATATGTTTATTTAATTATCTTCCCACAGGGGACCCTCCTTGTGGGGATTATGGTGAATGGCCTTGAATAGTACGTATTGTTACTACTTTTACAAAAAATAAGGGTTATGGTCATGGATTTAATAGTGTGATGTGGGAGATAAAATTTAAAAATAAACCCATTTTGGTGTTGTTACATGAGAATTTGAAGACATGCTTCACATCTATGTGTGACAAAACACTTTTCTTAGTGATGGAATGGTGTAGTTTGATCCGACCATTTCTTCCTATTGCATTTTGCAAGAGGTTCTTCATCCCACCATTTCTTCCTATTTAAGTCTTTTAATATAGGTTGAAGGAGCTAAGGGGGTTGAGTTGCAGATGAAGCCGAGGATGCATGGACTACAACTTGCTCGAGGTTCCTGATTCTGCTTGTTCTTCCTATTGAAATTGAAGCCTTTTTATCCCTGTTGAAGGAGATGAGGGGGAGCAGAGCGGGTTGAGTCACATGAATAGTCAAGGAGGAAGCATGGATTGTAGCTTACTATATTTTCTTCATCTCACCGATTATTCCTATTGAAATTGAATCCTTTTCATCCCGGTTGAAGGAGTTAAGAAGTCCGAAACGTTGGGTCATCAATACACTTGAACAGGTTATTCCACTATTCTGTTAAACCATTGCACCTATATGGACTCTCTTTTTAAAAAGTGGAGAGGGGTTGAGTTGTATGTGCAGTCAAGGAGGATTTTGGGACTTAGGTTAAGGGGAAATGATAATGACTGGGTTAGTTGGGGTTTCCTTTTATTTCAGTTCATAAGAGGTTTAGGGTTATAATACTTTGATCTATGACATATTTTCATGCCATCAATGGATGTGCGGTTGGGGAATTTCTCATTCCAAAGTTTCCTTGAGTGCCATTGTGCCATTGTATGAACATGGTATACGGGATGAATATCGAGCCCAAACTGAGGAGTGTCGAGCTCATCGGTCATATAAAAAACCCTCATTTTAAAAAGCACTCATTTGTGAATTCAATCACTTGCTAGGAAACATAATTAGAGGTGTTGCCTTATAAATTCCGCTTTCGAAGGCCCTTGCAATATTCAATTTTTCAGGTGCACTCATGTGGTATTCTTGGCAAGAGAAATGAACAGAGCTTTCACTCAAAGATTTTGACATGAGACAGCTCTCCTATCCTCCCTTACTATTTGAGCCAGTAAGAGCTAGGAGTAAACATATATTACTCAATCTCTTAGGGGAATTTTGAGGTCTAAAATGGGCCTCCTAAGAAAAATGTACAAAAAAAAAACTTTACAAGAACCAATAGGATTCAAGATGATGATGTCAACCATAGGGGATGATTCACCATTTTTTAAGTAAAAAGGTAAAAAAATTGAAAAATAATAAAATAATAAAACTACTTTTTAAATTCATATTTTCAACTTATCTCGCAAAATTTTTACTCAAATTTCGAGTGGGAGTAATCACGTTTTTTCATGTATTTCTCATTTTTGGTGTAGTAGGGTCCATCAAAAGTATGAAACATGGGTACTCCTTGGATGCAGAATTAAATATTGCATCCAACGAGTACTCCTGCTTAAAATTTGAGTAAAAAATTTGGGAGATAAGTTGAAAATATGAGTTGAAAAGGTAGTTTTTTCTTTTTTCCCTCTAAAATTTGATGATGTAATCAAATCTTATTTTATTATTTCCACTATTATTTTATAATTTCCTTAGGAGGCCCATTTTAGACCTCAAAATTTCCCTAATGGTAGGACCTTGTTCAAAGTAAATATAATAAAAAGCTCTGGATTTTGATGAGATCATTGCTCATTTCTAGTTCTCCCGAATATGAATGGGGACGTCATCTGGAAAGACCAAAACCTACCATGAGTAGCATTAGGGTGCACCCTTTATAAAGTCAGAGGTTTTATCATTTAGAGGTTTTTTCAGAACAATATTGATGGTTCCTTGTAATGCTCTAGATAGATCTGTTTGTGAAGACCACACTTTAAACAACGACGACATGGCTCGTATTACAGGAGAATGGATGTTTTGGCTCATGCCTCCATAATATATCTGGCACACAACCTACTTGCCCCAATGCCAATGGCACGGGACTCATTCATTAGTTGGGAACTTTCCTTACAAATAGATAAGGAAACAACTATCGATATCATGGTCATTCAACATCATTTACCATCATTTACCATCACCCATGGGGCAACAGGACTCAGAGGTATGGTGGGAAGTGATCAATTTTTGGGCTTATATAATGCAATTAATTGGATGTCGACCATTTTTCTTACATTGATTTCTCATTTCCATGTTTTTTTGGGTTCCCTCTTGCTACAGAGTGCAATGTTGGGTGTACATAGGATAAAATCTTGCACCTTCCCCTTTGGTTTATATTTCAACGTACCGATTTTTATTGGTGAGTAAATTTCCCGCCTTTACAATTGATTGAAGTAATAAATACAAGCCAATGTAAAAATTTGATATGCACTAAGATATTTCTACGGTTGAGAAATTTATGGATAAAATGATATTGTGTTGGTGTGTATTTTTTAGATTTCGTCTTTTCCCTCATCCTTTCTCCTCTATCTTTTCAACCAATTTTATCTAACTGTATCTCTCATGAAAATATTTTTTTCTATAACTTCTACTAGTTTTGGAACAAAGTATTTCCTTGGGTGTGTGCCATTAACATTTTGGGTATATTTTAGTGCATCCAGGTGATGTTGTACATATCCAAGGTTTTTATATGTGTCTTTACGAAGATTGTATTCATTTTGACAAGTATCATAAAATCTTTCATCTATCCAGATTTAATGAATATGGTGCATAAGCCCTAAATATACTCCCAAAATTTTAGGCCCTTCTTTTATCAGCTCAGCTAGGTTTGGATTTGTTTTCCTTTAAAAAAAATGTCCTCGTAGTTTATGATACAAGAAAAATTGGTTGTAGTTTCCTGTTATTTGAATGGAGTTACCATTCAATATGTAAGTGGTTTTATGTTGTAGATGCACAACAAGTATGTCCTTTTCTCCTCCAATATATTTAAGATCAAACATCATATTTGCAATGTTCATTACAAAAATCTAATTTAATACAAAGCACATTTAACTTGTCTATTTATCATTGAGATTCTCTTCTATTAAATTTTAAAATATGGAACATATGCCTCAACAATTTATTTTTTATACCCCATTGGAGAAAATATTGTTATATTGTTGTTTTGAATGGCGCAGTTTGATCCGACCATTTCTTCCTATTCTAGTTTGTAGGAGGTTCTTGATCCCACCATTTCTTTCTATTTAAATCTTTTAATCAGGGTTGAAGGAGCTAAGGGGGTTGAGTTGCATACGAAGCAAAGGAGGATGCATGGAATACAACTTGCTCGAGGTTCTCAATCTTATCTGTTGTTCCTTTTGAAATTGAAGCCTTTTTATCCCAGTTGAAGGATATGAGGGGGAACTGAGCAGGTTGAGTCACAAGAATAGTCAAGGAGGATGCAGGGACTACAACTTACTCAAGTTTCTTGTAATATTCCTAAATTAGCACACAGCTAATTGGAATATTAAATTCTGATTTTTCTCTTAGATAGAGGAATAAGAGGGTATGGAGACCCATAAATCTCCTTAGTAGGAATAAAAGAAACTCCTAGTGTGAATGGAGGTCATCTAAAGAGCTGGAATGAAGAACCTTAGGTCTGAAAAGGGGCTGGAGCATGAAGGCTGGGTCAACCTTGACCAAATCAAATAGTGTTGTTATGGAGGAGTGGCATTCATGGTGGGACAACGCAGCTTTGGAGGGAGATTGAATGCATGGAAGTGGTGACCTAATTGAGTGGGGCCAAGGGTGAGGAATCTCATAACCTATATAAGGAAGAGGACAGTAGCCATAGGAGAATATGTTTTGAGATTATTATTTTGATATGGTTTGTTTAGACTTGTTTCTCTCTTCAGCGGTTTAGCTAATATTGCATGTGATGTTCAGCACAGGGTGTTCCTGGTCGAGAATCCCACCTCTTTCCTTGAGAGGCCTCTTGGAAGAGTATTTCACTACATTGTCCACTATCTAGCTTCAGGCCAAGCGACATATTTGTTGTACAACACAGTTTCTGCAGAGTATTGTGTTGTGTTACAGGGTGCAACAGTGGTGAGTTCATTTGGGTCACTTCCTTGCTTGTTTTCAGTTGGAGAAAAGTTTCCTTCCATTGGGAGGCTGGAAAAGAGGATCCTTGAGCCTTATTTCATCATCCAGCATCAGGCTAAGGTACTGCTATCAATTACAACGCAATTTTCTAAAGAACTTGCATTATTTCAGTGTGCAGTTGCAATAGAGGGTTTGGAGCCCTAGTTGGGAGAGATAGATCTTCAGTGAGGGGATCATCCTCTCATTTGGATAATATATAGGAGGATATTTCCTACATTTATAGATCATATAAGAAACCTCCTATCATCTATCTAGTTGCAGAGATTATTCGGCCCTAGGGCAATATTTGTATTTCTGCATTTTTTTGTATTTCAGGAAAACCTTTCCGGGTTATCTTGGAGATGTGCTTGGGAGCTTGGATCTCTGTTCCTGGAATTATTTGAGCCATATCACTTCAGATCTATGCATTGACATTATATAGCAACAGTTATTTCTAATAAAATTGCGCTGTCATAGCCTTGTGTATTATTGTGTAGCAGTGTTCTTCATGTTTCATGTACATGTTCTCTTGAGGCTTGTTTTTGCCTGACTTGAGTGACTATTTCCTCAAGAACTTGTATAAATTTTGCTGCTATGATTTTAATAAGATGGCTATATGATCTTCTTACATTTTATGTGTTTATTTACACTGCTATTTCCATTTTTGTGTTCATTTATTGCTGCGTCCCTATTTGGGAATATTACAATTGTATCAAAGCATAATCTTGGCTCAGCCTGTGGAACTTAGCGATTATGCTATCAGGAGAATAAGAAGAAGGAGAAAGAGATTAGAATCATGGAAAGAATGAGTTTTATCTCATCTCTTTTCAGATCTAAGAGGGACCTCACTAAGGAGGTCAAGCAAAGAAAAGTGGAGAGAAGCAATGAAACCACATTGGGGTTTCACGATGAGGAAGGTCCATGTACTTCCTATCAGCAAAAGAAAGATCTGGTATTGCATAGAGCTCCAAAGAAACATACTATGCCCTTTCATTTTGAAGAAGAAGATAAGATGCATGGAGATGGAGGAAACTTAGATAATGAGATTCCAAGTGAGTATCTTGCAGAATACAAATCTCAAACAAGGGCTTTCAAGGAGAATATAACTCTCCCACAGTTCATTCAGCTCAAAGAAGAAAGGAGACCTTACAACAATATATTTTTATTGTCTACTTTTGATGGGTCATCCACATGCACAGTAAGAGCTCAAGGAATAAAGTTGGATGCATTTTTCCTGCTACATCTAGTAGTAGAGACAGAAGTTGTTGATATTGCAGCACTGCACCTTGAGGGTGAAGCAAACATTTTGTGGTTCAACCATTTGAGTCATGCAAGAGTGACTGCATATGCAGATTTTATTCAAAGGTTGATCAAGAAGTTTGACAAGGAGAGATGAGAGGAGAAGAAACTTCCACCACCACTTGCTGCAGAAGCACGTGCATCAGGAGAAAGAACACTTGCACCTTTGCAAAGTGGTCTTCATCTGTTGACTTTTAGAGTCCCATGCACTATTCTGGAGATGCATGAGGAGGAGGAGACTTATACCAGCACTGACATAGCCATAGAAGAGCAACCATCATCATCAATATTTGGGGAAGTCATCACACCGGAGGATGGAACCCTTGTAGCAATACAAGATGTTCCTAAGATTTACCAAGGTATGCACATATTTTCATTTCCTATTACTACAACACATCATGTGGAGGATTATGGAAAAATGCTATCAGGGCAAATGCATGACCTAGGGTCAAAGCACATTGTTGATTTGGAGCAGCAGACTATCACTGTGCTGAGGACACTTGATTTGTTCAAGAAGAAGATATATAGTTATCCCGGTTATTCATTGTTGAACTGCACACAACTCTTGAGGTAAGAGTGTAGATTGTTGGAGGATAGGATGAGTATTGTCCTAAACAATGCAATGAATAACTATGTGTTCAACATTGAGCATGATCTTGAGACATCAAATGCACCATCATGGAGATCAGCAGTGTTGTCATTGAGCAGCAGTGATGAGTTGGGGGCCCAACTAAGAGACATTCTGATGACCAAAACACTTGTGTAGTAGTGGATAGGTAGATGATTGACGAGAGACATCTTATCTTTCATTGTTGTGATGGATCTTTCTTGATGAGCATTTCACAGCTCAATGAGAAGATTTTTCCTTCAGCATACTTGGATCCTTATGTATTCAACATGGTCATTGATGAGTGGTATTCATTTGGAGATCTCCGAGAGATTGCATTTCAACATCCCATGAAATGAAAAGATAGAAATCTGATTTGGGAGGATGGTATTCTCCATTTTAGGGATACCTATTGTGAGCATGATAGTAGACACTCACCATTGGTTGGATTGGTGATGTGGATAAGCAAGAGGTTAGAAAGCCACTTGCAGATCTATGACACAGGGAAGCAGGAGGCAAGGCTATGTTGGCTACTCTTGAAAGCATTTGGTCATCATGTGACTTATTCTATTTCAAAGAGTATGTTGGTGGATGGGACTTGGAATGGCACTTGCATCATATGGAAGCAAGTAGTTTGGGTGCATTGTGTTGATATGGCATTCTTCATGTCAATCATCATGTTTTCACCTCATGATTTGTATGATGGAGGTGTGAGGACGCAGCAAGAGCTCTTGTTGCTTTGGCTACTCTTAGGAGAGTATGGGCTGAATTTCTCCCATACTTGGCATGATATTTCGGGAGAAAGGGATGGGACAATCCAAGTGCAAAGAGGCTACGCTTCAGCATTGAAGGATCAGGAGATACTTCCACATAGGAGGGAGTCTCCCACATATAGCAGCATGATGGTGGATGAATTTGGAATATGGCATGTCAAATAATGGAGTCGTGGAGTGGAAAAAGCCTTATCACTAAGGCCAACAACGTTGTCACTTGGGAGTATGGATCTATTGATTGGGTGCTCCAAGAGCAGTATGCATCCATTCATTTTGTAGACCTTTATGAGGAGATTCTCATGGGAGGGCTCATCCATGGACCTCACTTTCAGCCTACTCACAATGCATGGTAAGAAATGTATTTCTGTACATATTGATCATTTCATAGAGTATTTTCATTCTCTCACCATCTATGTACATCGCATTGCTCCAAAAGAGGGCAAGATTATCTTTGGGTTTCATGGTCATTCTAGGACCAAAATTTGTGATGGAGATAGGCATTCTTTGCATGACTTTGAGAAAATGTGGTGTTATTTTTGTTATGCTTAGCTGATTTATAATGCCATTTACTACCTCCTAGTAGATGAGAAAACATGCACAACTAGCAACTTATTGGGAGACAACTTGCCACATGATGTTCTAAAATAGCAGTTGGTAAAACTGCGTTGTATCCACTGGAGAAACCATTGGTACCATCCAACATTGCACATAACCTTCAGTATTTTTCTAATTTTGATATCGCATGGTGATGTTGTACCATTCACTTTGTATGGGATGGTTTGGGCTCATGAAACTAGAGGGGGGGTCTTTGGAGATCCAGTTGTCCTTTTGTATCTTGAGGACAACATTATTGCAGCCCAATATCAGCAGCAATTCTACACTTTCAATAAGTGGAGAGAGAGGCAGCATGAGGTAGGCCATTTTGTCTACCATGTTCAGTTATGCAGCCCACCCACATTACAGGAGCCAAAGGTGGAAGAACTTTTTCAAGAGTTACATTTTGGAGGGTGACTCACTTTTTGTGGATGATAGCTTGGGGCTGGGAGTTTCACATGGGAAGGAAGGTTCCCAAGAATTTGTTGATCTCATGCCTCAAGAAGGCCTCTAGACCACATATATCTGCCTCCATGGATATCCCACTTGTTTATGATGAGGGCCATTTGGATTTTCCACCAAAGGCGTACTTATACACTTGGGAGGAGCAGCTTGAGGACATATTGATGAGAGGGCATCTTGTTCATTGGAGGAAATTATCATATGAGGATGCTATAGGAGGAGGAGGAGAGGCTTTTCATTTCTATCCTTGCAATTTCTTGAGGACAAGCAACATTTGGGAGGGGAGGACTGTAATATTCCTAAATTAGCACACAACTAATTGGAATATTAAATTTTGATTTTGCTCTTAGATAGAGGAAGAAGAGTGTACGGAGACCCATAAATCTCCTTAGTAGGAATAAAATGCACTCCTAGTGTGAATGGAGGTCATCTAAAGAGCTGGAATGAAGACCCTTAGGTGTAAAAAGGGGTTGGAGCATGAAGCCTATTAGGGGAATTTTGAGGTCTAAAATGGGCCTCCTAAGGAAATAATAAAATAATAGCTAAACCAATAACATAATATTTATGAATTTTCAATTCACTTTTTGCACCACGATCCATGTAACCATAGTTAAATTCAATTCAAAAAGTTGTACCAAAATAAAATTAATAAAAAAATTGTATTGATGTGACTATAAATAAGAATGAGTTTTTCAAGAAAAAATCATTATCATTGAACAACTAATGCATTTGTCCTTTGTACTTAAATAACTTAAAATAAAATATAAATATAAATTTATAAATTTTTAATTATATTATATGTTATTAATTAAAATATATATTATTTAAATTGTACAATAACATGTAATTAATATACTATATAAAAATAATAAATATAATATCATATAATAAATGTATAGAGATATGCATTGTTTCTTTCAAGAAATATGAAATGACAATAATATATTTTTATACAAAAAGTGTGAAATAACATTTATTATTAGTACTTTACTTTAAATTTAAAAGTACGTAAAGAGCACTACCTGGTTAACCATGAGTTTTTATCCACCATTGAGAATGTAACAAGTACATACCTTTAACTCCAGCAATGCCACCTCAACCATTAGGGATGATGTCATCCACTAAAATGTGATTGGTTCTCATAAAGTGAATTTTTATTGTACATTTTTCTTAGGAGACTCATTTTAGACCTCAAAATTCCCATCATTTTAGACCTTAACCAAATCAAACAACATTATTATGGAGGAGTGGCATTCATGGTGGGACAACGCAGTTTTGGAGGGAGTTTGAATGCATGGAAGTAGTAACCTAATTGAGTGGGGCCAAGGGTGAGGAAGCTCATAACTTATATAAGGAACAGGATGACAACCATAGGAGGTTATGTTTTGAGATTATTATTTTGATATGGTCTATTTAGACTTGTTTCTCTCTTCACATGTTTAGCTAAGATTGCATGTGTTGTTCAGCATAGGGTGTTCCTAGTCGAGAAGCCCACCTCTTTTCTTGAGAGGCCTCTTGGAAGAGTATTTCACTACATTTTCCACTATCCGACATCATTCCAAGCTACATATTTGTTGTACAACACAATTTCTGCAGAGTATTGTGTTGTGTTACAGGGTGCAACAGTGGTGAGTTGATTTGGGTCACTTCATTGCTTGTTTTCAGTTGGAGGAAATTTTCCTTCCATTGTGAGTCTGGAAAAGAGGATCCTTAAGCCTTATTTCATCATCCAACATTAGCCTTAGGTACTGCTATCAGTTATAGTGCAGTTTTCTGAAGAACCTGTGTTATTTCAGTGTGTAGTTGCAATAAAGGGTTTGGAGCTCTAGTTGGGAGAGATAGATCTTCAGTGAGGGGATCACCCTCTCATTTGGAGAATATATAGGATGAGATTTCCTACGTTTCCATATCAGATCAGAAACCTCCTATCATCTATCCAGTTGTAGAGATTAGTCGGCCATAGGGCCATATTTGTATTTTTGTATTTTTGTGTATTTCAGGAAACCGTTTTTAGGTTATCTTGGAGATGTGCTTGGGAGATTAGATCTTTGTTCCCGGCATTATTTGAGCCATATAAATTCAGATATATGTATTGAAATTCTCCAGCAGCAATTATTTCTAATAAAAATGTGTTTTCATAGCCTTGGGGATTATTGTGTAGCAGTGTTCTTCATGTTTCATGTACATGTTCTCTTGAGGCTTGTTTTTTCCTGACTCGAGTGACTATTTCCTCAAGAAATTGTATACATTTTGCTGCTATGATTTTAATAAGATGTCTATATGATCTTCTTACGTTTTATGTGTTGATTTACACTGCTATTTCCAGTTTTGTGTTCATATATTGCTGCTTCCCCATTTGGGAATATTACATTTCTTCATCCTGACGATTCTTCCTATTGAAATTGAATCCTTTTCATCCCAGTTGAAGGAGTGGAGAGGGGTTGAGTTGTATGTGAATTCAAGGAGGATGCGGGGACTGAGGTTAAGGAGGATGATAATGACTGGCTTAACTGGGCTATGATGCAATTCAACCTAGCCATATATGCAAGGGTGCTTTTCTTCATGAATTCGAATTAGATCTACTTTCATCCACACATGATAATTATTACAATGAGAAAGGAAAATATTGAGAGCTGATGTAGTCAAAAGGGATTATTATTGGTAGATTTCATGTTTCAACCATTCAAATAGTGAACAATCTTGGAGAGGGTGTGCTCAAGGAGGAAATTCTAGGAAATGTTTGTATTTCATACATATACATGACAATTAGTAGATATATATGGTTACCAAAGGAAAACAACAAGTTATTACAAAGGGGTCACCATATTGAACTATTTATAGTAGGTTGGAACTTCATAATAAGAAAAAAAAAGATATCGTGGAGAAGCAATGCCATAGTGTTGTGTTGACTTGTTGCTCATATGTTTAATGCATTATCATGAGTCTTACGTGATAAAATAAAACATATTTTAGAAGACATGCACCTCACTAAAGATACTTGCAACATATTTGTAAATTAAAGGAAAAACGTTAGCTACGAAGTGTTTTGAGCAGGTGTGTACTTTCAACAAACCTAGTTTTTAAAGAGAGCAAATTCACTAGAGAGGAATTGTGATATCCAAAATGATCTAGCACACAAGCCTTTAACCCACAATTTTATCCTCTTCTCTTTCCTCGACTGCATTATCTCTCCTCCTATCATGTTCTATAAAGGAGAGGTGCAAGTCCTCATTCTAGAGGGTGGATTTACTTACAAAGGTGTCAAGAGCTTCTCATCGCCTGCACTCATCCATTTTAGACTTGAGAGCACTTCCACTCGTGCATGTAAGAGCTTGATAGGGTAGCCCATGGTACAATGTCTTTATGATTTACTTTCTAACACTTCATTCACATATCAAATGGATTATCATATGCTTAATTTATAGCTCTTTCAGTTCATGTGGTTGTTTTGTATATGTTATCATGCTACAAGGATTGTGTTGTCATTACAGTGCACTTATTTAAATTTTACTTTTATATAGGGTACATATTCTTTCCTACTTCTCCATCTAATCACTACATGTATTTTAATTAAGAAACTCATCACATCCCTCTATAATCTAATTTGTATTTTAATCTCTATCCTCTTTAAAGCAGTCAAAGACAACATTGTATGTTGGATTATTTTAGACTTACATATAAATTATGCACAAACATCTTAAATTAATCCTCATGAATAGAAAAAAGTAGTAATCCTCATTGATTAATAAGGTTAACTTAACTATTTATAAAAACAATAAATGATGAAACAACCATAACAATTATATCACAACTACACATAACAATTATATCACTATAAAACATTTTTTTAAGGCTGAAAAATCTTTTGTTTTAAAATCCTAAATTATTTTTTTAGTTTAAAAATAAAAACTATTTAATTGTGTTAAGTTAGAAATTAAGACAATTTGTTCAATTAAGTTGGAAATTAAGACAATTCGTTCCAGGAGCAACTGAAAAATTATGAAAAAGAAGAGGGGAAGTAGACACAATGAGGGTGGGAGACAGGCAATTGTTACAAGCAGGTCGAAAGAGGAGTAGGAGGTTGACTGGTTGACTCTTCCAATGAAGCATTGCTACATTTTTTTTCCCTATTTAATCCTAGGGACAAGGCCAACCTCGCCTCCAGTGACAGGGCCAAAATCGCCTCCTTTTTCATGGGTTTTGATAGGGCTAGCCTCGCCTCCATTTGTAGGGGGTTTTAGGCTCTTCCATTTGCAGGGGTTTTTAGGCTTTTTCTCATGCCTCTGGACTCTACCACTACATCTAACAAATTGTGGAGCGTAAGCTTCTAAGGAGGCAGTGCCAGGAACATGGTAACAATATTGGAGGTGAAGGAACTCCATGATTTGAATGCGATGAATGTGGAGAGGTACTATGACGTCATGGCTTCATCGTTTTCCATTCCAACAGGCCACCACTAGTGGTTCAAGATCTTCCAGCTAGGGCCAGATTTATGCGAGAAAATCACAAGTGATGTTATAAGATGTTGTTGCCCTCTATTTCCAAAGGCTTAAACAACTCTAGATGTCAGTGCTGGGGAATGTTGACGGGGTTGATATCGAGGCACTTGTCAAGAATTTCTGCAATATTTCAAAGTTTAGCCCCTTTGATTGGATGATTGTTGATGAGACAGTGCTAGGAAATACATCGACTCTTAAGTTTTTGTCCGTGGTAGGTTCTCAAAATATCAAGTGGACAATGGATTCACAACTCTGGGTGAGTGTTCTGATATTGGTTGCGGTGTATGTATCGTGCATGGACATAGCCCTAGATGCAGCTTTTAGGTTGTTGATTTTGGAGATCTTAAAGGTTTTGTGTGCATTGAAATATGGAGAGCAGTCATTACACTTGCAATGTTTTAGGTGATTGATGCTGAGATTGTAATTGTTGATCTTGCTAGTGCATAAGTTGCAATGCATGAAGGCAGTATTGGGTTCTGTTGGATCTTACAAATTCATGCTGAGAGGGGGTACAACTAGAAGCAGCAAAGGTACATTAAGCTTTGCATCACTTTCTCAATATTACTTGTTCATAAGTGATCCTGTGAAACCAACATTCCCAATTTATAGGTTATTCAGTCTCTCGTTTCCTTTCATTCTGCACAACTTTCTTAACTTAATTTTCCATGGATGATTCTGTGAAATTAATCATCTCTATTAGTTTCACTTGTTAGTTTTGTGCAAGTGGAGAGCCAGTTTTATTGAGAGCTTATTTCTTGAGCACTTCTCCAATTACATGTTGAAAGGCTCAATGAGGCTTTCCACAAGTGAATTTTATATGTTCTTCTACGGGGCATAGAAAATTTATGAGTCAATGTGGATGTTTCCAAATTGGTTTCTATGGAAGAAGGCATTACCATTTTCATAGCCCTTGCCAAGTCCCCTAATAGATGGGTTGTTGAGGAGGCTGCAGGGGAGTATTGAACATGTATCTAGGATAAGAACACATGGTGTTGACTATATTCTCTTTGTTTACTTTTTAATCTAAAACCTAAAAATGGAAAAATGAATCCTTATTTTCCTCTTTATTAAGCACCCTACCTTCATTGTGCATGTTGGTGGTGTTGCCTGCTCATTGTATGCATTGGAAGTGTAATGTAAATTATAGTTGTCATTATTGACTGCAAAAACTGGGATGTTTGACTAAATACTTCTTCATTTTGATATCATCCAAAACATAAAAAAATTTCTTCCTCCTTTCCAAACAGTACATGAATTTGATGTTTGTTTGCTGCGTTTGAGAAAGCTGCATTCGAGAAAAGGAGTCTTGCCTCACGATTTCTGAGATTTGGTATGTGCAGATTTGGAAGTCTATATATATATATATATATATTGTTATATCATCCCCGACCTTTGATTTGCCGGAAAAAGATTTGGATTTATCAGGTTAAGGTGTTTGGTTTTCTGCGTTCTTCAAAGAAGCTTTCTTTGTAGAAAGATGTCAAGTTAAGATGTAATATTTTCAGTGTAGAGGCTCCTGTTTTTCGCTAAAGACGATACAAGTTTTGTTGTAAAAAGGTGTCAGATTTCTGATTTTTTTTAAACATGGCTTCGACAAGTCAGTTTGTAATCCCTACGCTATAATTTAGTGGGAAAAATTATGTTTTTTGGAGCCTTAAAATGCAAGCATGCTTACAAGGCTTAGGTTGTTGGGAATCAGTAGAATTGGGCTTCACAGAACCTGACGCAAATACAATTGATGGAATGAGTGTTGCGCAAAGAAAACAATTTGATGAACTTAAACAGAAAGAAGGTAGAGTGAAGTCATGCATTTCAAATTCCTTAGATGACTCTATTTTTCCTAAAATAACTACTGCTAAAACTTCTAAATCAATTTGGGATCTACTCAAGGTTGCTTGTCAAGGAAATGACAAAGTAAAAATGGTAAGATTACAGACTTTCAGAATACAATTTCAAACACTTAAAATGACTGAATCAGAAACCGTTGATCAGTTTATGACTAAAGTTATGGGTGTTGTTAATCAGCTTCAGATGAATGGTGAAGAAATAGAAGACCAAAGAATTGTTGAAAAAGTTTTTAGATGTTTGCCTAAAAAATTTGACATGATTGTTACTGTTTTTGAATTGAGAGAATTAACAAAATTATCCGTGGAAGAATTAACTGGTTCTTTGTTGGCTCATGAAGCAAGAATTAATTTAGATGTGAGTAATTTAGAGCATGTTTTCAAATCTAAAGCTTCTATGGATAGAGGTAGAGGCAGAGGCTTTCGTGGCAGGAGAGGAAAAGGTAGAGGATAGTCTCAGTATGATGATAGATCACAGGTAACTCAAACACATTTAGAGCAATCTCAAACTGATCATGGTCGTAGGTGGATAAATAAATAAAAAATTTAATGTCACTATTGCAAAAAATATGGCCATTATAAGTCTGAATGTCAAAAATTACAGTATGTTTTAAGTAAAAACAAAGCCAATGTCACAAACACTGAATGTGAAAATCAGATGCTTTATTTTTGGCATGCCAAGTGACTGTGCAAGTACCTAATAAAGATGTTTGGTTGGTAGACAACGGATTTAGTAATCATATGACTAGTCATAGTGATTTGTTTTCACATCTTGATACATCTTTCAGTTCCTCTATTGGTTTGGGTGATGATCGTCAGGTTAAAGCTTCAGGAAATGGTGTTGTACCTGTCTTCACCAAACAAAATGTTGTGAAGAATATCTATGATGTTTATTATGTACCCAATTTCAAGCATAATTTTTTGAGTGTTGGTCAGTTAGATGCACATGGTTATGATGTTAGCTTTCACAACACTACTTGCACAATTTATGATAAACATAAGTCTCTTGTTGCAAAGATTCCTATGACAAAGAACATGTTGTATCAATTACAATTGAAAAGTGAGAAGTTGTATGCACATAACGTTTCAACACTAACTGAGTCTGACCTGTGGCATTTGTGATATGCTCATTTACCTATCGAAAGTATGAGTTTGTTGCAAAGACAGACTATGGTGAAAGGTTTTACTGCATTGTTTGATCATATCTCTTCTTGTGCAAGTTGTATAATGGGTAAACATAAGCGAGATAGTTTTTCTTGAGACTCTAATAGAGCCAAAGAACAATTAGAGTTAGTGCATACATATTTGTGCGGTCCAATGCAAGAAAAATCAGTTGCTGGCAGTTTATATTTTCTTAGTTTCATTGATGCTTTTAGTAGGAAAATTTGGGTGTATTTCATCAAATACAAATTAGAAACATTTTCCAAGTTTAAGGAGTTCAAAGCCGAGGCTGAAAAACCTTTGGAAACTAATCTTGCTTTGTGCTTATCAACTTCACCTCTATTATTTATGCAGAAGATGATGTTGATGATATTGTAAATTTTGCATTTCTTTCATTTCAACCTACTTGTTTTGAAGAGGCTATAAAATTCAAAGAATGGGTAGATGTAATGAATAATGAAATCGATGTTATTGAAAGAAATCAAACTTGGGATTTGGTTGATCTACCTGATGATAAAAATTCTATAGGTGTCAAATGGGTTTTTAAAACAAAAATAAATGAGAGAGGGGACGTTGATAAGCACAAAGCAAGATTAGTTGCCAAAGGTTTCAGAAGTGTTGCAGCAAGAGTTGCAGGGCGAATGCATGGAGTTGCATGTCGCATGCAAAGACAATCCTTTCTTGTTGAGAGGGAGTGTTGAAGATTGCAACAAGAAACAGTGAAGGAGGCATCCTGAAACATCATCCTTGATCCTAGTTGGAAAATAATCGCCTAAACTAGGTGGGGTTCACACAGGCTATTTTTTGGTGTATGTCTATTTTTAGACATGGTGAGCATATTCTATATGTGGCAGGAGGCTATTTGTAGATGGTTGCTCAAATGTGAAAAATAGATGAGATTCTATTTTTAGAATATTGGGCGAAGTCTATTTATAGATCATCAATCTAAAAATAGATGCATGTCGATTATTATTAGCTCTTAATAATAATCAAACTCTAAACAACAACTTATTCTCTTGGAGCACTTAAGTTCAGTGCACAAATGTGGCACAACATCTAACAGAAGGAATTGCGCTATTCCTAAGGGTTTACTGGAGCTATTGCATGGAAGACTCAGTTAGAACTCAAGTGACAGAGTTATGATACAGTTGGAAGAAGTAGTTATGAAGTTGTATTCAGTTTAACTCAGTTAGACTCAGTTGAGCTAGTTGTATCTAGTTTAACTGATTGATACACTAGTGAGAGTGGAGTGAATTAATTAGTTAATTAATTCATAAATAATAACTCTTTAATCAACTGAAAAATACAACAGTTATCTACAGTGCATGGCAGTTTCAGTGGAGACCAGTGGAGAGATAGGTGAAAGGGAAAGATGGACTATCTGTTGTGACTATTAGTGATGCATGAATTGCATCTATATATACATTGGAGTTGCCAATGATAATCATGCAGTCAATGAGAGTGGGATTACATCGAATTGGTCCTTGTAATCAGCTTGGATTGTGCAGTGGAGGCAGGCTAGCAGGTGGCAAAGATCGGTGCATGGATTTGCAAGATTGGGCATGATTAGTGTATAACGATTGTACTGTACTGAGAGCTTGTGATAAGCTTTGTATGCTTGTATGAGATTGTCATATGATATCCATGATACATAATATATAGTTGGGGTTTTCAGCTTCAGGCTTTCCCAATTAAAAACTGTGTTATGTGCGATTGAATATTTTTTGTTTATGCTTCACATGTGTGTGCAATTAATTTTTCCTCAAAAGATTAACAAGTGGAATAGATTCAGTATCTTGCATAAAGTTAAATAGTGTGAGATCAAGTGGATCTTGGACATATGCATGCTTAGTGCATATAATTTGTACAGGCCCAACTATAATTAATTGTATATACAAAATGTAACAAACATGTTTCGAAGATCAGCATTCTTCATATACATGATGATTTTCTCCGTATTCCCTCAATCATGGAGCTAACCTGTCCGTTTCCTACCATTGCACAGAATGTCACTTCTTTTCACGACTTTCCTTTTTTGTTTGTAATGCCTCATGTTATAGAGCATGAAGCTCATAGAACTTAGAAGTAATGGTTGGTCCGATAACATTTTCTCAACTTATTTATGTATGTAACTGAAAATGATTTTTGGCATTACCTCCTCCAGTGATTTTATTCTCAAGATGGTATGAGCTTACAAGCTTATTCCAATTCTGCTATCAGCCTATATTACCTCCTTCTAAATATGTTTTGAGTGTATATTATGTACCTAAAAAACTAGCCATGATTTAGGAATTTTTTTTTTTTAATTTACTTAAAAAAAAAAAAGTTTTAAGATTATATAATCCAAATATAATACTTAAAATTACATAACGTAAAAGGATTTTTAAAAATATTGAATTGAGTTTTACATTGGTAAAATCAATATCATTCTCATATATATTTTGCAACGATTAAGAAAAAATTCGAAAACTTATATATCCGAATTCCAGTGATCATGATAATAAAATTCTTATTCGCTCCCATTAATGATTGTTGTTTTTCATATAGCATTTATTTTCAATAAAAAATAACATATCGACATCTTCCCCACGACAACCTATGAATTTCATTTTTTTTTTCAGTATGAAAAATACCCTGGTTTATATTAATGTACCAGGAACAACCAAAACAAAGTCTTACACCACCTGTATAACAATGATCCTCCACTCCCTGAGTTACAGATATTATCAAAAGGTCATCACAGAACATGCGCGAACAAAAAAGACCAAAGTAATACCTTGAAACTGTAACTGTAAACCCCGCCCCCAGAAAAGCCCAGAAAAAGACAGAAAGTATTTCTACTGCCTAGCTCTAACAAAAGGAAACAACAATATTTTACTGAAGAGATATCGACAATATTAAAATTGTAAACTAATGAAACAACCTCCCAAAATCACACAACACTTAAATGATCGGGACAGAGCCCTCCGCCTGAAGACCTTGTGCATTAAAAAGCTGGTAGTTCATCTTTCCAGAAACATCCTTCAACCCTTGCTTTGATAGATAATCTGCAACAGTGTTCTTTTCACGATAAATATGCTGAAAAGTAATACTTGTAAAAACTGATTTTAAAATCTCAATTCTGCGGAGCCAATGAGAGAGCGGGCCCAAGTTAATAATTGCATTGTGATTCAGGTGGTCTATCAAGACCTTTGAATCACCCACGATCCAGATGTGTTCTTCGCCAAGAAAAGAAGCCCACCACATAAGGCCCCATAAAGCCATTATTTCTGCTTTCATATTTGTCCCAAATCCACCATTCCAGAACAATTTATAATGACATCCTGTAGATATACGCAGCCAAACTCCACAACCACATATAGACTTCTGAGACGCACCATCAAAATATCCCACTGGATATTGAAACTGAAATGGGACAAGTCTTTTTGATAGATCTTTAGTGGGCTTCTCCATTCGACTTATGCTGGCCCATTCCATATATATTTTGTTTACAATGTCTGCCGGATTCACACGTCGACCCTCGAAAATTTTCTTGTTTCTCCCACACCATAGATGCCAATGAAAAAGGATTGGAATTGGCCACAAACTTTTTCCCATTTGCATCCACCATTGCAAACAATCCTTCGTGCCTTCAAATTGTGGGATTTGAATTTTTAAACATTCAATAAGAAGTTGACTGGTCTCTATTGCAAATGGACAGAAGTAAAATAGGTGCTTATTATCTTCTTCATTTGCGCCACATAGGATACAAAAACCAGGCCCTTGCCATCTCTTTCGCTGTAGGTTCCTCCAGGTCAAGTTTTTGTCATTCATTACCAGCCACAGCAAAATAATCATTTTTACAGGAACATCTACCTTCCATAAGATCCCAAACCAACAGTCATGAACCATTTCCAGCTTTTGTTCTATAAGAGAACTGTAAATTTCATTTACTCTCGGCCCCTTGTCAAGTTTAGAGTTTGCCCATATTAGAAGGTCCCCTTCTCGCATTTTGCATATGCCCTACCTTCTCAGCATGATTAAAAAAGCATCCCAATCTTCACCCCAGCTACCAAAGAGACCAAGGTTCTCCTTTTCCTTCCAAATCGGGATATCACCCTTCCACTCAACAATTAATTGGCTTAGGTAAAAGATCCCTTTCTGGTTTAAGAAAAGCTTCAAGCCTTCCGGAAACTGAAGATTTTTCCAGATTCCCATCATATTAATGCTCCCAACCAAGATTTTGTTTCTGTTGCCAAACTGCCACATCAGGTGTTGTTTTAAAACCGACCACAGTTTACCAAATCCCTTCCAAATAGCAGAACTACCACTCCTAAATTTCCATCCCAAGACAAACAAATCCTCTAAAGAAGCTCCTCCCAAATATTTATGATTAATGACATCCTGCCAAGTTAATCCGGAATGGAGGCTTCTCCACATGGACTTCAGTAGAAGAGAATTGCTAAAATGTCCCAAATCCAATAGCCCCCATCCCCCTCCATCCTTTGGGCATGTTAATTGATCCCACCTTGCCAAATGAATGCCATTTTTCTTTTCTCTACCCCCCCAAATGAAGTTAGCCATCATTTTTCGGATCTCTGTAGTACAGCTTGTGACAGGATTAATCTTCCACTCTTTGAAAGCCATTTATTATACCACACATATAATTTCTTGTCATAATTTTGTAGTAGCCAACTCCAGTCCTCTGTCGTGTAGCTACTTACCTTCATACGAGATCCCAAGTATGTAATTCCGTCATAAAGAGACCCACTATTAAAACCAAACAGCATAGCCATCTCTTCCTTTAACCTCTCACATCCTTCCGCATAATAGATACATGATTTAGCTTCAATTATGACCATACCTGTTGCCTTACAGAAGACTAAGAAAATCTCTTTCAGAGTCACCCACCCATTTAGGACCAGCATACCAAAAATTAAGATATCATCCACAAATAGACTGTGAGTAGGCTTTAGATGTGGACTGATCTTTATCCCCCTGAACATGTTCATATTTCCTGCCCTGCTAATCCGACGACTCAGAGCATCTATAACCAAGATAAAAGGCAGAGGGGACAGGGTGCATCCTTGTCTTAAACCCCTCCCTGTCATAAAGAATTTGGTAGCAGAACCATTGATAATGATGGCCATGGAAACCCTAGAAACACATCCCATAATCCAAGCCACTGATCTTGTATCCAGACCAATCCTATGAAGCACCAGTCTCAAGAATATCCAATCCACCCTATCATAAGCTTTACTCAAATCGATCTTCATGACAGCTGCATCCATCTTTTTGAGCCCAATAGAATGGATTACGTCTTGTGTCAATCCAACTGCGTCATGAATATTCCTATCCTTAAGAAACCCAAATTGTTCCGGAGAAATAAACCTGGATAGATTTCCTTTCAATCTCTGTGCCAAGACTTTGGAGATTATCTTATAAAGTGTATAAAGTGTATTGCCATCGAGGGTTATACAGCTTTACAAAAGCCCGACACCGACCTAATTTACCGGCACTTGTTCTGCCCTATGGCATTGAAATTGCACCCGCAATGAGAATCATCCCTGCCGTGGCACCGAACTACGCGTCCTAACTTGTCCCTTTCATTCTCCAATGAAACTTAGATTTCAAAGGTTCTTGTCAATTGAAATTGAGATTTAGAAAAAAAACCCTTATTTTACCATATATCAGAATGGGTAAGGTTCGATTTGAGATTTAAAAAGGAAAACATTATTTTACCATATAGCAGAACTGGAAAGATTGGGTTTTAACTGTAAATGCAGGCAAGAAAGAAATATAGAAAAGAAATCATGCATCATACAATGTACAAAATTTGATGTCCCAACAACCTATATCAGTCCCATCCATATTTTGATTAAGGATCTATCTTATTCCTTAGCTGTTTCACTCTGTACTTCACCGTAGAAGAGAAGTTGACAAAAGAAAAAACCATCCAAACCATAAAAGAGAAGTTGCAAAAGAAAAAACCATCCAAACAAATAGACACGGCAACATTAAATCATATATAATTATTTATATATATATTTATAAATTAGCATAATCATATTAATAAAATGGTTAATATATATCAATGTGATTTTTCACCTATAGTAACATTAATTAATTGGCATATGAAAGGTCAAAAATAATATAAATTTGTGAATAATAATCACTTTATAAATGTGGTTGTGATAGTTTACGTTTGGTGTGCATGGGGTAGATTAGTAGACGATGGTTGGCTATGGTTAAAAATTGTTGATGAGGGTTGACCATGGTTACCTAGGGTTGATAGAGTTGACCATGGATAACTCATGTTAATGAGGGTTGATGTTACATTACTGTTAATGGTGACGTTACATTAATAGTTTCACATGGGGTTTTGGATTGATAGTGAATGAGTGCATTGTTAAGGCACTCCTTGTAATTAGTGGCCATAGGTCAATGGTTGAAATTTCCGTTGCGTGAGCCTAAAAATAAAATATTACATTAATGGTTGAAGAAGGTTGATGAGGTTGACCATGATTGGCCATGGGCAACCATTAATGTAATATTGTATTTTTTCTAAATTAATGTTACATTGTTGAACTAGGTTGACCATGGTTAAGCTTGTTTCGCCATGTTTGAACATGGTTGACTATGGTTAAATATGATCGAATTATGGTTGACCATGCTTGAGTGTGTTTGAGCATGGCTAAACAAGGTTTGCTAAGTTGAACTTGGTGACCATGTTTGACCATGGTTGAACTTACATGACCATGTTTGACCTTAGTTAAGCTTACACGAACATGCTTGACCTTAGTTGATCTTATTCACTAATGGTTGTCTATGGTAAACATATGGTTGACTATGGTTTCTAGCATTTACCTATAGATGATTATGGTTAACCATGATTCCCATGTTGACAACGAATACCACTGTTGACCGTGATTTGGCCATGTTTGACCTTAGTTGAACATGGTTGGCCATCTTGACCATGTTGATCACAATTGACCTTGCCGTCTACGGTTGGCTATGGTTAACCACATATGACCTTTGTAGACCTTTTTTGACCTCAATGCACAAATCGAAGTCTGTCATTGACTTAGTCAAACATTGTTGAACATGGTTGCCAATGGTTTTTCTTGTTGCATTGTGAAATTATTCTTTTTTCTAATCACAATGACATATGATGTTCATGACATTGTCAAGTCATTTGTTATGCATCACATTATGAGGACATTTATTGTTCATCACATTGTGATGTTTTTTCTTATTCTTCACAATGTGATGATGTTTGTTTTTCATCACTATTGCTTGGCACAATTCAATGGTGTTTTTTCGGCCATATTTCAATGACGCTTATTGTTCGTCACATTGAGATGACATTAATTTTTCATCATGTTCCAACAACATTTGTTTTTCGTAATACTATAACAACATCTTGTATTCATCACATTGTTGGGTTCCAAAATTTTCATATTTTGCTGAATAAAAATATTATCCCTAAATCATTTTCTACAATTCATTCATAATCCATAATCGTTATGCCATAAACCTTCATTAAATACCCTTCTTGTGCCCTTGTCATTAATTACGTGTCTTCTTACATGTTTTATGATTAAAGAGGATTTTGCTAAGTTTTGTTAATGATCGTAATTTCCATATTTCCTATACCATAATGCAATTCTTGTAACCAACACAATAGATTACCATATTGGTACACCTTTGGAAGAAAAATACGAACATGGGTTTTCTTTCTAGGACACCTTTTCCAATATTTCGTGTTACACCCAAATTTGAAAAAAAATTCCGAATACAAATAGACAAATTAAGTTCCCTTATGGTTAGAAATTAGTTTGTAATTTATTTTTAGGATATTCACTTGATTCGTATTCTCTCAAATTGAGGAAATGGCTCTTTTGTAATTTTTTTCCTAATTCCAATATTGGGGAAATTAGTTCAACCCGCTATTTGCATAAATGAAGCAAGGACAATTAATGATGGATGGGTGGATGTAGCTCTATTATGATATTGTATCAAAGATTCAAATAATTGAGCATTTTTCTTATATAACTAGAGGTATGATATTTAAGATATCAAGCTAGTTTATTGTTGAAGACATTGTGCATTGGTTGTGACTTGATTTGTCTGTCCTCCAAGCATGTTGTATAGGTAGGGAAGGACCCTCGATCCAGACAATGTTTTGTTGTTTTTTTATTTTATTTTACATGTGATTTCAATTTGGGTTTTATATTATATAATTTGATTTTATAATGTAGTTGTGCATTTAGGTAGATTAAAACATTTTCCTTTCCATTTTTTTAAATATATTTAGTCATTTATTTATATTCTTCATATTAGTTTGATATGATGTCTTTTTTTTCTTTTCTAATACTATAGTTCAATGAAATTTGGAATTATTGTAACCTTTTTAGAACTGAATAAATCACTTTCTTCAAGTACAAGAACACTCAAGGTGAAAGGTTTTACTTCAAATCCACTTCTAATGTCAAGTCCAAAGAGATTGGTTATTAATTTTACTGTGGTCTTTATAATTTTCCTAAAGGACACCCTATTTCTCATTTTAGTGATATATTTCAATTGATTTTGAACAATGGATAGAATTCTCTAATTATCAAATCCTAACCCTAATAAGGATATTTAAAACATAGAACTATTCACTAGCCCTTGAATATGATTTGTTCATCAGCATTTTAAATTCCTTTATACAAAAATTGTATACGTTCACTAACTAGCATATAAGAAATAATTATACTCTAGTCATATTCATGCATAGATAAGTAATTTGGACATCATGATATGTAGAGCCTTTGAATTCTAGTCACACTTAGTATCAATACAATGAACGAAATGAGATTTCCTAATATTTCTTTCTTGAACCATTTTCTTGATGCTTGATTAGATTATACGATGGTTCATTTTCTTTAGAAGTTCAATTATTCATGATCTTTGATCCTACACATGTTATCCATGCATCACACAAGCTTACGAGCCCTCGGTTAACATTTAAATGAAACATAATTTATCTCATATAAATTTCCCGACATTTTTGTTGCATTTTTGGGGATATTATAAAGAGTTAAGGGCCTTTGTATGTAGTTTAGATTACATGTCTTCGGAGAGGAGGAAATGATAAGACAATAGTAAAGAACTTGTGCATCCACTTTATTGGGGTTACTTCGAAGCCTTTTTGTGACTTTTTTGAAAAAAAGTATTTCCTTCTATGCAAGTAAGTTTCATTTCTGAATATCTGACTCCTCTGAAAGTACAACTTTGTGACAATAGGGTCTTGCAAACATGAGGATTTCAGGTACATGATCATTTTCAAATTTCTTCAATTTCCTTTGTGTGGCATGTTTTTACTTCTATTGATTTTCATTCATTTCGAAGTTTTCATTTTACGGTGTTGTAATAAAACCCCCATCTATTAATCCATATGGTATTAACAACCAACAATTTGGATTCAAGACTAATCAAGAGTTATAAGAATGTTACTCCAAGAAATTTATGAAGTCCTAGTAGTAGCCAAAAATATATATGCATCACGGGAGGAGAAAATGCTCACACCAATCACGAACATACCTGCACTCCATGAGAAACATCCAAAAGAAACCAAATAACCATAAAAAGAATCTGATGAAGATCTTATACTTGAGCTTGAGATAAAGTAATTTATTTCATGCATATATTTATATCCTTTATGCATTTAGGGGAGTAATAAACAAATATGAGAAGATCTACATGGAACGACGAATGAGGACATGCAAAGTGGTGAACATACAAACCAAAGGCATCGTGAATAAGTTAAAATTTTGTTCCAAACAACTATCAAATTAAAGCACTTCATTATTCAACAATTCCTAACACCACAATAATTAATGCAGTAGGTTCCTCATGTTCTAGTATATATTAAAGCATATTTTTCAAACTTAAACATGAGCATATTTGTAATGCTGTTACGTACATGATTCACTGGAAATACTCTCACTCTCGAAATGGATCCTTTTTTTCAAGTGGAGTAGGATAAAATAAATAAATTAATTAAAAATTAAAGATAAAATAAGTTTAGTTGTCAAAAATAGGTAACTAACCCAACTAGGCATGAGTCTTGCTTGAAAACCATGATTCCTTGTTGGAACGATTTATAGTAAGTTATATAAGTTCATGTTGGTTACCATATTGTATTATAGTTATTCAAATATTTTTTATTCTATGCTCGATTTGGTTTGTGTGAGATTTATTAAGGCCCACCTTCTAACATAAGTTCTCCCATTAACTTCAACCCCTTATATGGGACCAAAATTTGATATTATTTCGAGTGTCTTGAAGTTTGCATACATCAATGGCATATTTCCTCTTTGAAAACAAGGGGATACCTCAATGTCTTTTGATTTTCATATCCTGCACGTGACTCAACTACAACACATTTATTCGTACCTAATAGAATGCACTCTTATACCTTGACACTCATTTACATTATCTGTCAGATGTCTCACATTGGTTAATGATTTTCATTAGTGGTTAGTCATCTTATGGTTTCATTATATGTTCCACTTTAAGTAAATCCATTCACATATATTGAATTGCATCAATAAGGGATAACGAAAAAGAGTATAAATTTTAATGGAATTAAGAAAAAATTGTAGCCTTTTTAGTATTCTACATGAGCATTTCAATTTCTTGTAGTAGGTCAATTACCAGAGGTATATAATAACATGTAGGTCACTTTTTGGTAAAATTGAACATTGGGATAGATTTGGGTGGAAGTGAACTACATGTTCTCAACCTTTTGTAATTCCAAAAGCCTGCTAGGACATGAGATGCACTAAATGTACCCTGGATCATTTTATGGCTCAATTTTTTTTTTTTTTTAACTGTAATAGGTATGGAATTTATTTATCTGAAGTGATAATGGGTCTTTGCCAAAGTGACCTCTATTACAATGCAGATTTCTAACTGCTGCTGCTTTTGATCTACAACATTCTCAGGGAATTTGAACAAAAATTTCATTGTTTACATTTAGCAGCCCTTTCATGAGTGTGTTGCCTTTGTTCGCCATATGATCAGCTTCACTGTTTGACTTTCTAAGAATATGATAAAACTTGCAAGAGTCGAAGTCCAGAAGAACTCTCTTCAGTCTGACCAAAATTTTGTTGAGGCTGACATTGCTGAACCGTGCCTCCAAGTTTAATTTTTTTATTATTATCTCTGAATCTCCAAAAACTTGAAGGTCTTTGACTCCTTTTTCTCTTGCAATAAGGCATGCTTTGAGAATCCCAAGGATCTCAGCTTGATTGTTGGATTTTTGACCTAATCCCCAACAGAAACAGTCTTTTGAAGACCCATCCAGGGAGTAGATGACCCCCCCAGCACCAGCGACACCGGGATTCCCTTTGGACGCCCCATCAAAGAAAATTGTGGTTAAATTTTGTGACCGCTACCAAGACTGAAAAGTGTCATCATCATCTCTTATGCGCCAATCCAGATTGACAGTTTGTGGGGAGACGAGATACTTACGCAGATAAGGCACTAGAGGGCCGAGCCACCTCTCTTCCTCAGGCAGTAACAAAGGATCTTCTTTAAAATACTGTTGTTGGGCCACTTCCAGGAGGAAGGATTTAGCTTTTGCAGCTACTTGCAACGGGGAGTGCCGTAGCTCTTTGAAAATCAGCTGATTGCGTGCCAACCAAAGCTGCCAAAATACATATTTGGGAAGCGCTGTCCAGATTTTGCGCCAAAATGATTTGGAAGGGATTTGTTGGGGATAGAAAAGACTCCATGAGGAAAAGAGATCCGAAACAGAATTCTGGGGAGTGAATGAAATCTGAAAGTCTTGTAGAATAAGTCCCCAGACCTCTTTAGCAAAAATGCAATCCATGAATAGGTGCTGGGTTGTTTTGAAGTTATTGCTGCATAACACGCATCTGTGAGGCCCCACTATGTTCCTTTTCTCCCGATTATCTCTCGTTAGAATTTTATTGTGTACCAGGGTCCAGAAGAAGAAGTTCACTTTTGGTAAGGCTAGAGGTTCCCAAACGTTTTTCCAGAAAGCCAGTGTTTGACTGCTGTTTCTTGAGGCCTGCAAAACTCTATATCCTGCTGCTGTGGTGTATACACCAGTCTGGCCCCAACCCCAGCTATCTTTCATGGATATATTGACAGGGGCAGTGTCCTCCAGCAGATCTACGAGCATGGATTGTTGAAGAGATAACCGGGCTGGGACTCCATGAAAATCCCAACCTGCCCAATCTCCACGCTGTTCCCATTTCGAAAGGTCATATAAGTTGTTAACTCCTGCTCTCTCCATCCAGTCTCTGAGATCTGTTATGTCGACATTATCGGCCAGAGGTTCTCTCCCCATGATGCTATCGAGCCACATATGAGTACGTTTGCCGTTGCCAGGTATTCTGTAGACCAATTTTTTGAAGAAATTGCTGCTTTTGCAACATAATTTCCACACCTGCGTGCAATTTGCTGTGTTTTCGTTATGGATATTGTTGAGAGATTTGTTGGGTCCATATTTTGAATGCAGAGTAACATTAACCGGGTGTGTGGGCTCGTGGAGCAGCTTCCACAAAATCTTTCCTCCCAGTGCTAAATTGACGAGTGTGGGGTCTCTAATTTGCAGCCCGCCCTCTGCCATAGATTTTTTGACCACTTCCCAGTTCACCAAATGCATTTTATTTTCTTTGCCCTTCCCTCCCTGACACAAGAAGTCTCTGAGAAGTTTGGAGATCTGCTCCATCACGTTTCTTGGTGCAAGAAGAAAAGCTGCCTGGAAGATTGGAAGCACAGATAGCAAGGATTTGATTAAGATAAATTTGCCTCCCTTAGTCAACCAGTAGCCTCCCCACGCAACAATTTTGGTTTTAATTTTAGAAATAATTTCGATCCATAGCGATCTTTTGTTAACACCAGATATGATGGGAAGGCCAAGATACTTAAACCTGTCCCATTTTGCTTGGCCTTTGAACCCGAGGAGAGTGGTGATGCCTGTCACATCTAGTTATCCTTTCAAATAAATAATGTAAATGTCTCCATATTATTTAGAGTTCCTTAAGTTTAGCTTTTTTAAGAATGATCTAATTTAGTCACTTTTAGCATGTTGACATTGATAATTTCCATTTCTCTCTTACTTTTAGCAACTCTCAACTTTGATATGTGTCATCTTCAGCGTTCAACCAACTTACATCATGGTCCACAGAACTTCTACTTTAGCTTATAGCACATTCAGGTTCATGTAAAGGTAAAATTACGGTGACACTTGTATAAGAGTCTTCAAATCATTAAAAGTTCAAGAAGAATTCACCTACTATGCACTACATACACTTCAACACTCATCACCAACTATTAAACCTCCACTTTTAATACACCATCTAAGAGAGAGAGAGAGAGAGAGAGAGAGAGAGAGAGAGAGAGAGGTTGTTGTGAAGGAGAGGTTTAGGGAGAAAGGGAAGGATAGAGGAATATAGGAATAGGGAGAGAGATGGTGTTGGTAGTCAGGGGGAGAGAGAGATAAATGGATATGGAGAGAAAGAGATAGTAACGAGATGAGAAAGATTAGAGAATAAGAGAGGAGACAGATAAATAGAACCATAAAGAACTATAAGTATCTTATTCTCTTTTAATGTAACATTCAATATTCCATAGTCACATTTTAACAATCTAGATTAAAACCAGAATTGCACTCTCTAGATATTTCTAATTAAAAAAAAGATTTAATCCGTTTAAATTTTTTATAATTCTTCAAAAACATAATTAACTTATTTAAAAGATACCAAAATAAAGGGATATTTTACATTCACCTTAACCATATATAACCTCCATATTTACACTCTACTCTATGTACTTTGAAATAGGAAAAAATTCCAACTATACCATGTATGATTTTAAACCTATTTTGGAATGAGAGAAAAATTCCAAATATATCATGTATGTAATCAAATTGTAGCAAAAGCTAAAGTAGTTGAACTTCCTTTTCTATTTGACACAAATAACCAATACAACTAAAAATGGTGTAGCCATATAAACTAAATGGCTAGAAAATGTCCATAGACATCAATCCATAATAAGCATGAAATCACTTCCTTGGTAATACATCTCACATTATTAAAATTTTAAAAAATCATAAAACTAACTAAATTATACTACTACTATTAGTATTAAAATAATTAATATATAAGTTAAACTATATACATTTGAGAAAATATAGAACAAGATTACTATCCATATATATTTACCACCATTTTACCATGGAAATTCTTAATGTTCAAATATATTGTGTTATAATACGAAGGGAAAATATTATGACTTATCAATACAACATGCTCAAAAATTCATAACTCATTTTATATGATACTTGTTCATATGGAATTATTTTATTTATTTAATAAACTTAATAAAAAAAATAAACAAACACAACTACTTTGAAGATAAATCTCAACCTTTGATTTTTGTATTCTACTAAAAATATTTTAACATATTTCATGAACATCAAATGATACTAATATAAACAATGTACCCTAATCCATTCATAAACTGTCGCAATACCCACACAATTATGGCACCCACGAGTCCACATTTTCCAGCCTAATTAAAATGGCATTTAGTATCTTTAGAGTGAGCCAAATAAGCCATGTCCTCTCAATCTCTATGGTTCTTTACTGTCGGATATCCACATTTTTTTCTTCTTTTTTCCGACTCTGTACAAAGTTTTAATTGCTATTTTATTTAAGTATGAGGGTTTTCCACAGTTCAATATATTAGTTATCATTTTTTGGATCCAACTGTGTTAAGTAAGTCATTCTTCTATGACAATTTCCATGAGAGGTAGTCGTAACTGACTAATTTCTCATGATTTTTTTAAATAGTCCACTTAGCACTCATTGCATCGAGTAATGCTTACAGGAATGAAGAAGTGGGATTGAAACTAGCGAAACGAATTGCATAACGTCAATCATCACTTGCTATTTTATTTTTAGTATATAAAAAAATTGATAATTTTTAAGTGAATTCATACATACACTTTATATATGGTTCAAATTATATATTGTTCACCAATCAAATATTTAATTATGAGTCAACTTAGATACCAAATTTTATATGCACATATTTAATAACATTTTTTTTTAATTAATAAATTTAATTAAAAAAATAAAATAAAAAACATAACCACTTTAAAAATAAATTTTAAATTTTTATTTGTATATTATATTAAAAATATTTTAACATATTCTATAAATGTTAAATCTTTACTATTTACTTAATAATTATTAATAATTAAACTAAAAATTTAAACCCTATTCCATAATAAACATAATTATGCACATAATAAAAGCCAAATATATTACTATACCCTCATACATTGGAAAGCAAGCGGTCACACCATTGCAATACGCATGCGGCCATTTTCAACTTTCGCCCAAGCCCGATTAAAATGGCGTTTGGCTTCTTTAAAGTGAAATCCAAATACGCCATGTCCTCTCGATTTCTATGGTGTTTTACTCTCCGATATCCACCTTCTTTTCGGCTTTCTCTTTGTCCACACTATGTGCAAAGCTCTATTTGTTATTTTATTTTTTAATTTTAAGTATATTTTATTTTTTCTGGATTTAAACTAAGTGATAGTTTTAATTGAATTTATATATGTATTTATATATTATAAAAATTATATGGTATATAAAATAGTATATATGTTTTTTTCTCTGATTTTACATTTATGATCTTTTTAAAGAAAATAAATGTTCTTAATCATTAAACCCAGTTAAATTATACATGTTAATAATTGTTTTTATTTGAATATGATAAAATTTATAAATTAATGGTCAGTAATAATAATTAATATTATTAATTTTCAATAAAAAATACATTGATTCATTTTTTTTTGTCTGTTAAGTTGTCTGTGATCCTCTCCATACTTGACTTGTTCTATCAAAGTTGATCCTCTCCATACTTGATCTATGCCATCAAAGTTGTCTGTGATCCTCTCCATACTTGACATGTGCCATCAAAGTCACACAGGAATCACACCCGGCCTCGGCGACACCAACCCTTTCGCTCATTGGATTTTTTAGAATGTCTCCCTCCCTAGCACAGGGCACAACGACTGCTAGTAAAGTTTGGTCCTAAGTCGCCTTGCTAAGGAGGTCCATCCTCGCCTAGTTATGCTAATAAGACTTGACAAAATTTATTCATCATTATTATTAAAGGAAAATTAAACTATTTATAAAAATATTTTTCTTACAGTTGAAAAATATATTCTTAAATTGTTTTTTCAAGTCCCCAAAAAAATCTCTTACCTCCCAAAAGATAAAATAATCACTTAGCTATTCAGAATTCATTTTAATTTTCCCTTATCCCTTACAGACTAAATAATTTTAACAAGTGATAGCCAATATATTTTGTAATCCATATTAAAATTGTTTCTATTGAAATTATGTACCTTTTAGTCACATTTAATCACATGCTTACTCTCCTTTGCAATTTAAATATTAAAAAAAATTCATATTTAAACATTTCCTTCTTTATACCACATAATATATTTCAGTTAAACATTATATTTTTTATAATCTCAACTTACATTGTGTATATCCATATACTAAACTCACATCACTTTTGTATTATATAAACATGAAATAAAATGAATGAATGAAAGAAAGAAATTAAAATTTTATTTACAAAAAAGATAAATATATAAAAATTCAACTAGCGTAGGAACCAAAGTTTTGGTATCTCATATCTTTTTAAGTGAGATTGTTAAAATTATTTGATTCTATAATTACATTAGGTTTGTTTATTTTAGAATATTTTTTTTAGAATTTTAATTTAATCGTTAATAATTATTTGTTTAATTATTAACAATTATTTGATCAGTAGTAGAAATTTAACTTCTATACTTGTTTAATTATTAACAATTTTCTGATTAATTATTAATAATTATTTGATCAGTAGTAGAAATTTAACTTCTATAGAATATTCTGAAATATTTATAATAGTATTCACCAATCAAATAATATTAATCAATTTAAAAAAAGTGATATTAATAACTGTCATAGCAAAATAAATATGATTTTTTTTTAACATATTGTATTGATAAATTAAGAGATTGGGGATCGAAGGGGTTTTGGATAGATGGTTATTAGATGTTTTGTTAAAGCATTCCTTGATGTGAAGTTACAGATTTAATTGACATGTTGAAGATGTAGTTCCGCCTAGATTTAAAAAATATATATTAGGTGTTTTGTTAAGCCATTCCTTAATCTGAAAGTCATGGATTCAATTTCTTGGTTCATATATTAAACATGTTGAAGATATAGTTCCACCCAACTTAAAAAAAAAAAAAATTAACAAATTGAATAATATTATAATAATATAAAAATTAATTATTTATAAATAAATAAAAATAGTAATAAAGCATAATTACCAAATTCAGCCTAATCCTACCCAAAAACACATCCAAATATTGAACAATTCCTTCGATTGGGACGAACTGTCCATAAAAATTTGATATGGTTTACAATGAAGAGATATATATATATATATATCTATATATATATATATATATATATATATATATATATATATATATATATATATATATATATATATATATATATATATATATATATATGCGAGAGGATGAGGTTGTCTAAATCATCAAAAAATATTAATGGATCGCAACATAAGTTCCTCATAGTGGCAAAGAAAAAATGCAGTTAGCAGGGTATGCTAAACCAACAAGTAAATTTGTAACCTAAACCAACAGGTAAATTCCAAGTAAATTTAGTAAATTTTGAAACATATAATTGAAATTTTTTGAAGGATACTAGCTAATTTTTTTCAAATTGAAATTTTTTAAATCGAATTATTTAGCGGTATCGTATTGATTCTAACTTAGTAACTATATAGTAAAGTAAGTAGAAAATGTAAAATGTATGATGCTTTATATTTTCATGGAAAGTCAAAATGGTGATGTTGCAAACTCGTACGTCTGCTTTGTTAATTCCAAAGCAATGGAGAAATGATTTTGAAAGGGAACTGTTCGAAGATTAGTTTTAACAACATTTTTAGTTCATATTATACAATACTCCGGGCTATTATTATAAACCAAATACGCACCAACCACGGAAGTTCTTGGCAAGGCAGAAATCATACAATTCTCTGAGCTGTTCTTATAAATCCAATACTCAAAAAGACCTGAAGACCTTGGCAAGGCAGACACCAAATTTGAAAACCTAGCTATGACGTTGAATCTGGATTGTTTGCAATTTATTGAAAGAGAAAAACGCAGTCAAGCGTATGGCACGATGCTTATTATTTTCAAATTGAAACGCAAAGACGCTAAAACCCACTTAATTTGTTACAATCTGAGATGATGTTATGATTTTATTCATTCTTTTGATGGCGACAGAGCTTACATAAGAGGAATGGAGTTTAGAATCACTGAATATTCAATAGCATAATCCTTGGGGTTGCCTACCGAAGGTGAGAAGTGGTTCAATAAATGAATGATGCAGAATGTGGATCTTAACTTCTTTCTAAAGGAGAACATCAAAACCCTAATTGGAGCATGTGAATCTCTCAGAAAATGTTTAAGCCGAAATGGTCTAGGGTTCTAAAGATTGTGCAGTTCTTTTTTACATGTGAAGGCAGGTAGTCCAAAATATACCATTATCAAATGTTTTTTTATGTCATTTAGTTAGTTTTTGAAAGATGAGCTTACCTTATTTCTTCCATCAAATTCTGTTTAAAATGTCCACAGGGCTAGAACCAAACAAAAGCTATTACCTCATGATATATGTCACCATGGCATGATTAAGATATTATATATACTTGAGTTAGATAAGCAAATACAAACCTTGAGGAAGAGGACGTGGAGAAACCTTGAACCCAGAAGACCAAGAAAAGGTAAGGCTAAAACTCATGTTGAAACCCTAGCCCTCGAAAGGTTGAATCTAGTCATGTGCATGTTGAGAAAAAACTTGTAAAGGAACCAAAGATTAAGGTCTATGAAAAGAGAACAAGAAGACAAAGGAAACAAATGTTATAAAAAGAGGAAGTAAAGCATCAAGCAGAAAAAAGTGAGAAAGGAAAGGAGAGTATGGAAATAGGGGATGAAGACACAAAAATAGAGCCTAGGGTTTTCCATAGGAAACCCCATACTCGTCCTACAAATAAATTAAGACTTAGTTTTAAGGAAAAGATTAATCCTAAGCTAAAGGAACCATTGATAATTGATGAAGAAGAGAATGTGAAGTCTTTAAAGGGAAAGAAAAGGCTATAGAACAAGGGAAAACAACATATGAAGACAGGAAAGGTAAATGGGCTCTAAAGGCTAGCATAACTTTAGAAAAAGGTAATAGAATGATATCAAGAAGCCAAGACAAGTTAAACCTCCTTGCTTAGGCTGCAGAAGTTATGAAAGAATGATCAAGTTACCTCCTTGACAAGCAACATATGAAACCCTAATTTTGTTGAAAAACCCTAATTTTACATCAACGTTTTGGCATGCTCCATTTTATCTTTTTTGACAATTAGTTTATTTTTGACATGTTATGGTAATATGTCATAAAGGTTTTGTAGCTAAAGGAGAGCATAAAATACAAGTCAACACAAGAAAGAAGGGCCTTAAAGAGTGTAAACAGTTACACAATACAGTTGCACAGTTTCAAAAGATTTCATAGGTTCAGGTATTAGTTTTGCTACAAAGTGTTGAGAATGCAGCAAGATGATGGAGCTTAGTGAAATGAAGTCGCCTTCACTAAGTGGGCCCGCAGGCAAATTCTGGCGCAAAGTCTATTTTTAGACTATGTCTATTTTTAGACATACGGAGCATAATTTGGGAATTCTACTTGGAGATTCTTGATGGATGCGACATGTTGGTAAAAATATATGAGACCCTAATTTTAGGACCCAGACTATTTTTAGACTGATCTCCTAAAAATATGGAAGTCAAATATTATTTACCCTTAATAATATTTTGACTATAAACAGCAGTTTACTCTCTTGGCGCACTTCAGTTTGAGTCATGGAGGTGGCTCATGCAACTGACACAAGGAATCATGTGGTTCCTAGGGTTTGATGTCATCTTGCATGGTTGGCTTCGGTTAGACTTCAGTGGCAGGAGTTTTGGAGGAGTTAACGGGACAGATAGTGGAGTTGTGTTCTGTTTGTTTTAGTTGAACTAGTTGGGATTAGTTAACTAACTAATCAACTAGATATGAGTGGAGTAAATTAAATAATATTTAATTTACTAAATATTAACTCATTAGTCAACTCAAGAACACTTCGGTTCACTACAGTGCATGATCAGTTCAGTGGAGACCAGTGGAAGAGGTAGATGAAAGGGTGAGTAAAGCTATCAGTTGGTAGATTTGTTTTGCATGAGATTTGCATTACACTTGGAGGAATTGTCCATGACAATTACGCAATCAAGGGAAGGGGATTCGAACCTTGAACCTCTTTATATACAGGCCATGATTGCGCAATAGAGGCAAGGCAATTGGCGGGGAGTTTTGAACCTCAGACTTGTTCAAAACTGAGTCAGATTGTGAGTAACTTCATGAGAGAGTACTGAGTACTTGTGAGGAGTATTGTACTTTTTTGGTTACTTGATTTCTCCATTATAATATACACAATATCTGCGGGGTTTTTCAGCTATAGGCTTTCCCCATACATATTGAGTTAATGTGTGATTGAATTGATGTGAGATTGCTTCTGTTATTTCCGCATGTGACAATTAATTGTAGAAGAAGGTTATGTGTTATGTATGCAATTCGAAATTGATATATGACCAGGTTAATCTTCAGTGAATAAGTGATTTATTCAGCTAATTTCTACACAAAGGAGGAATATGAGTTACAGTTCGAGATATGAAACCTACAAGGGTGTGAAAGGCTTCAGTCCTACACTTCACTTATGACTCTTCCTTTTCCAAAAAGAATAGCAGAGTATGCGTACAAAAATTTTAAATTGCTTTGACTAATGTTTAAATGTCAAATAGAGATCTGAATAGCTAGAATGATATGTTTTTAATTATTCTTTGTAAATTAAACTCTCAAATATTGTAAATATTTTATGGTTATGCTACCAGACTTTGTGGATCTTAACTTTCCAGTTTTAGTTTTTGATTTTCAGTGGTGCATTTTCTATTTGCAGTTTCGGCATGGACTTCAATGTGGTACAATTTACAGGTTGTAGGGTTACTGGTTGGGAGCCACCCAATGAATTAGGCACATGGCCAACGTGCAATTTACTGCCTCCCGGGGAGACAATATCCCAATTGGATCCAGTTGTTATCACTAAGTTTATACTTTCAAAAAAGGGTCAAAATGTTTTGAAAATCAGTTAAGAATTTTATTACAAGAAAAGTATGCTTAAGTGTAGGACTAGGTAAAATTTTGGTGTGAAAAGGTGGCATAAGAGTTTAAAAAAAATGTTAATAAAGTTTTTTATGTCATGCAATTTTTTTTTTACCAAAGTCTTCCACCAATCAGATGCAAAAAACAAGTGGCGCCATGAATCTTTCAAAATTTTCCCTTCCAAGAGCTTTGGTGAATATGTATGCAATCTGCTCATTTGTGGAACAATGCCATAGGTGTATTGTGTTGGCCTCAACATGATGTCGAATCAGATGGTATTTTGTATTTTTGTGCTCCTTTCGATCATAGAACGTTGGGTTCTTGGCCAACTTTATTGTAGAAGTGTTTTCAATCAAAAGAGGAGTTGAAGTGCTTTTAATCAAAAGAGGAGTTGAAGTGTTGTGATTGAAGAAAGAATTTTTTACATCCATTTGATGTAATTTCCAACCATTCTGAGCTGCCAAGGAAAATAGTGTCCATATGGTAGCCCATTTTGTTGTGGGGGAAGAAGTCTCTTCATGATCGACCCCTTCTTTCTATGCAAAACCTTTTGCCACAAGCCTGTCTTTATGCTTGTCAAGTGAGCCATCTACTTTATACTTTTTCTTGAAGACCTACTTGCAGCCTATTAGTTTGGTTCCCAAATGAGGATCAACTAGCTTCCTGGTTCCATTCTTTATCAAAGCATCATATTCTTTCTGCAACACTTCTTTCCATTCATCATGAGAAGTGAATTCTTTGAAGTAAGTTGGTTCAAAATCTATAGAAAAATTTAGTTCACAATCATAAGAAACATGCATATCAATAGGTGAGTTATGATCATCTACATCACCTCCATTATGTCTATCCAAGCTTCTTGTTCTTGTCTTTCCAACCTCATCAAGGCGAGCACTTCAAGTGTCTTTGTTGGCCATTTTGGAGGACCTTTTTGAGATGGCCCAGGATAGAAAATTGATTGAGATGGGGTTGAATCGAGATTTAGCCTCCCAATTTTTTCAATCACATCACTAAAAGTTTCATCTTGATCAATGGTTGGAGCTTCATGTGGGGGAGAGAGTGCTTTAGAAGGAGATTCCATAGATTGATCTTAAGAGAATGATAAGAAATCTACATTTTATGGGTGTAAAAACAACATGTTGAAACATTTAATAGGATGTTGCAAGCAAATCTATAACATGCAAGACACACATAACTTTATTCTCTCTCCTAATGTGAGATAGAAAAGTGTCCAAAAAGTACCAAGTCACCCCTCCAAAAGCTTTCCACAAGTTGTCTTCAACTTTCCATAATGAACTTGATCAAAGTATTGAGTTAGATTTGTACTAAGGCCAAATTTAGGCCTTCTTTACTGTCCCAAAAATCTTGGTATTCACCACAAAATAGCCTCTGATTTCAACTCTGAATGGGCTTATATATTATCACAAATAAGGCTTGAAATTCACCCTCAGAATGGCTTAGAATTCATCACAAAACATGCTTGTACTTTATCTTAGATAAGCTCGGACTTTACAAATTCCATATAGATGGTGTTCCACTCAAGGGTTGTTCAATTATTGACCTAGTCACCATAAGGTTTCAAGGCAAGTTATAAAATGAGAAGAGTTATCATTTGTTGTGGGTGGAGAAAGCCAATATATTACCTCCAACTCGCATGAAATCTATTCTTTTCGGTAAAACACCTCAGCCTCTATGTTGGCACCATTTATAGGGATACCCATGATCTACCCTACATCCTCTAGTGTAGGTGTCATCTTTAACCTGCGAGAACACACATGTCACTACTACAAAAAGAGAGTATTTAAGAAATTTGTTTAAGAAAAAATAATCATTTTGTCTTAAAATTATCATTTCGTCTAACTATTAATTCCTATCTAATTATTATACCTTGATATTTTTTATTATTTTAATGTAAAATGGTCTTGTGCGTGTAACTAAACCTCTATGCACTGTGTGGCTTGGAATTTTGTGTGTTTTTTTTTAATATAGAGGAGGAGATATGTAGAAATTGAGCCCTAAATCTCCTCTTGATGTATGTAGCCTAAGTATTGTGATGGAAATATTTTGGATCCACCCTCGATGTATCTAGGCTGAGCAACATGATGGAGAGATTGGGGATTCGACCTCCATATTTCAAAATTGATGCTCTCATGGTCGATATGTGTGATAAAGTCATAAAAAATGAGTGTAAGTTGTTGAAGATCGCCAAGGAGACCACAAAGGTCAAAAAAAATATTGTTTCCATGATTTTAAGTGGCAAATGAGATGAATTTAAGCCTAATTCTTACATTTTGATTAAGGTTGGGGGACATCACACTTGTGTTTCCACTACGAAGAAGACAAAATCTAGCTACCATGTATGGAAATGGCACAACCATATGATGCTTTACAATGAGGAAAATGATTTTCACCTTGATTACATCTATGGAAATGATTTCCAACACGAGATGAAAATGCAAGGCTAAGAAGAATGCCCAAAATTTAGTTTTGTGGGAGTAGATGGAGAAATTCGATGAGGTAAATGTTGGTATTTTGTGAATAAACATTCATCTGACCTCCAAGCATTGAATTGAAATGCTTATTCTGGCCATGTATTTCTAGTAAGGATTTATATATATCACAGGTTTTTCTACTAGGGTTTATTTCATGTATGTCTGCTAGGGTTTTCAATTGGAAGACGCTTTAGATGGAAATGCTCCATGAAAATTGTTAAATAAAAGAAACCCTACTACTTAAACCCCTGTAGTACAAGTAATTTCCTATGCTTGTAAACTTCATTATCTCCATTGATCCTAAGGAGGAGGATATGTAGAGTGAGAGTGTAATAGAGGCGATGTACAAAGATGTTGTGTTGTCCCAAATAGGTTTTCTTCAGATGCAAATATGATGGATGCAAAGGCTAAGGCTGAGGTGGATGACTTGGAGGATATGCCACTAAATAATTAATGCACTATTTTTGGAGTGGAAACCCCCCAATTTCAATCTCAGGATGCCACATCTTCTTCGAATGCATGTATGTATGATTTTGTATCATTATTTAGATTGTTTGGTTTTAAAATTAATGACATGTCTAATAAATCGGTTCCACAGCTAGTTCGGTTCCAGCGGAGCGTTGTTCATCAAAATTTTTTATGCAGGAAATTATCTGGTTAAAACTATTGACATTCACGATTTATAATCCAGTTTCAACAAAAAAGTCCTACCCTCTTTGCAGCCCTAGCAAATCAGTCTGCGCTTTTTATCCCTAAAATCCCAGTTTTAATGGCCCACATTAGTTGGAATGCTTATGTGTTTTTGTACCTAGTGAGACTTAAGATTGATTAATTCTAATTTGAAGTAGCATGCATTCTTATATCCTAAAAATTTCCTCTTTTTAAATAAAAAATTTAGCAGCACCGCACTATTTAAAAGGCTTGCGCCCTTTCTTGCACCTGCTCCTACACTAGCATCATATTACGCTCCTGCAACACTCCCCTATCGACAACTTGAACCATCTGATCCTACCACTATATTCAACCTTAAGTCATTGAGAAACAGAGAAATGGGTTCAGTTTTCGAAATAACGATTTTAACTAAAAATACCTTTAATGATTTGAGAAGCATGTGCACATAAATACATGTGGGAATTGTTGAAAATAAATCATGCTCCTCCCATGTATGACATTGTTGATGTCCCCTTTGGGTAGAGCAGTGTAATGTTACTAACATCGTTTATGTTGCCTTTGGGCAGATCATTGTAATATTACTGACATAAGAGAAGCAACCATATTATTTGATTTGATTACTGAAGTCTAAGGAGGTGTACATGATCTACCTCCCTCTTGAACTTGTAACATATTATGAGGAAGCACATGTTATTAAAAATACGCCCACTCAAACTATTTGAGATTGATTATATGAACAAATGTGAAGATGCAATCTAATAGGAAAAAAGAAGTCTGCGGAAAATATACAATATCCCTTATCCAAGAGTTAAACCAGTGCACAAACCTACAAAATTTGTTTCAACATGCAAGACTCGCACAACTCCTCTGTAGGTTTGTATAACTTGTTAAATGAATTGCATCACTTTCACCATATAGTAATCCAAAACCTGTTGTACTTTTATCGTATTTCAAATAACTTTTTACTGTTATCCAATGTTCTACTTCAGGGTCTATGAGAAACCTGGATATGTAGTTGATTGCAAAACTCATACCTGCCCCAATGATTGTAAGATAAATCAAACTTCCCACAAGTTTCCTGTAAATTGACTCATTTGCTAATTTTGAGTCTACTTTAGCTTAAAGTTTCAACTTATCCATATATGTCTGTATTTTTACAATCAACAATCTTGCATTTGTCTAGTATACATTTTTCATGTTTAGTATGTAATATAAAAACACATTTGTTACTATGCCAAACTTCAACATCTAAGCAATGTTAGAGGATGCCTAAATATGTAAGTTGAAATGTAGAATGTGGTTCAATTTTATGTTGGTAATTGGTCTAGCCTCACTACCTATGATGACGATGTCACCTACATATATCATTAATATATCTATGTACTATCCTCACTTTTAATGTGGAGATTTTAATAAGAAATTATTATTCTCAATATGTTATCCTACAAATGTTCGTCAATTTGATGTACTAAGCTCTTGGTGCTTATTTGGGACCATAAAGAGGTTTAACCAATCTACATACCATATGTTCCTTTCCAGGAACCTGGAAAACTTGAGGTTGACACATATAAACCTTTGCCTTCAAAATATCATTGAGGAAGGTGTTAGAATATAATGCTTACATGTGTAATAAGTCACATTATTGACTTAGGCTAAAAAATAATCCTTTTGGTCATTATTAGATTTTAGAGTTTGGGAAAATATCACCTCCAAAACTCTCTATAATAGAGGTGTATCTTGTTGTAACTATCTGAATTATTTTGATAATAAAATATTGTGTTTGGCATGTGCATGTACTCTATCAAGAGTTTCACTAGTAAGTGTGGTACAATTCATTTTAAATATGGTATCAGAGTAGATGACTACCATTCCCTAGATGATATTTGAAGGTAGATGTAAATGGAGTAGAGAGATTCTTAAGAGTTGCAGTGTTCACATTTACAAGAGGCAATGTCCTTACAAGTATGAGACACTATCATTTCATAATAGAGAAGAACCAACAAGGAACATGTGTGAAGGTTCTATGTGGTATTTAAGAATTTGATTAGAGGTGCTTCCATTTCATATTATGAAGGATTATGTTGCCACCATATGAAGGTTCCTTGGGAAATTTCTAATTTCACATTGAAGTGTTCAAGCTAGTGTTGGCAATGTATCCTAAGTGGAATCTACACCAATATGACTGGTGTTGGGATTCATTTCATATGCTATTTTCTAGCTCAAATCAGTGTATTTTTATCATTCCTCACTTCCTCATCCTCCCAACTACCTTAGTCACATTTCTATCATTGTAGTGAACCAGAGTATAACGTTGTCGATCTAATGCAATTTCTATGTAGTTGGAGAGCTTGATTATTATTATAGCAAGAATATGACAATAGGATGGCTTTGCACCATTCTTACACACTCAGTGCAAATTCTTCATTATCCTGATCTAATGGTTTTTTGAATCCCCCGCTGGTGCTATCATTGTGTGATTTTGGCAATTACAAGGTCTCCATGAATTTGTGGCTCAGTGAGAATGAAGAGTTATTTTTTAATATATTGCTAGAAGGAATTGAATAGATTAGACTCCTTTTACCTATATTGAATAACACTAGAAGGGATGAACGTCCCCAAGGGATTATTGAGTAGAGAAAGAGATATTCCTTATGTTGTGTGGGCCAATGGAGGAGGGTGCTATGATTGTTTGACGGATAGGTAAGGTTCCTAGAGAGTTATATAATGAATAGATTTTCTAACACAAGAGAAAATGGGTGGATTTGAGTGAGTAAGAAGCCAATAATTTGAATACATTGCCTTGCTCACTTCTTGCACTATCATGAATGTGGTAATTATTTTAGATTCCTATGGTTGGGTGAAAAATTAGGATTATATCATTTTGAAAAATATTTTTCTATATTTTTTTTACAAATTCATTTAATATTATTTCATGTTATGACATGCATGTGATTATGCTTAAATATAGTGATGGGTATTTGGTTTTCAATATTTTTTTATTTTATTTCATGCTTGTTTAATTTCACTATGTTTTAATTATCAAATCTACACATATGTTTATTTAATTATCTCTCCACAGGGGACCTTCCTTGTGGGGATTATTGTGAATGGCCTTGAATAGTATGTATTGTTACTACTTGTCCAACAAATAAGGGTTATGGTCATGGATTTAATAGTGTGATGTGGGAGATAAAATTTAAAAATAAACCCATTTTGGTGTTGTTACAGGAGAATTTGAAGACATGCTTCACATCTATGTGCGAGAAAACACTTTTCTTAGTGATGGAATGGTGCAGTTTGAACTGACCATTTCTTCCTATTGCATTTTGCAAGAGGTTCTTCATCCAACCATTTCTTCATATTTAAGTCTTTTAATCTACGTTGAAGGAGCTAAGGGGGTTGAGTTTTAGACGAAGCCAAGGAGGATGCATGGACTACAACTTGCTCGAGGTTCCTGATTCTGCTTGTTCTTCCTATTGAAATTTAAGCCTTTTTATCCCCTTTGAAGGAGATGAGGGGGAGCTGAGCGGGTTGAGTCACATGAATAGTCAAGGAGGAAGCATGGATTGTAGCTTACTCGATTTTCTTCATCCGACCGATTATTCCTATTGAAATTGAATCCTTTTCATCCCGGTTGAAGGAGTGGAGAGGGGTTGAGTTGTATGTGCAGTCAAGGAGGATTCAGGGACTTAGGTTAAGGCAGAATGATAATGACTGGGTTAGCTAGGGTTTCCTTTTATTTCAGTTCAAAAGAGGCTTAGGGTTATAATACTTTGATCTATGACATATTTTCATGCCATCAATGGGTGTGCGGTTGGGGAATTTCTCATTCCAAAGTTTCCTTGAGTGCCATCGTGCCATTGTACAAACATGGTATACTGGATGAGTATTGAGCCCAAACTGAGGAGTGTCGAGCTCATTGGTCATATAAAAAACCCTCATTTTAAAAAGCACTCATTTGTGAATTCAATCACTTGCTAGGAAACATAATTAGAGGTGTTGGATTATAAATTCCACTTTCGAAGGCCCTTGCAGTGTTCAATTTTTCAGGTGCACTCATGTGGTATTCTTGGAAAGAGGAATGAACAGAGCTTTTGCTCAAATATTTTGACATGAGAAAACTCTCCTATCCTCCCTTATTATTTGAGCCAGTAAGAGTTAGGAGTAAACATATATTAGTCAATCTCTTAGGGGAATTTTGAGGTTTGAAATGGGCCTCCTAAGAAAAATGTACAAAAAAATAAACTTTACAAGAACCAATAGGATTCAAGATGATGATGTCAACCATGGGGGATGATTCACCATTTTTTAAGTAAAAAGGTAAAAAAATTAAAAAATAATAAAATAATAAAACTACTTTTTAAATTCATATTTTCAACTTATCTCCCAAAAGTTTTACTCAAATTTCGAGTGGGAGCAATCACGTTTTTTCATGTATTTATCATTTTTGGTGTAGCAGGGTCCATCAAAAGTATGAAACATGAGTACTCCTTGGATGCAGAATTAAATATTGCATCCAACGAGTACTCCTGCTTAAAATTTGAGTAAAACATTTGAGAGATAAGTTGAAAATATGAGTTGAAAAGGTAGTTTTTTCTTTTTTCCCTCTAAAATTTGATGATGTAATCAAATATTATATTATTATTTCCACTATTATTTTATAATTTCCTTAGGAGGTCCATTTTAGACCTCAAAATTCCCCTAATGGTAGGACCTTGTTCAAAGTAAATATAATAAAAACCTTTGGATTTTGATGAGATCATTGCTCATTTCTAGTTCTCCCGAATATGAATGGGGACGTCATCTAGAAAGACCAAAACCTACCATGAGTAGCATTAGGGTGCACCCTTTATAAAGTCAGAGGTTTTATCATTTAGAGGTTTTTTTCAGAAAAATATTGATGGTTCCTTGTAATGCTCTAGACAGATCTGTTTGTGAAGACCACACTTTAAACAACAACGACATGGCTCATATTACAGGAGAATGGATGTTTTCGATCATGCCTCCATAATATATCTGGCACACAACCTGCTTGCCCCAATGCCAATGGCACGTGACTCATTCATTAGTTGGGAACTTTCCTTAAAAATAGATAAGGAAACAATTATCGATATCACTGTCATTCGACATCATTTACCATCACCCATGGGGAAACAAGACTCAGAGGTATGGTGGGAAGTGATCAACTTTTGGGCTTATATATTGCAATTAATTGGATGTCGACCTTTGTTCTTACATTGATTTCTCATTTCCATGTTTTTTTTTGGGTTCCCTCTTGCTACAGAGTGCAATGTTGGGTGTACATAGGATAAAATCTTGCACCTTCCCCTTTGGTTCATATTTCAAGGGCCCAGTTTTTATCGGTGAGTAAATTTCCTGCCTTTACAATTGATTGAAGTAATAAATACAAGCCAATGCAAAAAATTGATATGCACTAAGATATTTCTACGGTTGAGAAATTTATGGATAAAATGATATTGTGTTGGTTTGTATTTTTTAGATTTTGTCTTTTCCCTCATCCTTTCTCCTCTATCTTTTCAACCAATTTTATCTAACTGTATCTCTCATGAAAAGCTTTTTTTCTAGAACTTCTACTAGTTTTGGAACAAAGTATTTCCTTGGGTGTGTGCCATTAACATTTTGGGTATATTTTAGTGCATCCAGGTGATTTTGTACATATCCAAGGTTTTTATATGTGTCTTTATGAAGATTTTATTCAATTTGACAAGTATCATAAAATATTTCGTCTATCCAGATTTAATGAATGGTGCATAAGCCTTAAATATACTCCCAAATTTTTTTTCCCTTCTTTTATCAACTCAGCTAGGTTTGGATTGGTTTTCCTTTAAAAAAAATGTCCTCTTAGTTTATGATACAAGAAAAATTGGTTGTAGTTTCCTGTTATTTGAATGGAGTTACCATTCAATATGTAAGTGGTTTTGTGCTGTAGATGCACAACATGTATATCCTTTTCTCCTCCAATATATTTAAGCTCAAATGTCATATTTGCAATGTTCATTACAAAAATATAATTTAATACAAATCACATTTAACTTGTCTATTTATCATTGAGATTCTCTTCTATTAAGTTTTAAAATATGGAACAAATGCCTCAATAATTTATTTTTTATACCCCATGGGAGAAAATATTGTTATATTGTTGTTTTGAATGGCGCAGTTTGATCCGACCATTTCTTCCTATTCCAGTTTGTAGGAGGTTCTTGATCCCACCATTTCTTTCTATTTAAATCTTTTAATCGGGGTTGAAGGAGCTAAGGGGGTTGAGTTGCATATGAATCAAAGGAGGATGCATGTAATACAACTTGCTCGAGGTTCCCGATATTGTCTGTTGTTCCTTTTGAAATTGAAGCCTTTTTATCCCAATTGAAGGATATGAGGGGGAACTGAGTTGGTTGAGTCACAAGAATATTCAAGGAGGATGCAGGGACTACAACTTAATCGAGTTTCTTGTAATATTCCTATATTAGCACACAGCTAATTGGAATATTAAATTTTGATTTTTCTCTTAGATAGAGGAATAAGAGGGTATGGAGACCCATAAATCTCCTTAGTAGGAATAAAAGACACTCTTAGTGTGAATGGAGGTCATCTAAAGAGCTGGAATGAAGAACCTTAGGTCTGAAAAGGGGCTGAAGCATGAAGACTGGGTCAACCTTGACCAAATCAAATAGTGCTGTTATGGAGGAGTGGCATTCATGGTGGGACAACGCAGCTTTGGAGGGAGATTGAATGCATGGAAGTGGTGACCTAATTGAGTGGGGCCAAGGGTGAGGAATCTCATAAATTATATAAGGAAGAGGATGGCAGCCATAGGAGGTTATGTTTTGAGATTATTATTTTGATATGGTCTGTTTAGACTTTCTCTCTTCAACTGTTTAGCTAATATTGCATGTGCTGTTCAGCACAGGGTGTTCCTGGTGGGGAATCCCACCTCTTTCCTTGAGAGGCCTCTTGGAAGAGTATTTCACTACATTGTCCACTATCCAACGTCAGGCCAAGCTACATATTTTTTGTACAACATAGTTCTACATAGTATTGTGTTGTGTTACAGGGTGCAGTAGTGGTGAGTTCATTTGGGTCACTTCCTTGCTTGTTTTCAGTTGGAGAAAAATTTCCTTCCATTGGGGGGCTGGAAAAGAGGATCCTTGAGCCTTATTTCATCATCCAACATCAGGCTAAGGTATTGCTATCAGTTACAACACAATTTTCTGAAGAAATTGCGTTATTTCAGTGTGCAGTTGCAATAGAGGGTTTGGAGCCCTAGTTGGGAGAGATAGATCTTCAATGAGGGGATCATCCTCTCATTTGGAGAATATAAAGGAGGAGATTTCCTAAATTTCCAGATCATATAAGCAACCTCCTATCATGTATCTAGTTGTAGAGATTATTCGGCCCTAGGGCCATATTTGTATTTCTGCATTTTTTTGTATTTCAGGAAACCCTTTCCGGGTTATCTTGGAGATGTGCTTGGGAGCTTAGATCTCTGTTCCCGGCATTATTTAAGCCATATCACTTCAGATATATGTACTTACATTCTATAGCAGCAATTATTTCTAATAAAACTGCACTGTCATAGCCTTGGGTATTATTGTGTAGCAGTGTTCTTCATGTTTCATGTACATGTTCTCTTGAGGCTTGTTTTTGCCCGACTTGAGTGACTATTTCCTCAAGAACTTGTATCAATTTTGCTGCTACGATTTTAATAAGATGGCTATATGATGTTATTACATTTATGTGTTTATTTACACTGCTATTTCCAGTTTTGTGTTCATATATTGCTGCGTCCCTATTTGGGAATATTACAGTTGTATAAAAGCATAATCTTGGCTCAGCCTGTGGATCTTAGCGATTATGCTATCAAGAGAATAAGAAGAAGGAGAATGATTTTAGAATCATGGAAATAATGAGTTTTATCTCATCTCTTTTCAGATCTAAGAGGGACCTCACTAAGGAGGTCAAGCAAATAAAAGTGGAGAGAATCAATGAAACCACATTAGGGTTTCAAGATGAGGAAGGTACATGTACTTCCTATCAACAAAAGAAAGATTTGGTATTGCATAGAGCTCCAAAGAAACATACTATGCCCTTTCCTTTTGAAGAAGAAGACAAGATGCATGGAGATGGAGGAAACTTAGATAATGAGATTCTATGTGAGTATCTTGCAGAATACAAATCTCAATCAAGGGCTTTCAAGGAGAATCTAACTCTCCCATAGTTCATTCAACTCAAAGAAGAAAGGAGACCTTGCAGAAATAGTTTTTTATTGTCTACTTTTGATGGGTCATCCACATGCATAGTAAGAGCTTGGGGAATGAATTTGGATGCATTTTTCCTCTTACATCTAGTAGTAGAGACAGAAGTTGTTGATATTGCAACACTGCACCTTGAGGGTGAAGCAAACATTTTGTGGTTCAACCATTTGAGTCATGCAAGAGTGACTGCATATGCAGATTTTACTCAAAGGTTGATCAAGAAGTTTGACAAGGAGAGATGAGAGGAGAAGAAACTTCCACACCACTTGCTACAGGAGCACGTGCATCTGGAGAAAGAACACTTGTACCTTTGCAAAGTGGTCTTCATCTGTTGACATTTAGAGGCCCATGCACTATTCTGGAGATGCATGAGGAGGAGGAGACTTATACCTGCACTGATATAGCCATAAAGGAGCAACCATCATCATCAGTATTTGGGGAAGTCATCACACCGGAGGATGGAACCCTTGTAGTAATACAAGATGTTCCCAAGCTTTACCAAGGTATGCACATATTTGCATTTCCTATTATTACAACACATCATGTGGAAGATTATGGAAACATGCTATCAGGGAAAATGCATGACCTAGGGTCAAGGCACATTGTTGATTTGGAGCAGCAGACTATCATTGTGCTGAGGACACTTGATTTGTTCAAGAAGAAGATATACAGTTATCCTGGTTATTCATTGTGGAGTTGCACACAACTCTTGGGGTTGGAGTGTAGATTGTTGGAGGATAGGATGAGTATTGTCCTAAACAATGCAATGCACAACTATGTGTTCAAGATTGAGCATGATTTGAGACATCAAATGCACCATCATGGAGATCAGCAGTGTTGTCATTAAGCAGCAGTGATGAGTTGGGGGGCCAACTAAGAGACATTCTAATGACCAAAACACTTGTGTAGCAGTGCATAGGTAGATGATTGATGAGAGACATCTTATCTTTCATTGTTGTGATGGATCTTTCTTGATGAGCATTTCACAGCTCAATGAGAAGTTTTTTCCTTCAGCCTACTTGGATCCTTATGGATTCAACATGGTCATTGATGAGTGGTATTCATATGGAGATCTCCGAGAGATTGAATTTCAACGTCCCATGAAATGAAAAGATAGAAATCTGATTTGGGAGGATGGTATTCTCCATTGGAGGGATACCTATTTTGAGCATGATAGTAGACACTCACCATTGGTTGGATCGGTGATGTGGATAAGCAAGAGCTCGGAAAGCCACTTGCATATTATGACACAGGGAAGTAGGAGGTAAGGCTGTGTTGGCTACTCTTGAAAGAGTTTGGTCATCATGTGACTTATTCTATTTCAAAGAGTATGTTGGTGGATGGGACTTGGAATGGCACTTGCATCATATGGAAGCAAATAGTTTTGGTACATTGTGTTGATATGGCATTCTTCATGTCAATCATCATGTTTTCACCTCATGATTTGTATGATGGAGGTGTGAGGAGGCAGCAAGAGCTCTTGTTGCTTTGGCTACTCTTGGGAGAGTATGGGTTGAATTTCTCCCATACTTGGCATGATATTTCAGGAGAAAGGGATGGGACAATCCAAGTGCAAAGAGGCTACCCTTCAGCATTGAAGGATCAGGAGATACTTCCACATAGGAGGGAGTCTCCCACATATAGCAGCATGATTCTGGATGAATTTGGAATATGGCATGTCAAATAATGGATTCGTGGAGTGGCAATAGCCTTATCACTAAGGCCAACAACGTTGTCACTTTGGAGTATGGATCTATTGATTGGGTGCTCCAAGAGGAGTATGCATCCCTTCATTTTGTAGACCTTTATGAGGAGATTCTCATGGGAGGGCTCATCCATGGATCTCACTTTCAACCTACTCACAATGCATGGTAAGAAATGTATTTCTGTACTTATTGATCATTTCATAGAGTATTTTCATTCTCTCACCATCTATGTACAGTGCATTGCTCCACAAGAGGGCAAGATTATCTTTGGGTTTCATGGTCATTCTAGAACCAAAATTTGTGATGGAGATAGGCATTCTTTGCATGAATTTGGGAAAATGTGGTGTTATTTTTGTTATGCTTAGCTGATTTATAATGCCATTTACTACCTCCTAGTAGATGAGAAAACATGCATAGCTAGCAACTTATTGGGAGACAACTTGCCACATGATGTTCTAAAATAGCAGTTGGTAAAACTGCGTTGTATCCACTGGAGAAACCATTGGTACCATCCAACATTGCACATAACCTTCAGTATTTTTCTAATTTGGATATCACATGGTGATGTTGTACCATTCACTTTGTATGGGATGGTTTGGGCTCATGAAACTAGGGGGGGGGGTCTTTGGAGATCCAGTTGTCCTTTTATATCTTGAGGACAACATTATTGCAGCCCAATATCAACATCAGCTCTACACTTTCCATAAGTGGAGAGAGAGGCAGCGTGGGGTAGGCCATTTGGTCTACCATGTTCAATTATGCAGTGCACCTACATTACACAAGCCAAAGGTGGAAGAACTTTTTCAAGAGTTACCATTTTGGAGGATGACTCACTTTTTGTGGATGATAGCTTGGGGCTTGGAGCTTCACATGGGAAGGAAGGTTCCCAATCATCTGTTGATCTCATGGCTCAAGAAGGCCTCTAGAACACATATAGTTTCCTCCATGGATATCCCACTTGTTTATGATGAGGGCCATTTGGATTTTTCACCAAAGGCATACTTATACACTTGGGAGGAGCAACTTGAGGACATATTGATGAGAGGGCATCTTGTTCATTGGAGGAAATTATCATATGAGGATGCTACAGGAGGAAGAGGAGAGGCTCTTCATTTTTATCCTTGCAATTGCTTGAGGACAAGAAACATTTAGGAGGGGAGGACTGTAATATTCCTAAATTAGCACACAGCTAACTGGAATATTAAATTTTGATTTTGCTCTTAGATTGAGGAATAAGAAGGTACGGAGACCCATAAATCTCCTTAGTAGGAATAAAAGACACTCCTAGTGTGAATGGAGGTCGTCTAAAGAACTGGAATGAAGACCCTTAGGTGTGAAAAGGGGCTGGAGCATGAAGCCTATTAGGGGAATTTTGAGGTCTAAAATGGGCCTCCTAAGGAAATAATAAAATAATAGCTAAACCAATAAAATAATATTTATGAATTTGCAATTCACTTTTTGCATCACAATCCATGTAACCATAGTTAAATTCAATTCAAAAGTTGTACCAAAATAAAATTAACAAAAAAATTGTATTGATGTGACTATAAATAAGAATGAGTTTTTCAAGAAAGAATCATTATCATTGAACAACTAATGCATTTTTCCTTTGTACTTAAATAACTTAAAATAAAATATAAATATAAATTTATAAATTCTTAATTATATTATATGTTATTAATTAAAATATATATTATTTAAATTGTATAATAACATGTAATTAATATACTATATAAAAATAATAAATATAATATAATATAATAAATGTATAGGGATATGCATTGTTTCTTTCAAGAAATATGAAATGACAATAATATATTTTTATTCAAAAAGTGTGAAATGGCATTTATTATCAATACTTTACTTTGAATTTATAAGTACTTAGAGCGCTACCATGGTTAACCATGAGTTTTTATCCACCATTGAGAATGTGATAAGTACATACCTTTAACTCAAGCAATGCCACCTCAACCATTAGGGATGATGTCATCCACTAAAATGTGATTGGTTCTCATAAAGTGAATTTCTATTGTACATTTTTCCTAGGTGGCCCATTTAGACCTCAAAATTCCCATAATTTTAGACCTTAACCAAATCAAACAACGTTATTATGGAGGAGTGGCATTCATGGTGGGACAACGCAGTTTTGGAGGGAGATTGAATGCATGGAAGTAGTAACCTAATTGAGTGGGGCCAAGGGTGAGGAAGCTCATAACTTATATAAGGAACAGGATGACAACCATAGGAGGTTATGTTTTGAGATTATTATTTTGATATGGTCTATTTAGACTTGTTGCTCTCTTCAGTTGTTTAGCTAAGATTGCATGTGTTGTTCAGTATAGGGTGTTCTTGGTCGGGAAGCCCACCTCTTTTCTTAAGAGGCCTCTTGGAAGATTATTTCACTACATTTTCCACTATCTGACATCATTCTAAGCTACATATTTGTTGTATGGCACATTTCTGTAGAGTATTGTGTTGTGTTGCAGGGTGCAGCAGTGGTGAGTTGATTTGGGTCACTTCATTGCTTGTTTTCAGTTGGAGGAAAGTTTCCTTCCATTGGGAGTTTGGAAAAGAGGATCCTTGATCCTTATTTCATCATCTAGCATCAGGCTTAGGTACTGCTATCAGTTACAGTGCAATTTTCTGAAGAACCCATGTTATTTCAGTGTGCAGTTGCAGTAGAGGGTTTGGAGCTCTAGTTGGGAGAGATAGATCTTCAGTGAGGGGATCACCCTCTAATTTGGAGAATATATAGGAGGATATTTCCTACATTTCCATATCAGATCAGAAACCTCCTATCATCTATCCAGTTGCAGAGATTATTCAGCCCTATGGCCATATTTGTATTTCTGCATTTTTGTGTATTTCAGGAAACTGTTTTCAGGTTATCTTGGAGATGTGCTTGGGAGATTAGATCTTTGTTACCGACATTATTTGAGCCATATAACTTCAGATCTATGTATTGATATTATCCAGCAGTAGTTATTTCTAATAAAAATGTGTTGTCATAGCCTTGGGGATTATTGTGTAGCAGTGTTCTTCATGTTTCATGTACATGTTCTCTTGAGGCTTGTTTTTTCTTGACCCGAGTGACTATTTCCTCAAGAACTTGTATACATTTTGCTGCTATGATTTTAATAAGATGGCTATATGATCTTCTTACATTTTATGTGTTGATTTACACTACCATTTCTAGTTTTGTGTTCATATATTGCTGCTTCCCCATTTGGGAATATTACATTTCTTCATCCCGTCTATTCTTCCTATTGAAATTGAATCCTTTTCATCCCAGTTGAAGGAGTGGAGAGGGGTTGAGTTGTATGTGAATTCAAGGAGGATGGAGGGACTGAGGTTAAAGAGGATGATAATGACTGGGTTAACTGGGTTATGATGCAATTCAACCTAGCCATATATGCAAGGATGCTTTTCTTCATGAATTCAAATTAGATCTACTTTCATCCACACATGCTAATTATTACAATGACAAAGGAAAACATTGAGAGGTGATGTAGTCAAAAGGTATTATTATTGGTAGATTCTTGTTTCAACCATTCAAATAGTGAACAATCTTGGAGAGGGTGTGCTTAAGGAGGAAATTCTAGGAAACGTTTGTATTTCATACATACACACGACAATTAATAGATATATATGGTTACTAAAGGAAAACAAGAAGTTATTACAAAGGGGTCACCATATTGAACTATTTCTAGTAGGTTGGAACTTCATAATAAGAAAAAAAATAGATATCGTGGAGAAGCAATGCCATAGTGTTGTGTTGACTTGTTGCTCATAAATTTAATGCATTATCATGAGTCTTACGTGATAAAATAAAACATATTTTAGAAGACATGCACCTCACTAAAGATACTTTCAACATATTTGTAAATTAAAGGAAAAAAATTAGTTACGAAGTGTTTTGAGCAGGTGTGTACTTTCAACAAACCTAGTTTTTAAAGAGAGAAAATTCACTAGAGAGGAATTGTGATATCCAAAATGATCTAGCACACAAGCCTTTAACCCACAATTTTATCCTCTTCTCTTTCCTCGACTGCATTATCTCTCCTCCTATCATGTTCTATAAAGGAGAGGTGCAAGTCCTCATTCTAGAGGGTGGATTTAATTACAAAGGTGTCAAGAGCTTCTCATCACCTGCCCTCATCCATTTTAGACTTGAGAGCACTTCCACTCGTGCATGTAAGAGCTTGATAGGGTAGCCCATGGTACAATTTCTTTATGATTTACTTTCTAACACTTCATTCACATATCAAATGGATTCTAATATGCTTATTTTATAGCTCTTTTAGTTAATGTGGTTGTTTTGTATATGTTATCATGCTACAAGGATTGTGTTGTCATTACAGTGCACTTATTTAAATTTTACTTTTATATAGGGTACATATTCTTTCCTACTTCTCCATCTAATCACTACATGTATTTTAATTAAGAAACTCATCACATCCCTCTATAATCTAATTTGTATTTTAATCTATATCCTCTTTAAAGCAGTCAAAGACAACATTATATGTTGGATTATTTTAGACTTACACATAGAATATGCACAAACATCTTAAAATAATCCTCATGAATAGAAAAAAGTAGTAATCCTCATTGATTAATAGGTTACCTTAACTATTTATAAAAACAATAAATGATGAAACAACCATAAAAATTATATCACAACTACACATAACAATTATATCACTATAAAATATTTTTTAAGGCCGACTAATCTTTTGTTTTCAAATCCTAAATTATTATTTTAGTTTAAAAATAAAAACTATTTAATTGTGTTAAGTAAGAAATTAAGACATTTTTTTCAATTAAGTTGGAAATTAAGACAATTCGTTCCAGGAGCAGTGGAAAAATTACGAAAAAGAAGAGGGGAAGTAGACACAATGAGGGTGGGAGACAGGTAATTGTTACAAGTAGGTCGAAAGAGGAGTAGGAGGTTGACTGGTTGACTCTTCCGACGAAGCATTGCTACATTTTTTTTCCCTATTGAATCCTAGGGACAAGGCCAAACTCGCCTCCTTTTTCATGGGTTTTGATAGGGCTAGCCTCGCCTCCATTTGTAGGTGGTTTTAGGCTCTTCCATTTGCAGGGGTTTTCAGGATTTTCGTCATGCCTCTGGACTCTACCACTGCGTCTAACAAATTGTGGAGCATAAGCTTCTAAGGAGGCAGTGCTAGGAACATGGTAACAACCTTGGAGGTGAAGGAACTCTAGGATTTGAATGCGATGAATGTGGAGAGGTACTATGACCTCATGGATTCATCGCTTTCCATGGCAACAGGCCACCACTAGTGGTTTGAGAGCTTCCAGCTAGGGCCAAATTTATGCGAGAAAATCACGATTGATGTTATAAGATGTTGCTGCCCTCTATTTCCAAAGGCTTAAACAAATCTAGATGTCAATGCTGGGGAATGTGGACGAGGTTGATATCGGGGCACTTGTCAGGATTTGCCGCAATATTTCAAAGTTTAGCCCCTTTGATTGGATGATTGTTGATGAGACGGTGCTAGGAAATACATCGACTCTTAGGTTTTTGTCTATGGTAGGTTCTCAAAATATCAAGTGGACAATGGATTCACAACTCTGGGTTAGTCTTCTGATATTGGTTGCGATGTATGTATCATGCATGGATATAGCCCTAGATGCAGCTTTTAGGTCGTTGATTTTGGAGATCTTAAAGGTTTTGTGTGCATTGAATTATGGAGAGCAGTCATTACACTTGCAATGTTTTAGGTGATTGATGTTGAGATTGTAATTGTTGATCCTGCTAGGGCATAAGTTGCAATGCATGAAGACAGTATTGGGTTCTGTTGGATCTTGAAAAGTCATGATGAGAGGGGGTACAACTAGAAGCAACAAAGGTACATTAAGCTTTGCTTCACTTTCTCAATCTTACTTGTTCATAAGTGATCCCGTGAAACCAACATTCCCAATTTATAGGTTATTCGGTCTCTCTTTTCCTTTCATTCTGCATAACTTTCTTAATTTAATTTTCCATGGATGATTCTGTGAAATTAATCATCTCTATTAGTTTCACTTGTTAGTTTTGTGCAAGTGGAGAGTCGGTTTTATTGAGAGCTTATTTCTTGAGCACTTCTCCAATTACATGTTGAAAGGCTCAATGAGGCTTTCCACAAGTGAATTTTATATGTTCTTCTGCGGGGCATAGAAAATTTATGAGTCAATGCAGATGTTTCCAAATTGGTTTCTATGGAAGGAGGCATTACCATTTTCATAGCCCTTGCCAGGTCCCCTAATAGATGGGTTGTTGAGGGGCCTGCAGGGGATTATCGAACATGTCTCTAGGATAAGAACACATGGTGTTGACTATATTCTCTTTGTTTAATTTTTAATCTAAAACCTAAAAATGGAAAAATGAATCCTTATTTTCCTCTTTATTAAGCACCCTGCCTTCATTGTGCATGTTGGTGGTGTTGCCTGCTCATTGTATGCATTGGAAGTGTAATGTAAATTATAGTTGTCATTATTGACTGGAAAAACTGGGATGTTTGACTAAATACTGCTTCATTTTGATATCATCCAAAACATAAAAAGTTTTCTTCCTCCTTTCCAAACAATACATGACTTTGATGTTTGTTTTCTTTCGCTCAGGGGCCATTGCAAAGGCTGGTGGCATAAGGAAATTGGTGGATCTTGTATTGAAATGGCTTTCTTGCATGAAAGGTTTTTAGTAAGCTACAAGATTTGATTTCCAGAAATTGATACATAAAATGATGAAAGTAACAATGCTTTGTATCTTTAATAGTTCTCTTTTTTGATAATAGTGCCGTGGGAGATCATTCTAATGGATAGATAAGCCTTTTTTTTTGTCTCTGCTTCACAAAAAAATGTACAAATAAACCTAATTGTCTCAAATGATGTCTTGATGTAATATGGATTTTCTCTACTTTTTCTGAGAAATAAATATTACTTACTTTGTATAATATTCAATCTCTAAATAGATTTTGAAGAGAAATCCGAAGTAAGAAAAACTATTTAAATTCATTTTAGGGATAGAATTTGCAAAATGTGCCTATCATTACTCCTTTTAGGTTTTGAATCATCAAGGATAGGAGCTCCTTTTAAACTGGAGCACGTCAAGATGGTTGAAACCTAGGTTTTCTTGTTTTTGTAGCATGCCTGCTTTAAGGTGACTAAGTTACATGTGATGCATTTTTTGAATGGTGTCAGTCCAAAAGTTTGAACGTGTTTTTGTGCATTGATGATTGCTACCATTGATCAATGGACATGTTTTTGATTTCCCCACTGCTTATGTTTTCTTAGCAGAATTGATTTAGCTTAGATATTTTTCTCATTTGTTCACTTTAGGAACACTCTTTGCAAAATGTGCCTATCATTACTTCTTTCAAGCTTTGAATCATCAAGGATTGGAGCCCTTGTAAACTAGAGCAGGTAAAGATGGTTGAAACCCAAGGTTTCTTGTTTTTGTAGCATGCTTTCTTTAAGGTGACAAAGCTACACATGGTGCATTTTTTTAATGGTGTGAGTCCAAAAGTTTGAACTTGTTTTTGTGCAATGATGATTGCCACCATTGAATAGTGGATGTGTTTTTTCAAGTGTCACATTTGATCCATTTTCAATTTTTACCAATTCTGATACATGGACACTTTCTGCAAGTTCTTGAATCAAGGGGAGAGAACTTTGGAGTTTATGACATTGTTTTTGAAGTAGTATCATTTGAGTGGTTGCAAAACTATATAGGGAAGCAAAGTACATAGAAGATGCTACAATGATGCCAATTTTAAACATCAAGAAAGGAAACTTTACCTACAAAGGGAGGTTTCCCTCTTTTCTCAATGAAAAGAGTATGAGGTTGGGAACGTATGTCAATTTACCAAAAAGATAGATACTTTTACAAGAACACTGATGGTAACAACAACTCCCTCAAAAGGATGTTAACGTTGCGAAGGAAAGGTTGTTCTATCTAACAAAAGGAGAATTGAATTTCAGTTCCACCATTTGGAATTTATCAAAGGCCCCCCCTCTACCACTAAGTTCGCATAATCAAATGACACTTGGGCCACCTTCCCCCAATCCCCTCCACTTCTAGATTCCTCTATCACACACCTTATTTCCGCATGAAATGGGGTACATAATTTTTGAGATTTGATACCATGCTATTACATTTACTGGTCTCCTTGTTGTCTTGTGTCGAGGCTGGAAGAGCCATATAAATTTTCTCAAGCACCACTGAAATTTATTCCATCTTCATACACCAGATCATCATCCTTCCATATTACTAGGTTGTCATTCTACACTTTCATGACCCTTCACTTAGCCATCATTCCTTCCTTGACCAAAATACATTATGTGCTAGTGCATTCCCCAACCACCATAACACTATAATGGTAGTTGGATATTTTAAAATTCAATGAACATGGCCTTGATAGAGCCATAATGCCTCCCCACAATACCCATTTTATCCTCAATGTCTATTCCTTTTATTAGCCACAAATTTTAGCCTATAGTGTGAAATCATGACTTGACGACTAGTACCTTAACCTATTGGTTTCCATTGTCAACTATTCTCCTCGAGCCTCCTAGCAGTTGGGGGAAAGATATTCCTTAATGACCCTCCCTAATGGGCCCTTTCCAGTAGTTTTTGGCTTATTAAATCAACCATATTCCTTTCCCTCCATATGATTCTTATTGGTCTGGCATCACCTTAATGTCATGCCCATCAAAATCGTCCATTGGTTTCTATGGTTGGCTTCAAAAACACCTATGAGAAAATATTCCTCGAGCGGGATATGACTATATTCACTTCCACATGATTGAATTTTTCAGTTGTATGACATCAGGTTGATGTCACTAGCTATTGACTCTTTTACTTGACCTTTCCTCCTGGTTGATGTCACCATCTCATCGGGTCCAACTATCGACACTTGTCGATTGAGGGAGGTAAGAGATCCCTTGAAGGGAATTTTTTATGGAACTTATTTGATGCCTTCCTATACTTTAAACCCCTAAAAAAATAAATTTTAAAGACTACATTGGGTCTAAAATTAAGGCCTCCTAGCACTTAAATTATTTTTTTACTCCTTGGAAAACTCCCTTTCGACATGGTCACCATCTTCTTTTCCATATGGCACTACTATGTGAGCGCATGACCCTTATTTTTGGTCCATGTGTTGTTTTCTACTTCTTCCATGCATCCTCTACTAACATCATCCTTCCCATAAATATGGTATCAATATTTTCCATCACCATTTCTCATTTGTGTTTTCCATAAGCTAAGGGTAATGATTCTCTGAATGGACTACTCAATGGATAAACTCCACAATTTTGGAGGCAAACTTCAAAATCCTGACTAAAGCCCTTTTTCATTCATCATTGGGTTCAAGACCCAAATGTTTTCAAACTTGACTGATTTATTTCCCTTTTTTTCAATACAACACATGTGCCACACATGTTAGGTCTCTGTAATTTGCAAGATTGGAAAATACAAACTGCAAAGCCTACATATGAACCACTTTGGGATTCTAGGATCTAGCCCTCCTGAATCCAGATAGGGATCCCTCTATAAGTGCAAAGATTGATTTATCTTTAAGGCTTGAAATGTGATATTAGGCTAGTTATGAAGAACAAGGTTATTGTTTGTTTTGGTTGGGAAAAGATATGTAAAGGTGAAGGAAGTCTAAATGAAGGGTGAAGGTGAGTGAAAGTGAAAAATTGATTCAGCTAAGAAGATAGGAAAGAAACAGCTGCAAACCATTGGGATATGGAGTCATAGTAGGATTTAATTGAAACAATAAGGTTCAAGAGTGGTCCATGGGGCAAGTCATCTATGTCTAAGGATCTATTTAAAGTTGATTTTATGGAATGGAATGAAAAAATAAGAATGGAAAACAAACAAATGAAGAACAAAGAGCAGCCTAAGATCAAGTAAGTACTTTGAAACTATCCTGCTTTCGACATACAATTAAGAAAGACATAAAAGTAATCTAAGATCAGGTAAGTACTTTGAAACTAGCCTACTTTTGATGCACTTTCAATAGAAAACATTTAAAACACAAAAAGAATAGCTTAAGATCAAGTAAGGACTTAGAATTTTAGCATATTCTAAGGGAAACTTTTCAAAGCAACTGTTGGAGAAGAAACTAGAGGACATGGCTCACCATAGACTTCCCTAGTTTTGCTTTACTTGGAAAACTTATTAAGACAACACATAAGATAGCAAAGAATAGTCTAATATTAGGTAAGGACTTTGAACCTAGCCTACTTTCAAGATACTCTTAGGGAAACTTTCAGAAAACCTTTGGAGATAAAACTAGAAGACAGGGCTCACCATAGACTTCCCTAGTTCAACTTTACTTGGAAAAAACTGAAAATAACATTCAAGAACAATGTTTAGCTTAGACAGTAGGATGAGGGAATGCCAACATTCCTAACTTCTTGGACTAAATTAAATCATTCTTAAACAACACAATTTGGAAGAAAACATGTAGTTAAAGATTATCAGTAAGAGCAGGGTACCTTTGACAGTAAATCCTAACTCTATAATTGTTGTTCTTTATCAGAGAAGATGGACATAATGGAAAAAGAAATAAAATAACAATTTACAATAAGAAAACATCATCGTTGACATAGACTAGGATCCCATAAATCAACTTGTATTTGATATTTCAAACCAGTTACAATCTTCAAGTCCAATGGGTCTCTACAGCTTCAAACTTTTCATCTCAACTTAGGTATCTTCAATTACAAACAAAGCTTACAACAACTTCAGTAAAATATTTATAGGCAATAGATATGCAGTGACCAACATTATCTCATATTCTACAGAAGTATTTATAGAAGAAATGAGGAGGTGGGATAGAATAAAATATCTTCTAGTTTCAATTAATACAGTTTAATGCTTCTCAGCCTTTGAGGAGCTCAATGGAGAAACTTTATGATGTTTCCTCTGTATTAATTGGTTTACATTAAGTATTAAGCTTGCTGGGAAGATTTTTTTGACTTTAAGACTCTTCGTTATCCTTGTAATAACTCGGCTGCCAGTTTACAATAAGTTCCTTTGGTTGAATTAACTGTTCAGTTGTATTGGGGAAAATATCCTCTGTTCTGGTCATAACTGTGCCTATTTTGAATGCTTTGAGGCTACATGTGGATTTTGGCAGCTGAGAGGATTTAATTAACCTCTGATGTGGCAGTGGAGGCTTCTCGGACTGATAAATATTTTTGTTATTCCCTAAAACACTATTAACTTGCTTTAATTCTGTGTTTCAGGCCAAATTAGGCTTAATCCTTGTCTTCTGTTCTTCATACTGTCTTCAATTGAGCAGATTAGGATTTAGATAGTCAATTTTAGGAAGTAATCCCTTAAAACTGTGTTAAAAATATTTAATTCTTCGTTTTTGTTGTGATTTTATTCTTTAGCACTGATACTCTTTGTTTGATTAATTTTTGCTGTGTCTTGTTGATGTGCAGGCATCACAGAGGGTTCTTATAATGTCGCCAGTGTTCATGAGGCACTGGTAACCTTTGATGGGAAACCCTATAGAATGATCTCCTTCACGCATAACGGCCTGGGGGATCATCATCCTCGAACTTTAATTTTCTTTTTTAAAACAATTGAAAAACCATTGAAACCTACAAAAAACAAGAAAAGTTTTAAGAAAATCCTGCGTGGTGTGGTTTGGACTACTTTTTAGGCCAAGGTTGGATCACATCCGTTGGATGAAAGCATCCAACGGTGAGGATTACATTGCCGAGGTCGAAAGGAGAGGCGGTTGGATGAACAGTGGGGAGATTAAGACTGGGCGGTCGATCAACAAAGATCAACGGTTTATATCGACTAGGGAAATATAATGTAGAAGGGGTCATATTATTGCGAAATGGAAGAAAATGAAAAGAAAATAGGTGAAAAACCTTTGGCAGAGAAAAAAAGGGTTAAAAATGAAATTGGGGTTTCGGAAAGATTCTGGGCCGTCGGATGAGATCGACCACAGAGATCAACGGCCGAGAACGATTCTGAAATCCCTTGGAGGATCGGTAGAGGGCGATTAACTAAAGGCGAGATTGAATGTGAGCCGTTAGATCTCAGAGATCAACGACGAAGATCACATATGAGAAAATGAAATGGGATTGGGAATGGTGGTTTCGGTTGAAGAAACCGCCGGTTTCGCGCAACGAAAGGGAGGGAAGGCGATATTTCCTTTTTGAACGTGATATGTGTTATTGGCCGACACGTGGCCTTTCAAAACCAGTCTCAACGCATAATTTTAAAACGTTAACCTTCGGGCATAAAATTACGTGAAACCGCAAGCTAACCGTCAGATTTGGGGTCTTAGATTTGACGGTCGTAAGGAGAGCGCGATGGAGAATAGATGCACGGGCGATAAAAGGTGGGGCAGGGTCTAGGCAGTTTTAATCTTTATCGTTAGATCAGGGAAATGGACAGCGGAGATTTGATTTGGGGAAGGGTAGGACCCAAAGGAGTTGGGCCTATCAGGTTTATTTTAAACCGTTGGATGAAAGGGATGAATGGTCTAGATTAAATCTCAGGGTTAATGGAATAAAGTATGAGGCGAGGGTCGGGTGGAGAATGGGTCATTGTGGGCCGCTGATCTGCAGAGATCAACGACGGAGATTTGCCGAAGAGGTTATACTGCAGCGTTTGAGATAATAACAAAAGGAAATGAGGATTGATCTGGACCATCAGATCTTAATGTATGGACACCCCAGATGCAATCGGAAGATCGCAATCGACGGGGGCAAGGGGTAAAAAGCGCCGATGTGATTATATGTGGACCATTAGATCTTTGGAGAGATCGACAGTAAGGAATGAATCAGAGGTACAAAGGTGGAGGGATAAGGTTATGAACAGAGCAATGTGGGTCATCAGATCTGGGCTTGGTGGGGAAGATCAACGGCTGAGAAGCCATTGCAAGGTGGCCAATCGAGGGGGGAAATAACTGTTTAAAACACATCTGATGAAAAAACTTCGATGCAAGATCTTGAAGACTGTTGATCGGCTTTAGATCAACGGTTTGGATTCGCCCAACCAATGAATTGTCGGGACTCTTTGAAACATAAGAAAATTGGATTTTTATGAAATACAAAGAAAAATCTGTTTCGGGGAGGGGTTCTTTATGGTGTTTAGAGCGCGATTACAGGGCTTTTGGGTTATATGAAAAGATGAAGGGGCCGGGGGTTATAAAAAAGGAGCCAATCGCAATCGAAGATTTAATGTAACAAAGAAATGTGTTTCACATGAATGCCCCGATTGCGATAAGCGCCCAGGGCCTAGCGCATGGTCTCGACGCCCGGTTGTATGGTGGGGAAGTGGTTTAGGACTTAGCCAAAAGGGGCTTAGGCCTATAATGTGAAAGTGGGTTTTTTATGTTTTTTCAAGGATTTTCAAAGGATTTTGGGGGTTTCGGTAAGGTTTAAAAAGGAGTTTTAAACCTTATTAAAGGGGTTTTTATGAAGCGAAGAAGGGAAATGAGGGAAAATAGAGTAATTTGATGGGGGAAAAGGGAATTAAAAAGGAGGTTAATTAGGAGTGAAAGGAGGGGTAAAATGAGGGGAAAATTGGACTTTTTGCAGCAGTCTTTTCTTCTTACAAACAACAGACTTCTTAGATTTGAAAGGGAAACAACAGTGAAGATTAACTCAAGGATAAGTCATCTTCATAAGACTTCAAGAACTAACAATTTTGGCGATAAAATTTTTTCTTGAAGGCTTCAAAAAATTATTTAGCCACCATTTGATATGACAAATTTTATAGGTGGCTAACGGTGGCTCCACATGGGGATGTCTCCTTCTTGAAGGTGTCAAGAACTTCAGACTTGTATTCTCTGGGGGGCTGATCAATGCCTCATCCATTGGGCTACAAATTTCTTTCCTTGGATGATCTTCTTCTGTTCTGATAATGTTAGCAACCATGAAAAACAATGGAACTCTATCAAACAAGATTTCTACCTACCCAATCCTATTGATCTAACATTTTTTCTTCTTTGAGAGTGCATTTGGATTGTCAAACTCTTTTACAAACAGTTTATTCTTTTGAAAGCAAAAAAAAACTAATCTAAGTCTACTTCTTATTTCTCCATGAACTCAGATTAAACAGTTGAGTTCATCAGCTTCTCTACCTAACTACTATCTATTAGGATTAGACTGTCTAACAAATTTTTATTCTTTAAATTCTGAAACAAGAAATTTAAAAGCATACAAGTTAGGATTGAACAGTCTAACTTGTTGCTGATCTATGGCATAAAAACAAGCTGCACATAGATTTATTATTTGCAGAAAATTAAATTAGAATGGTGAAGGCTTAAGATCTGAAAGTTTTAAACACATCCTTCTCTTTTCTTCAGCTCTGTTTTTAGGCTTGTTTGAGTTGTCTTAAATTCTTTTCTGGTTCAAGTTTTGGGCATATTAGAACCAGCTTGCTTCTTTTTTTGACTCAAAATTTCAACATATTAGAGTCATTCTTTGTTTTGGAATTTACAGGTTCAGATTTTGAGCTTTTTTGAACCTTTATTTATTTATCCTAATCTTCCTAATTGATAAGCCAAGATTAAGCTGTTTGGAAAATCAAATTCACTAACCTATCAGCAGTAAATTTAAAACTAATTAGTCATGATTAGGCTGTATGACTAACTATGAGTGTGTTTCTTAGGAGTGGCATTTGAGCTTACACACTTTCAGATTTTGTTTCTCTTTTTTGGTATGGGGCTATACCTTTCTTGTTTTTACAATCTGCCCTCTTTTCTCTTTCTATTGTTTTTGTATTTTTGATTTTTATAACGTTGAATGCAATGATGGATGAAATATTTATAATGAGAAAAAATATAAAAAGGCTTTCAAACTTATATGGTCAAGAAAAATAATGTTTGAGCATCTTGCCATTGACAGGACCCCCAAACAGTTCAACTCCATTCAATTCTTGCAAAAAATAAGCATTGTTACCAGAAGTAGAATGAATGAGATAAGGGCCAAGCCATAAGTTTTCAAATTTCCCATGCTTTCCCTTGTCTTCTCTCCTTGACCCCACTTTAACACTTTGTCACCAATATTAAAATTACTGGCTTTTGTCCTTCTGTCAAAAAGCTTCTTGATGCTCTCTTGCTTTTATAATGCTCTGTTGTAAACTTCTTCTCTGGTTTGCGAAAGATGTATAGTCTGATTAATCCTTCTGATCATGTCATTGTCTTCAGACTGTACCTCTTGGATCAACTTCATAACTGGCACATGAAGGATGGTTGGAAAAATTGCATCTGTTCCTTACACAAGCTGGTAGGGTGACATTCCAATAGATTTCTTAAGTGTTAATCTGTCAGCCCATAATGCATGTAATAGCTTTGTGTGCCAAGACTTCTTGTTGTCCTCTAGCAACTTTTTGATTATGTTCACCAAATTTTTTTTTGAGGACTGCCAGCCCATTACCTTGAGGGTAATAAGCAGTAGAATTACCCAATGTAATCTGATATTTGTGATAGAATTCAACCATCTTCTTGGATCCAAATGCTGTTGCATTATCAGTGATGATATTCATAGGACAGCCAAATCTAGAGAGGATATGAGTCTCAATGAATTTTATGATGACAAAGTCATTGGCTTGCCTAGAAGGGATGGCTTCTATCCATTTGGTAAAGTAGTCTGTTGCAGTGAGAATACATCTATGTTGGCTAGATGAGGGTGGATGGATTTCTCCTATGAAGTCTAAACTCGACTGTTTAAAAGGAGCTTCAACAGTGATTGGACGCAAAGGTAAGGGAAGTAATTTTCTTTTGCCTTCAAAAAGTTGGCATTTATGGCAGGCAATGATCATCTTGTGTACATCTAGAAAGAGGGTGGGCCAATAGTAACCAGCTCTAAGGATTTTTTTGGCTGTTTTCTTCTAGTAGAGGTTGCCTCCACATTCTCCTTCATGGAACTCGTGCTTAACCTTCTTTGCATCATTCTCAGGCAAACATTTAAGCAATAACCCACTTGTATTTTTCCAATAAAGACATTTATCTATAATGCAGTAGTTTATAGCTTTTAACTTTAAAAACCTTGCCTTTGTTTTTGATAAACCAGGAGGTGTATTCAAATTAAGAAAAACATATATAATGTCAGCATACCAAGAGGAATTCATAAAATGGTCTTCAATAATGGGAGTTGACAATTCCTCTTGTTCATCTAAAGGTTTATCATATTTATATGAGAAACTTCAAAATTTGATTCAGCGATTAATCTAGCTAGTCCTTGGCCTTTAATGAGTTTAGTGGGCTTGATTTCTAAATCATATTCAAGTATCAAAACTATCCACTTACCTCTCTTACCATCTGGGTCCTGTGTTAGAATGTCTTTCACAACTGAATTTGGGACAAAGGCAATGATGTGGGAGTGCAGAATGTAAACTCTGAAGTCTTTTAAGGCTTTGACTAAGGCAAAGGCTTGTTTTTCCATAATGTTGTACTTCATAGGAGCATCTCTCAATGCCTTTCTAAAGAATGCAATGGGATGCTCTCGTCCCTATGGATTTTTTTGCAATAGGACAACAACTATTGTATGTTCTGATGCAAATGAAAAAATGTAAATATATTTTGAAAAATCAGGACTTATTAGAATTGGTGTTTTGGTTAATGCTTGTTTCACCAGCTCAAAATATTTCTTCGCTTCCAAGGTCCATTTAAATCCTTGTTCCTTTTTCAGCATGTTTGTAATGTTTATAAGGAGTTCAACCAAGTTGGGTATGAACCTTCTCAAGAAATTAATCCTTTTAATAAAAGATTGAAGATCCTTGATGTTTCAAGGATAAGTGATTTGCAATATAGCCTCGATCCTTTTTGGGTCTATCTTTATCCCCTATTCTGATATGATGTGCCCAAGTAGTTTACCTTCTTGGAGACCAAACAATGTTTTCTTAGGATTTAAAGAAAACCCAAACTTTCTGCATTTCTCAAAGAATATTCTTAAGTGTTTTAGGTGTTCTTCATCTGTTTTGGAAAAAATAGTGATATCATCAAGGTAGATAATGATAAAGTAGCCCAATTCTTCCGAGAATGAAATGTTCATGGCTCTCTGAAAAGTAGCACCAACGTTCATTAAGCCAAAGGGAATTTTCACATACATGAAGGTGCCCCAAGGTGTAGTACACGCTGTCTTTAGTTGATCATCAGGATGTACTAAAATTTGATTGTATCCTGAGTAGCCATCTAGCAAAGAAATTCTTTTAGAACCAACTACCCTTTGTAAAATATGATCCATCTTGGGTAAAGGGTAGTGATCCTTCAATGAGGCTTTGTTTAAGTCTCTAAAGTCTATACAAAGCCTTATCTCTCTTTTTTTCTTCCTAACTGACACTAAATTAGACACCCCTTCTGAATATCTAATAGGAACAATAATACCAACTTCATACATTTTCTTGATTTCCTTCTCAAACAAAGGTAGCTGAACAGGGTTTATTCTGCGCAGTTTTTGTTTAAATGGATTTTTGTTTTCTTTGAGAGGTATCTTGTGCCGAATTATTTTAGTGTCATAAGATTTCATATCTTCATAACTCCACGCAAAAACATCAAAAAATTCTTTAAACAACTCTATGTATTTTAGTTTGATGTGAGATGGTAAAGTTTTAGACAGTTTGATCATTTTCGGTTTTATTTCACTGCCTATATTACACTCTTCAACTTCAGATTCAACAGGCTCCAGTTTTGGCTTCTTGGCCACAACAATGAAATCAAACAACTCTTCTAAAGGGACCAGACCTTTTGGAAAAATTTGATTGTTAGACTGCAGAGTTTCTAAGTCTTTTGTTTCTAACTCTGAAACAATTTTTGTTGTGTTTTCAAGTTTGTTAGACAAAAAATATACATCAACCATCTCTGGAGACTCTTCTTCTTCATCAAGTAGATTTTCTTCACTAGGATAGTCTGTTTCATAGTTTGAATCTGAACTTGGTAGTTCAAATTCATTTCTGGACTGCAGGAAGTCTTCTATTTGTTTGTCTCCATAAAACACTTGCCAATATTTTTCATTATCAGGAACGGATGGTCTAAATTTGATTTGAGTTGTACATTGTTTGGTTTCATAAGGAGTTAGGCACATCCTAGCAGCAAAAGCTAAACCATTAGCTTGGATATTTTTGTTTCTTGGGACAAAAATTAGTTTAAATTCCTTGAATGTTTTCAATAAATTCATGACATCGTTTCGATAGGCTCTAAGTCTGGGATGTTTCGCAGTATATTCCCCATTCACTTGCCTAATTATTAATTCAGAATTACCATGCACCTTTATTCTTTTGGCCCCTAATTTCCTCAATAAATGCAGGCCTAAAAGAAGGGCTTCATACTCAGCTATGTTATTGGTGCACAAAAAAGTTTAATATGCAGGAATGCCCTTCAGTATGATTGTTCATTGTATTGTGAAGCCACACTCCCACACCTGCATCACTCTTAGTACAAGATCCATCAAAGTGCATACTCCAAAGAGGACTAGCTTCGGGTTCATTAGTTTGGTTACTATCCTGTTCAGCTAGCGTGCTTTTGGACTGTTTTAGAAGATCGGCACTACATAGTCTTTGTTTTATTTCCTCACATCTTTCATCGTACCGAGGATTCGTTTCTTGACTCTCAAGGTTTAAAAGAAATGGATGAATGATTTGTAGCTCTAGACCTGTGTTTTGTTTTCCATAGTTTTCGGGTTTAGAAAACTATTTTGACACTTCTGTGTTGTCTTCCTCTTCTTCTCTATTTGCCACTAATTCAGTTAAATTTTCTTGTTCACTGAATGTTTCATCATTAAACTGGATAAATGAATCAAGGCCTGTATGTACAGAATAAAGAGGATATTTCTGTGGTCTCTCTTGGCTGGTAACCATGTATTACATATGATATTCCCTGTAAAGTATTCTAGTTTGATTAAAAAGAGGGATGGTTGCATATGTCATGTCCATCTGCATTGTTCCTTGTAACTTAGCTCCCCAAGATCTAGATAACATCATGCCATATTTTTGGGGTACATTAGCCACAAAAATATCCATTACTAAACACTTGGCTGGAATTTGTGCTAAGTTTACACAGAGGTCTTTGATTAAGCCTAAACATTTCACTCTGCTTGAGTCAAAGGAGTAAAGATATTTGTAAGGTTTGGTGATTTCAAGGCCTAGGCTCTCCATTACAGCTTTGGGCATTAAATTGTGGGAGTCCCTTGAGTCATGCATGGCGTTGTGCAAAATTTTGTCATGAACATTTAAACTAACATAAAAAGGAGGAACTGGTCCCTCTTGATATCCACCTTCAATCTTAGGACTGAATATGAGCTCTTGCCGGTCATCATTAAGATTGACAGTGTCATTATTCTCTTCTATGTTAAAATCCTTCAAAATTTGGGAATTATATACATTTTGGGTAGCTAATTTAGTGAGAGGAACAAAGATTTTGATTCTGGCAATTTCCTGCTCCAAACTAAAAGGCATATGATTCTTTGAAGTGCTTGTTTCAGCCTTATTAACCGCCACTCTATCAGCAAAATCAGTTTGCTGATTTCTTCTATTTACATTTTTCAAAATTGTTTTAACAGGAGCACTAGCTGAGGTGCTAATGGTACTAAAATCTGCACTCTGTTTTTTAGTACTTTGAGTGCCTTTTTCTTTGTTTTTATCAGAATTTCCAGCCACTGTTTTATCTTTCTGTTTTGTAGTCTTGGGTTTATTCACAGGGCCGTTTTGTACAAATTTATCAGAGGTTTTAGTTTTGGGAGTTTCCTGATTGCTTTTACTCCTAAGGTCATATTCCTTTGTGGTTTCTATGATGACATTTTCCATTTCTTGATAATAAAATTCATCTTCTGCTCTTTTATCATCATAAGGTGTATATAGACCTTGTTTTCTATTGTAATGAACTTCAAAGTCATCATTATCTACTCCCAACATATTTATGTCATCTTCCTATATTTTTTCTGTTGTTTCTTCAACCTCACTAACATAAATTTGATGAAAAGGAGGAGTGATCTGTTGATCATCCTCCCTTGGTCTGTTTTGAGGCTGGTTTCTCTTGAAATTATGATTTTGGTTTTGATTTCTGTTTTGAGGAGCTGTTTGGTTTTGACTTGCTTGTGCTCTCTCAAGTATGCTCATCTTTTTCATCATCTCCTCCATCATTCTTTCCATATTTGAGCTAGATGTGGAAGGTTTAGATTCCTCTCTAAAGGACACTTTCTTCTTATTCCTCATTCTTGCTCTTTTCTCCATTAAATTACCTTCTATAGCAAGAGCTCCTTTTTTCATATCTTCAAGAGTTAAAGGATCTCTCTCTCTTAGATGATAGACCATCTCAGGATCAAACACTTCAGGAAAATTGTTTAAAGCTTAGCCTTGTGGAGGTTTTAAGTCTGGGGGAAGTGAATTATACACACTGTTAAACCTAGTGCAATAAGCTTGTACACTTTCCCTAGTGTTTCTGTGGAGATTATTGTAGTCCGAAAGTATTTGGAGAGGGTTTTTCTTCACTTCCCATTTGTTTAAGAATAACTGATGGAAGGCTTGGAGATCATTAATACTGTTAGGGGTTAAGCCTTTGAACCATTTTCTTACTTCCCCCCCTAAAATCTGAGAAAATAATCTAAGTTTAATAGTTTCATCATCAATCTCATTTTTGTCAAAGTAGTCATTCATCTTATCCACATGTTGTGAAGCAGTAGTAGCATTACTGGCATCATACAATGGTATCTTAGACTGATAGTCCTGTGGGAGATTGGCTAAAGGTAAAGGAAGGACTAAGGGAGCATACCATGTTGCCATGATAGGAGGTTGTGGAAAAAGTGGGGGGTTTTCAAGTGGTGGGTTGACAATAGGGAAAGTAGGCTAGAATGGAGTGGTTTGGACAGTGGATGTATGAAGAACATAAGTGGAGGGACCAGCAATAGATTGATGAGATGATCTTGGATGAGAGAAACCAAAATTATTAAGGAAATGTAGATCGGGTGGAGTAGTTTCTCTACTACCAGGATGTTCACTTCTTTCTAGAGATGAAAGTGAAGACTCTGAATCTAGCTGATCTAAATCATCAAGCGACCTAGTTCTAAATGGATTTCTTAAGTCAACTTGTGATTGTTGTAGAGCTGCAAGGTTTTCAGGAATAGAATTAGCTCTAAGGGGTGATCTGAAAACAGTTGAAGATTTAACCTCAGGAGATTTCCTAAGTATTCTTTCAGGGTTATCAACTATCTCAGGAGGCTTCAGGTTAGGGTAAGATCTAGTATGAATCTTTATAGGAGCCACTATGCTATGTTTTTCAGACCCAACTAAACAAGATAATTTTAACCAAATATGACAATATTTAAAAGGCTAACTGATATTTTAAAACAAGAATTTAATCCTAAAGTCCTCTAACTGAGTTTAAATGATGTTATGATGATAATGGATTTTCCCAGTGGAGTCTTAAGGTATGCCTAGGATTGTGGAGTCACCAGGTGGAAATTTTTAGCTCTCTTGGAGGTAAAAGGTTTTATGGTCCACCACCATGTTTATTTTTAGGTTTTCTGAGTTATCTCAGTCCTATGGGCTCTAAGAGTGCCCTAAATTTGTTTCAACACATAGCTACAGTGCTATGACAGAGAAAGTCTACTCTTATGGCTAAGTTAGCTGATGCTTCAAGGTTTGATAAGTTCTTATGAGAATCCTAAGGTTTCCTAAGTTTGTCACTGACTCAAATAACTTTTATCATGATTACCATTTTCTTGGTAGTACTTGAAGAGGGCTACTTGTACTCAAGGGGTTTTATGAAGTCTTAAGGGTATCTAAGATGAACTTTGACTCAATCCCAAGCAGAGTCACCAACATGTTAGGTCTCTTTAATTTTCAAGATTCGAAAATACAAATTGCAAAGCCTAAATATGAACCACTTTGGGATTCTAGGATCTAGCCCTCCTAAATCCAGAGAGGGATCTCTCTATAAGTGAAAATATTGATTTATCTTTAAGGCTTGAAATGTGATATTAGGCTAGTTATGAAGAACAAGGTTTTTGTTTGTTTTGGTTGGGAAAAGATATGTGAAGGTGAAGGAAGTCTAAATGAAGGGTGAAGGTGAGTGAAAGTGAAAAATTGATTCAGGTAAGAAGATAGGCAAGAAACAGCTTCAAACCATTGGGCTATGGAGTCATAGTAGGATTTAAATTGAATCAACAAGGGTTTTAAAGGTGGTCCATGGGGCAAGTCATCTATATCTAAGGATCTCTTCAAAGTTGATTTTATGGAATGAAACTAAACAATAGGAAGAGGAAGATTAAACAAAAATGAAGAACAAAGATCATCCTAAGATCCAGTAAGTACTTTGAAACTATCATGCAAACCTCTAGAAAGACATAAAAGTAATATAAGATCGAACAAATGCACAGGCTTCAAAAGCTTACTTTTGATGCACTCTCAATAGAAAACCATTTTAAAGTATGTGGAAAATAATAACCCAAGATCAAGTAAGGACTTTGAACCTATCTGCTTCCAGCTGTTAATGAAGGCACCAATAGCTTCTTGGAGGAAGACTGAAGGGCCAGGCTCACCACGCTGCAGACCTCTGTCTGACTATATAGCAAACTTATCGAGATAACACTTTGAGATAACAAAGAATAATTCTAAGATGGTGGGACTTTGGAGACTGAAATGCAACACAGTGCACTCTTGGAAATTTTGAGACCATTGTGGAGATAAAACTAGAGGACGAGTCTCACCATAGACTCCTAGACAAGCACACTTGTGAACAATTTGAAAATAACATTCAATAAAAATGTTTAGTTTAGGCAGGTAGGACGAGATACTAGCATTTCCTAAGCATAGCTGAATTGAATCATTCTTAAAGCAACACAATTTCTGGAAGAAAAAAATGTAGATAAAGCACGGTAAGGCGGGGTGCAGCACAGTGAAATCCTAACCTTATAATTTCTGATGCTATGGAGAAGATGGACAGAATGAGCTGACTAAAATATACATTTACAATAAGAAGAAAAGCATCAAGTTGGCAGGACAGTCCCATAAATCAACTTGTGTTTGATACTTCAAACCAGTTCTAATCTTCATGTCCAGTGGTTCTCTACAACTTCAAACTTCTCATCCTGACCAAATTATCTTAAATTACAAACATAACTTGTTTGTGACTTTATTAAACTATTCTGAAGACATGGTCTTGTAGTGACCAACATTATCTGTCTTCATAGAAGTATTCCTGAAAATGAGGAGGTGAGATAGGATAAAATGTCCTTCCTAGGTTCAATTCATCTAGTTTGTGTTTCTTGGCCTTTGAGGCTCCGTGGGAAAAATTTATGATATTTCCTGTTGTTGATTGGTTTACATTAAAAATATTAAGCTAGCGAGAGAGATTTTGTTGACTTTGAGCTGTTTGTCTGTGTACTCTTGATAGGTTTAAATTAGTTTCTTTGGTTGAAATAGCTGTCCCAGCTCTTTTGAGCCAATATCTTTTGTTTTGCAATAACTAGGCCTCTTTTGATGCTTTGAGGCTCTAGGTGGCTTTTGGTGTTGGTGAGGATTCAATTAGCCTCTAATGTGACGATTGGGCTTTCAATTTATAGGTAAATTCATTTTCTTTAAACACCTATTTTAATTTGTTTGATCCTGTGTTAGGCATAAATAAGGCCTAAATCCATCTTACAGTGATAAAACTGTCTTTAATTGAATGGATTCTGTTTATATAGTTGATTGTCCATACATCCCTCAAAAACTGTGTAAAAAATCTTTCAACATTTAACTTTGATTTCATGTTTAATCTAAATGATACTCTTTGTTGATTTAATTTGTTGTGTCTTGTTGATGTGTGCAGAGCACAAAGATTCCGTGACGTGGTTCTCATGAGGCATAGGCAAAAGCATACTGATTGTTCCAGACACACCAGCCAGAATGATATCTTTGATGAATAAAGGCCCTGGGGATTCGTCATCCCCGGTCTCTTGACCTACTAAAACAATTGAAAAATATTAGACACACCTTTGTCAGAATAAAAATTAGAAAAATCCTGCATATTTCGGTTTCACTTTGCTTTGGGCTGGGGTTAGATCACGGCGGGCATGGATGAAATATTAGCAACGAGGATTCTCGATGAATTCGGATGGGAGGCGGTTTGAAACGGTGGGGGAGGGTCAATTAGAGTACGTGATTCTAAAGATCAACGGTTAAATCAATCATGAATATATAAACCGAAGGGGCCACTTTACAATGGGCAGAGAAAATACAAGAAAGAAATGGTGAAAAGCCTTTGGGGAAAAGGAAAAATGGTTAAAAGATTTTGGGTTTCCAAACGATCCCAGATGTTGGATTAGTTTAGTCCGTAGATCATGACGAGGTTGATAGATATTCCTTGGAAAATGGGTGGAGGTGATGATAGCGAGATTGAATGCGAGCCGGCTTAGATCTTAGAGATCAACGGCGGAGATCAGTTTCGGGGAAAATGCAATGGGAATGGGAAAGGTGGTTTCAGTGAAGAAAGCCGCCGTTCAAGCAATAACAAAAAGGGAGAAAAGGCGGTATTTGATTTTTGAACACGATACATGTGTTAGAGCTGATACGTGGCCTTTAAAACCCGCCTCATACATAATGTAAAATAATTAACCTTGACTTAAATTTATGTGAAACTTAGCGCGTAGTTGAATCAGGACCGTCGATTAGAACAGATGTAGCGAAGGAGAGCGCGATAGAGACCAAGATCATTGGGTGGAAAGAGGTAGGGAGGTTTATTCTTGGACCGTCGATCGGGGAATGGAAAATGGGAGAATTATTAATGTGAGTTGTTGATCTACAAAAGATCGGCAGCGATCCGTTGGCTTTTACCTGGCAGGACTCATGAAAAATGAAAAAGGAGAAACGATGCGGGACCGTCGGATCTTATTGTGGGGACGACAAGGATGCAAATGGAAGATTGAAATTGGAGGGGGCAAGGGGAAAAGGAGGAAGTGCCTATGCGATTGAACGTAGACCATTGATCTAAGGATCGGATCGACAACGGAAGAATGAATCGAGAGGTCCAAAGGTGGAGGGAATGGGCTTATGGAAATTAACAATGGGAACGAGTCGGATACCGGGAATGGCGGAATAGATCGACGGTTGGAAATCCATCGAGAAGATCACGATCGGGAGGGGGAATAAACTATTAAACGTGACCAATGAAAAATTCCGATGAGATTTTGTCGATCATTGATTGGTTTAAGATCAACGGTGGAGGTTTGCCCAGCCAATGACTACATCCCGGGACTCTTTATAATATGAAAAATGGGGTATTTTACAAAATACAAAGGAAATTCGCATCAAGGAGGGTTTTATATAATGTTTTAGCGCCCGATTGCGGGCTCCGGGTTTTACAAAGGAAGCAAGGGATCGAGGATATAAAGAGGGCAAATCACATCGGGGTTTTTGTCTTTCAAAGAAATGCACTCATCGAAGTTGGAATTCTGATAAATTTAAGGTATAATGTGGTTCTAACATTGTATAGTGGGGAAATGGTTTGGGGCTTATCGAAAGGGGCTAAAGCTTATAATGTAAAAGTGGATTTTTTATTGTTTTTGAGGATTTTAGAAAGGATTTAGAAAGCTTAGATAAATAAAAGGAGTTTTAAACCTCATCGAGGGGTTTTGATGAGAAGAAGGGAAATGAGGAAAATAGGGAATTTCATAGGAAAAAGGGGATAAAATGAAGGTTAATTTAGCAATTAGAAAGGAGGTAAAATGAGGGGAAAATGGAATTTTTACAATAGTATTTTCTTTGGAAAAACAAAAAAATTTCAGAATTTGTAGGGAAACAAGTGAAGATTAACTCAAAGGGTAAAATATATTCATAAGACTTCAAGAACTAACAATTTTGGCAATAATTTTTTTTTCTTGAAGGCTTCAAAAATGATTTAGCCACCATTTGATATGAAAATTTTACAGGTGGCTAACACTCTCAACATCATAGTCACAAAGCTTCATTTTCTGCCTTTATGGTGAAAGCGACGGAGGAAGGACAATAACCTTCCAACTTGTATCTTTGGCATGGGAGATGTCAAAGCGAGATGGTGACCATATGCCAGGTGCTCTTCTTCAGGAGATCATTGTATTGTCACTATGGAGGATGGATCATATTAGGAGCTCCCGAGCTATTAGTGGAGTATTCCGGGGATCTTTTTACTTGCATGATCTTGGATGACGGTGCAAGGAGGCATATTAGTGGTGGAAGATGGGGTCATCTTTTATCATAGGCAGGATTTTCTTTCTCACAGAGCTTCAAACTCAAGGAGAAGTTGCTACAACAGCAGGAGGATTTCCTTCACTGTTCCCTTGTTTTATGAGAACATACCACACCATCATGGAGGGGTATTTTTGGATGGGCTTTGAGGAGGGAGATATATCGGCATATCGACATACATGTACTAGATGGAGATGGAGGAGAGACATGACTCTGGGGGATTACTTCCTTCTCTTTTCCTTTGGAGATTGGGAGACTCACTTATGACCACTCCAATTGTACTTGGAAAAGCATATGGTAAGAGGGTGATGATTACTTTCATGATTATTTATATGATGTATATCCCATAACCATGTCTGTAGGATGTTAGCCAAGGAGGAGCATTCTTTCTTTAGAGCTTCATGGTCTAGTTGGGGCCATAAGCATGATGGATGGCCATTCCTTAGGAGGGCTTGGGGAAGAGGCATGTTATGGAGGACGCACTCTTCCTGCCTCACCACATCATTCCTTCATACCATACTTATGAGGTCAGATCAACATGCAAAGTGGTTGAGAAGCCACGGTTTATTAGTCTCTATTCTGATTGAGGTCAAGCTACATTGGTTGCACTTGAGGGACCATTAATCACTTCAGCCTTTTTTTCATATGGAAACAAGCATGATTCTAATCTTTTCTCCCTATTGTTATTGTTGTTGTCTTTATGAGGATCATTCTTGGGAGGAAGACACATTGGATGGATGTGTTCTTAGAGGAGATTCTCCTACACTTTGCACTACATGTTCTGAGGCATGGAGATTGTATGACCACCACAACAACACATTTTCTCTTTATGAGGGTCATATGATTGGATGGACTCCATACTGATAGCGACGACTTCCAACTCATCATATATGGGAAGAGTTGGGCCGGCTTGATTTGTAGCGTTGGGGAGAGATCTTTGGTATAGTCGTTGTTTTGCCCTTAGGGAAAGAAATTAGCCTGCAGCCATGGACAGCCGGCCTCTACACTTATCATAAATGGAGAGATGGACAGCGTAGGGTAGTCTACATTGTCTACCATGGGCATGTTTATTTTTCATTCCACCTACTTCTGTTTGGGGCCAAAGGTGGATGACAACTTTCGGGAGTTGCCTAGTTGGAAGGTGACTCATTTTGCATGGCTCATATCTTGGAGATGGAGGATCCATATGGGAAAGAAGGTTATTTTATTTGAGATCCGATGTGAGGGGATGTTATAGACATCACTTTGTTATCCTCTTGAGTATTTCACTTTCACATGATGATAGCTTGAGCGTGACTTACATGCGGAGGAGCATTGTGGAGATTTGATTGATGAGATAACATCACTTTCCATGGAGGAGATCATCGAACGGGGATGCTATGGGAGAAAGAGAAGAAAAGAACTGGGTCTATCCACACTTGCTTGAGGACAGCAATATTTGAGAGGGAGGCTAGCATAATGTTCCAAAATTTTCATGAAGAAAATTGGAACATTAATTTTTGCTTATTTCATCTAAGAGGTATGAATAAAATGGGTAAAATGCATGATTAGAGATAATATCCCTCATAGTGTGAAAGGGATCATTAGAGTAGCTTATTTTTCACCTTCCAGTGTGAAAAGGGGCACTTTTCATGAGGATAAGGTCAAGTTTGACCAAGTCAATACTGTTGCCTAAGAGTGTGTAGCTTGCATGAGAAGACATCACGGTTTTGGAGGGAGAAAGAGTCATTGTGGATGAAACCATAATGTGTGGGGTCCATGGAAAAAGGGCATTCCTTGTATAAGAAGAGGAGGAGGCAGACATAGAGAGATATCTTGGATCTTTTGATTGTTTTCTATTCATACAAATTGCACACTCTAGCTGTCAGGCGAGTTGCGGTGTTGCTTAACTACAGTTCACATTAGGATTTCTCTCCTTCTTGAAGGCCTCTTCAGGGTGCACTTTATCTTCTCCACATCTTGGTTCAGGACAATCATTCTTTAGATGCCTGGTATTATTTCTGCTCGAAGTATAACACGGTGTTCTTCCCAGGGCTGTGCCGGTGGAGGGTTCCACAACACTTCTCTTTAGCTTATCTTCAGAGGAGTTTCTCTTGATCCAGGAGGTTAGTGAAAGGGTTAGAGAGATTATTTTCACATATTGGCATCAAGGCCAACCATCCCATCATCAACAATGCATTCCATCTATGGTAATTTATTAAGATGCTCTGCGGTGAGAGTTGCAGAACATTTTGGAGGAAAGATTTCAGTGTATTAGGATCAGCCTTGTTCTTGGGAAATCTATTGGAGGAGGTTGCTAAATATTAGGACATATTCTTCCTTCATCTCATATTGTATTAGTTTAGCTTACAGCTATTCACATTTAACCAACTATAGCATTTTTGCAAATTTTCCAATTTCATGTATATTCTGCATTAATCCTTCTAAGGATTTTGTATTAATCCTTTATTAGTGTTTTCAGGGGGTTGAGAGCTTGCTACTATTTATTTAAGCTTATATTGATATAACATTGTATTTACATTTTGTATGTTGCATTATCCATTCTTTCATGATGGAGTCATAGCTAAGACTATGGTATTCATAGCCGGTCTTTTGTCTACATTTGTGTACTTGTCTTGTTAGGGCTTTCATTACCAAGCTTGATTGAATCCTAAAATAATTATTTTAAGATTTCTTCTATATTATTCATTGATGCTTTATTATTTCTTCATGTACCATGGCTCAATAAAATAACACTATCTTTCTTTATGCTATACATTATTCAAGTGCCTCACGTTATTTTAGGAGACATCTAAGTGTGGTAGAATCTATTTAACCACCTTGGGGATTTATTTGGAGCCATCTCTTGGATTTAAGTCTTATATGCATTTATCTCAAAGTTCAGTCCTGGTTTCAAATCCTAACGCCTCCATTTCTGGAAAATGCGTTTTCAGCTGTAGTTGCTGGTTGTTCCCGATTTGGAACATTACACTTTGAAACCCCGAAAAAAAAGTTACTCAACATCACCTCTGCCTTTAGATATTATATTATAAAGAATGGTGTCTGTACCAGCTCATACATATTCAGAAAACTCTTCTACTGGAAAATTTCAATATTTTTTCTTCTTGATCCATGATCATAGGAAGATATCTGATATAAAGTTTTCAACATTACAACATATGTAAGTTTTTATATAATAGGAAAATCTAATAGAAAACATTATACTAATATTTTATAATATTTTTTAATGAATATCATATCAGTTTGAGAAATTTTACCTTCGTTAAAATACTCTTTCTGATGTATAACTATAAACTTAAATTCCACCTAAAAATTGTGATCAACACATTGATTTTCATCTTTTTATTGCTTTATATACAGCTTGGATCTTTTCCAATTTTTTCCTACCTTTATTTGTTAATAGTAACTCAATATGTTCAATGAAATGTATCTTTCTCCACATCACTATGTCCATCCATTGCAATATCTTTTAGATGAAATCAAGATATTTTTGGTAAATAACCATAATATGCTTTGATTGGAGATAATAAGTTGATTAATGTTTATTTGCAGATTGTATGCATGGTGAATGTAGTGTAAGTGCTCTTCCTAAAGCTTAGGATGTTTTCCATAGTATCCTCATAGTAGATGTACCATTGTATTGTTCACTACCTGTTTGGGTGTCAGTTTTGGATGAAATGTTATTGCTCTTCTTAAACTTGGTGTCCATTAATTCCCACAAACTTGACTAAAATTTCGAGAAATCAAGAATCTTGATTAGATACAATAGATGTGGGTAATCCAAGTGACCTGATTTTTAAAAAGAAATTTGTGTTGTTTGTTAAGTGATGACCTATTTTTTACAAGGCACTAAGATATACATCTTACTGAACCTATCCACTACTACATACGGAAATAATCATGACTTTTCCTTGACATAGGTAATCCTCCCAAAAAATCGGGGACACGCTTTCCCAGGATGCTGAAGGAATAGGTGGAGTATACAAACTCAATTTCCTGATGCTTGGCTTCAGTAACACACATGGTCCCCCTTTACATATCTTGATACAATTTCCTAAATTTATATGGCATAGTATCAAAAATACCTATGCAATTAGAAAATGCTTTTCCTACACCAAAATGGCCAACAATAAGAGGTCATGTGTGCTTCCTAATAATAGCTAACTCTTTCACTTTGTGGAATACCTCATTTTACCAAAATTATATAATATAGGTTGTAATGAACATGATAATCCAATTGTTCAATTTGATTTCCTTTACTCAAAGTTTCATATAGATCTTTAAAATATTCATATTGAGCATATTTCCTAAATGTAGATTTCACATAATGATTGGTATACTTAAAATTATAGAAGCATTGACTAGGTCTTTATAACATATTTACAACTTTGTTATATATGCCTTTCTTATATCTGATTACCATGTGAAATTGTTGTAAAATTCCATCCATCTAAAGCTTCTTGATTTTTGTAGCAGCTTAGTTTGTGATTGAAGATATTATAATGGTTGATGATTTGTATGTATGATTTTTCTTTACAAGTCATCTAGTGCTTTTAGCTTTTTCACACTTTGTCTTTAGACACTTCTGATCCTTATCATACGGATAGTTAAGTACAGACATAAAAGTCTTAGAGTGAAAGCACATAGGCTTACTATGCTGCATCATCTACCCCCATGACATAATCAATAACAATACATTTTGGATTTTAAATGGCTGTATGATGCGGAAGTGCTAGAACCGGTGTTGTCTTGATCTTCTCTTTCAATGCATTGAAGGCTTTGGTTGTTTACCTCCCACTTAAAACTTGTTTCACATGTCAAATCACGTAGTAGTGTCTGATAGGTAGAAAGATCTTGTAAAATTCCTCAGTATAGGTTCTCACAAAACTTCGACTTCGATTATTTTTGGGCTTAGGCCAATTTACAAAACATAAAATTTATAGGGATCAATTTTCAATTCATCACCTACAATGTGACCTAAGTACACCTAGTATCTTTCCCCGAATACTGTATTTTACATCTTTAAATACAAATTTTCCCTTTATAGGACATCCAAAGAAGCCATAGCACCTAATACTTCATGCTCTTCAAAAGTATTACTCAAGATCAAAATATCATCTAATTATACCATGAAAAAATTATAAAGGAATGGCCACAATACAACATTCACGCCCTCTGTATATGTTGCAGGTGCATTGCAAAGCCCAAAAGGCATTACTAACCTTCAAACAATCCTTGTTTTTCTTAAAAGTAAGTTTCCCAAAGATTACTTTCCATTAATTTCTAATTTTATTAACCTTCTTAAATCCTTATTAAATAAGAAAAATTATTCAATTGGTCTAACAAATCATCAATGCAAGGAAGATAACATTCTTCCTGATGCTTTTTTTTCAGCTAGAAAATCGGTGCATATCCACCATGTGCCATCCTTATTTGGAACAAAAATAATAAGAGACTCGTGGGGAGATGTACTTGGCACGATGACCGCATAAACAACTCACGCACCTACTTCTTAACTCCATGCTTTCCAAAACTCACATTATGTACATGCCAATATTAGGAAGTGGAGTGATCCAGGTGGAAATTGTGGTGGCCACTGCCTATTTCACTTGAGGCCCCACCATTGTCTCTTTCGGTTTTTCACAACCTATTTTTATCATTTTTCGGGTTCTAAAAGTCTGGAGCCATTTTGAAGCCCCAAACAAAGATAGTATGCGAAATTCGTCCCAGGAAGTTGAAGCACCAGTACTACCCAAACACGAGGCCCATATTTTTGGCGCTTCATCTCCTAGGTTAGGTTTTTGGACATTGCAGTTCTCCATTGTTTCTCCATAATAAATAGGCCCTTGGCCTCATTATAACACGAGTTCGAGTCTTGTAGGCGCCACATCTCTTCTCGGGGATTCGCTACCAACACCTGCTTCTATTTTATTTGCATCATGTTTGTAAGCATATTTGTTGTTTGATATTAATAGTGACCTTATTTCCATTGTATTTCTATGTTTATGGTTATTTCTATATTTTGTTGCATTCATACATAAATCTAGATTAGTGGTATCGAAGCGGTTTGATTTTTTCTACGTCCTTCTTTGTATGTCCCCAGCGAGATGGTATAAGAAGTTAGGGCTTGATGCGGTGGAACCTTTGCAAGGTCCGGTCTTGCAAGCCCCTAGAATGCCCATGGGGGATGAAAGAAAGATGAGGGAGCGGGGAGATCCCATCAAAATTTGCTCGAGGAGGCCCTTGAAAAACAAAAGACGCGATGATGGATAACTTTGCCCGGATCCTTCGGCTACATGGTGGCGCATGCATCCATGACAACATGGAGGAGTAACTCACCTAAGGTACAAGTAAACTTTGACATTCCCATATTTGAGGGTCAAATAGATGCAGATGTTGTAGATAGATGGTTGAATCTATTAGAAAGATATTTATCGGTTCATGACTTTCCCGTAGAGAGAAGATTATTTTTTCGAGTCCTCGAAGCTACCCACCGCCGTCGGGGATCGGTGGAAACCTCTTGTGAGAAAAGGACGAGACACTGTCATCTCTGTTCACCGACCATACCCACTTGGAATTATTTCGAGATTCCATCGAGAGCAATGCATTCAGGTAGGGCTATGAGACCATTACATACGATGGACATGTTGGGGTTCCTATGTTTTGGCCAGTTGGCAAGACCAAAAGATAAGACAACATAAAGCACTTTAGGATCCTGGATCAAGCTCTGGATCTAGAGGATCTTATATAAATCCAAAGAATGATATATCTTGAGCTCAAATTGAGGTATTAGGCTAGCTATGAAGCACAAGGGTTTTGATTTTGTTTGTTTGGTTGATCATTAGCGAGAAGGTTATGAAGTGAAGAAGAGCTGAATATAAGGATGTTTTGACATGGGAAGATAGGTCGAAAGTGTATCCATTGGGCTATGGAGTAATGAAAGGGGATTACTTTCATAACAACTATCCATGGGTTTCCATAGGGAAAGTCATCTATACTTAAGGATATTTTTAGATATATGGTGAGATGGAACATTAAGAATGGGTGAAAGAAAGATAGGTAGCCTAGATGCCAGGTAAGGACTTTAGACCTATACTGATTTTGACATACTTTCAAAGGAAATTCTCAATAAAGACACAAAGGGTAGCTTAAGATCAAGGAAGGACTTTTAACCTACTTTGCTTTCGACGCATGCTCTTAAAGGAAAAAAATCCACGCAGTCCTCATAACCACTTTCGAGAAGGTAGAAAACATTTGAGATTAAACAACGAGTAAGGCCTAAGATGGAGAGAAATAATTTTGCTTCTCTTCTTTTGAAACTAACTCAGGGATCTTATAAGGCTAATTGTTGGAAAAAGGAACCTAGTGGGATAGGGCTAACTCTAATCCCCGGTTTAATTCTTCCAAATTTCGAAACCAAACGAGAACATCTAAGAAACAAACTCTGAATTCATAAATCGGTAAGCATGGATAAACAACTACTATGCGGATTAAAATATGCTGAAATTTTCTTAGATACACAAATAGCAGAAAACATAAGGAGAAAGATTTAACGGTGATATTTTAGGGTACTTCCAATATTAGTATGTCCTTATCTCTAGCCTTTTCAATGTTATCGAGTATAATAAATGAGGTATGGAAAAACAATCAAAGGAGACAATTACGATGGAGAACATGCGATAATATAGACCGAGGATCTTATGAGTCTGCTTGTTTAATTGATATGCAGCTTGATCACATACTTTGAGTCTAGTGGCTCTTTACGGTCAACTTCTCTTTGACCTACTGCCACAAACTACTCGGCTACTTTATCAATGTGATTCAAAAAACGGTCAGAATAAAATCCCAACAACCAACCACTTTTTCAATGTAACTTACAAGAGGTTCTTATAGGGGAATGAGGAGGTGAAGTCAGAAGAGATTGTTGGCCCAATTAAATGAAGATTTTAGTGCTTCTCGGCCTCTAGGAGGCTTAGTGGAGAAAAATGACATGCTCCATACTTCATTAAATGGGTCTTTGTATGTTACTACGACATTTTTGTTTGAATTGACTTTGGTAGAGCATAAATTTACTTATGAGTTGCATACATGTCAATAATATCTACGAGTGTGTATGTTGTGACAGTGTTGTAGAAAAAGTAATTTGTGGGTACGCGTGTTGTCGATGGAAAGTAACTAGCCTCTACGATTTGGCATGCAAAGGCTTCTTCTTGATCTATCCTTTATGTTTCTTGATACGCTCTAATTATGCTTTGGAGGTCTTGATACTCTGTTTAATTGATGTTTCACTATGTTTTGTTGTTTCTGGTGTGCGAGAAGGTTTACGGGTGGAGGTGTTCATTTTAATGAAAGACTCCGTGGATCCCTTCCTATACGAAGGTTAGGAATTGTCATTCACAGCCTTTGTCATTACAAAACGATCTGGAAAAACCTTTATAACACTGCAAAAAACAAACAAAATTGAAAATACGGTGAAAATAGGTTTAGACACGACTTTGGAGGTTTGGGAGCGAGTTAAGACGGAAATTTGTTGATTTAGATTAATCAACGGTGATATATAGCTCAAGATCTATCATGAAGTTGTTTAGAAGGTTATATGGATGAGAATGGGAGGAGGTGAGGTTGGGTCAGGGCCGTTAGATTGATAATAAATAGATTTAGTTAAAACTGAAAGAGCATTGTCGGAGGAGAATAGTGGTGAGGCGAGAAAACCATTGGTGGTTTTGAAAATAAAAGGGGGTAAATGGTATTGTAAAAAAATGTGATACGAAGCATCTGTTAGTAACGTGTCCCTTTGAATACTGTTGGTTTCGGAAAATATTTTGGTGTTAACTTTCGGGCAGAAAAATTTTGCGAAACGCGATATCAGCCGTTAGAACGGGCCCGGAATCCAACGGTTGTGGAAAGATTGCAATGGAGGAAGTTACGAGTTGTTATTGTTGGCCGTTCTGGATGTATATGAGCAGACGGCTAAGATTGCATCGGAGAAATGATTCAAAAGCTGGTGGACGGAAAGGAGATGGGCAATGCGATTAGATCTTGGTCATTGGATCGGAAAAGGGAGATCAATGGTAAGGATTTAATCGTGAGCGCGATAATTGAAGAGTTCATGAGAGGCTTGCGGTGTGTATCTCAGCCATCGGATCTGGATGAATGAGTCGGTCGGATCGGAAGATCGAAGGAGAGGGAGCTCGGGCGAAGCGTGATCGAATCTGGGCGGGTGGTTCTTATGGATTCAACGGTGAGATTAATCGGAGGAGGAAACGAGAAAGGATAAAGGGAATTTCTGATTTTCGATTGTGATGGGAAGAATATCTGCGATGCGATGAGTGAGGATTTATGGCACGTGGCCATTGATACGCATAGATCAGTCCGTTCAGGTAAATAAACGTCGGGGAAAGAGGAAATTACGAGGAAAATAAGGGTTCGAAGGGTTTTAAAGGCCGTTTATTGCCGTTGCGAGGCTTCGGGGGGATATGGAGGGAAAGGGGTTTAAATGGAATGACCCTCGAAGTCTAAGAAAGGAGGAAAGGGGTTTAAATGGAATAAGCCCTCGGGGGCTAAGAAATTTTACTATTAAAGGGAGTGTTTAAGGCCTAAAAATAGGGATTTTTAAGCCAAATGAGGGGGTTCCGATGAATGAAAGAAAGTTTTTTAAAAACAAAATAAAGGGAGATATAAGGTTTTAAAGGGTTATGAGAGGTTAGAAAGTCAAATGAAGGAATTTTGAAGATTTTGTAGAGAATGAATGAAACATGAGAGTTTGTGGGAGTGAAATGGGAGAGAAAGGAGGCCTCTTGAAAGTAGTTTCTTTCATAGAAAAAAACAAGTTTTGAATATACTTTGATGAAAAAAAAATGAAAGATTATAGTGAATGATAAGAAACACATGAAGGCTTCAAGAATGATATATTTTCAAGGAAATGTTTCTCTTGAAGGCTGAAAACATATTTAACCACTGTTTGCTATGCGAAAATTTTATAGGTGGTTAACGGTGGCTCCACATGGGGATGGCATATTATTGAAGGAGTCAAAGAATCTCGGATAATAATCTTTTGAAGTAGGCCGGATGCAGTACTTTACCATCTTTCCTGCTTCTTTGATGCTTGCCATAAACATGATGGATGTTACATCGGCAAAAACATCTTCTCGGAAACAACTACCTACCATCTTTATTGTCCTAACATTTTCTCTTCAAGGTGCATTTTAGACTTGCAAGAACTTGTCATTATTTTTTGCAAACGGAAAATAAACCTATCTCTTGCTACCCTTATTCCTCCATGAGAAGCGATTAAATAGTTGGACTCATAGCTTCTACCTAAACTAATATCTGTCGGGATTAAAGCTAATACTGGGAATATTTCATTCTCTACATTCTAAAATAGAGATTCAAATACGAAAAATCAAGATTAGACTATCTAGTTTGCTGTGGGTCCATGGCATAAAGACAAGCTGCATAGGACTAAAACTTTGTAGAAATTAAAAACAAAATTTGAAGGCTTCGGATGCGAAAATCACCGACATCCTTTCTTCTTCTTGTGACTCATCTTTGTGCTTTTTAGAGGTCACCTTGTTTCTTCTTTTTAGCTCCGATTTTAATTTTTTAATTTACATGTGGCTACTATCTCTTTGGTTCAAGTTTTGAGCTTATCTAAACCCTTCTCTTTCAATTTTTGTATTTTTGAATTTTTCTTCAAAGCAAAATCAACAACTAACTAAATATCTAGGTGAGAGCTTTATTGATTTCCCTACTACTCTCGAACTTGAGATATTTACATGTCTAAGTGATAAAATCTCTTTTCCAATACATCAGGTCAATCAAATGATCCCATGAATGGTATTTTCTGATCATCTATTTGAGCATCTTTGAATGGGCAGACCACTCCCATTCTCTTTTTATTTTGCACTCAACTTTTTAAAATGTTTCTTGTTCTACAACAAGAAATTTGCTCTTGATGACCTTTGATCATATCTAAATTTCTATAGGAAATGAGCACTTGAGATCTTGAAATAATACTTGGTTATGAGTATTTAATAGTAGGTTTCAACTTGATTACTTTACTCTCCTGCTGGATCTGGAAAATATTCTCTTGAGAAAACTCCCTCATCTTGTCTTTTCGGAAGCTGGAGGACTCATCATAAAGCTATGATGTTGTCCTCTTGTGGCTACGAGATCTTACGATCTGGCGGGGGCCGAGCTACGGCAATATCAATGTATTCTTGAGTAGGGGTTTGTTCCATTGCTTCCTCCTTTTCTGGAGAAGGCTCCTTGGATTCTTTTATTCTTCTTCATTTCTTCCTCATCCTTTGAGCGAAGACTGCTGAGTTTTCTCCTTCATGGAAAATATTCTTGATGATACGATATAAAGCGAGTGAAGATTCAATGAATCTTCACACATTGCTACTAGACTTTCATAACTTTCTTCATCAATATCATAAATAGCTTGACTTGGCTCTATTCCTTTCATACAATTGGGGAACCCAGATGTACTCTGAATCTACTGACAATGATGGTCCTGAGTTAACTTCTATTTGGAAAAAAATCATGGATAGATCAAAACTAGAAGAATCATAATTATAAATGTGTCACCTAATTATTCTCTGCAGTTACTAAACAACAAGTGTTTCCTCAAAATAATGTGCAAGTTCATATTTTGATTTGAAATGTGTTTATCTTGTGCTTTGCATGTTTCTCATCTTATGATGATGGCTTGTTTTATTTCAGAGACAGGTGTGATTGCTTCAGTGTAATTTTAGTTTTCAACCTCTGTTCTTCTCTCTTCATTTTATCATTGTTGGATGTCACTATAAGTTTTTTCAGCTTGTACAGCAGGAACCCGGCCTTCCTTTACCTTGATCCTTCTTTATTGCTTTAATCTTTCTTCCATAGCATATCTTATATTCAACGGTAATTGCTATGTTTTTTCATTTCTTCCAGGCTTGGGGGCTCTCTTGTCTTATATGGAATTCCACCTCGGGGGTCAAAAGAATGAGATAGTTACAGCATGGGGCCCATCCCAAGGGTGGTTTTATATTAGTAGGTATTACATTGTATACCTTATTTAACTAGCTGAAAAGTCTACATACACTATCTCTGGTTTTCTTTTTAAATTACGGCACTCTTAGAATGAGGAAAAATTTCCCGGAATTTGCCCATTTATCGAGAAAACTTGGCTCAGAATTGATGAAAATTTATAATGCTTTAGCTAGAAGGTCCTTAAACAAACTCTTAACCTGTTCAACATGACGATAAGGCAAAAGTAATACACATCATCTTCTTCTATCTAAAATAGGTCAAATAAATCTCAGACTTTGAACATGTTGCTCGAGCGGTGATCTTTCTTTCTCCATAGAAAAGAACCTTCTTGCATAATTTTGCAGGAAGGGGCTGGAAGATAGAGAAAACCCAGAGGCCCCATATCTTTCTATGAGCACGACGCTAGGTAGTGCAACAATATACCTATGACTGCTTGAAGTTTCATTAGGGGTGAGAGATGCGGCCTTTCCAAACATTGTTTCACTACGGTTTTAAAATTTTCTTGGTCTGCTCATGGTGCGAAAAGCTGAGGCTTGAGATCTTACTAATCGGTGTGGATCTCATCTTTGTACACTAGATCAGGCTTCGTAGGATATAACGTAGTTGTCAAGATAAAATCAATGAGTTCTTGAAACCAAATCCAACCCCAGATGTTCTATCACTTCTCAGATATGCAGCCATGTTTCGGGTTCACCTCAGTGCAGGTCTACCCCCAAGGTCTTTAGGAATTCATGGAGTAGCTAGGTGGAGGATTCTCAATGTTTAAATGAGGTTGCTATCCATCGTCAACAATTAAATACCAATCTAGGCTAATTAGTCTTGATTCCCAGACAGATGTATTATGTTGGGGTTCTATGTTTTGGCAGTTGAGGCAGCAAAAGATAGACAAACATTAAACCACTTTGGGATCCCTACGGATCTAAGCACTCCTGGATCCGGAGAGGGATGTCTCTATAAATGCAAATAATGATATGTCTTGAGGCTCAGGTAGGGAGCATTAGGCTAGTTATGAAGCACAAGAGTTTTTTATTTGTTTGTTTGGTTGGAGATGATTAGCGAGAAGATTATGTGAAGTGAAGAAGGAAGCTGAATAGAAGGATGTTTTACCCAACATGGGAAGATGGAATTCGAAAGTGTCAATCCGATGACTGTAAATTGTGAAAGGGGATTACTTGCATAATAACTATCAAAGAGTTTCCATACAGGAAGATGTATACAAAGATATTTTAGATAGATGGTGAGATGGAACATTAAGAATGGATGAAGAAGAAACTGAGAGGGCAGCCCAAGATCAGGTAAGGACTTTGAACCTATCCTGCTTTTAAGCCTTACTTTCAAAGGAAACTCTAAATAAGGTCCAAAGGGTATCTTAAGATCAAGGAAGGACTTTTAACCTAACTTTAATTTCGGCATATATGAAAAAAATCAGGTCATAACCACTGAAGGTAGAAAACATTTGAGAATTAAAAACACTGAGTAAGGCCTAAGATCAGAGAAAGAATTTTAACTTTTGATGCTTTGACCACTAACTCAGGGATAACAGAAACTAGCTGATGAAAGAACCTAGTGGGACGAGGCTAACTCTAATCCCCAAGTTTCCAATTATTTTAATTTGAAACAAAAGCAGGAAACATCTAAAAACAAACTCTAGAAATTCATACATCGATAAAGAAAGCATGGACAAACTAACTTCTATCTTTTGAATTAAAACTATGTTGCATTTGTTAGATACACAAAATAAGAAAACATAAGGATAAAAGATTTAGGTGAGATTTGGGGTACTTCCAACAATATTTCCTAATATATGATTGTTGTTATTGTCGAGGAAGAATAATGAATGAGTATGGAAAAACATGAAAGGAGACAATTAAAGTAAGGAGAACATCACCAATAATATGAACTAGGGATCTGTGAATATTCCATTTTAAGTCTGGTGTGAAAAACAGGTCACATACTTTAAGTCCGGTGAAAATATATAGTCAACTTTATAACAATGTCCTATATTCTAAACTTCTATATAAAGCTACTTCCCCTCGATAACGGTTCAACAGATCAAATAAATCCCAACAACCAACCACTTTTTCAATGTAATTTATAGGGCTTCTTATGGGGGAATGAGGAGGTGAAGTCAACGGAAGAGATTTTGGCCCAATTAAATGAAGGATTTAGTGCTTCTCAGCTCTGGGAAGCAAATCTGGAAAATAGTAGCCATGCTCCATACTTCATTAAATGAGCCTTTAACTAATATTCTTCCTTTGTTCCACTGATTTGACTTGGAAGCTGCGGTAGTGGAAATTTTATACAAGTTTGCATACATGTCAGCAATATCTGAATATCTTGAGCGTGACTTTGTGTTAATAGAAAAAATAGAATTTGTAAGGTAACATTATAGTTGATGGAAAGTAAACTAGCCTCTACGATTTGGCGTGCGGGGGATTCTCTGCTGATCTGTCCTTATGTTTCAGCATTAGCTTTGATTATGATTGGGCTTATGTTGATATCTCTGTTAATTGATGTTCACTATGTTTTTGTTTTGTAGGTGCGCGAAGGTTTCTGATAGGTGTTCATTTTAATGATGGACTCTATTGGATCCATTCTTATATCGAAGGTTAGGGAATAAATCATTCACCCAAACGTTCACGTCTACTTTTAAAATAGTGGAAAAAACCTTTGTAACTACAAAAAACAAATATTTTAAAAATTTAGAAAATTCGGTGAAAATAGGTTTAGACACGAGTTTGGAGGTTTGGGGAGCGAGGTTAAGATGGAGCCATTGATTTAGGTCAGTGTGATCTACGGCGGATACGCTCCATGAAGTTGTTTAGAAGGTTAGATGGATGAGAATGGGAGGAGGTGAGGTTGGATTAAGGGCCGATAGATTAGAGTAATCGACTAACAGCCTGATTTAAAAGCGAAAAGGCATTTAAGCGGAGGAGAATAGTGGTGAGGCGGAAAACCATTGTGGTGGTTTTCGGAAAATAAAAAGGGGGTAGACGGATGTCGCACAAAAAAATGCGATGCGACACATCTCTTGACGTGTGGCTCTGTTTTGAATACGCTAGTTTGGAAAATATTTTGGTGTGCATTCGAGCGAGAAATTTTTGCGAGAAACGCGATATCTAAACGTCGGATCGGGCCCAGTTTGACGGTGGAAATATTGCAATGGACAAAGTTTCGGGGTTATAGTGAGCTATTGGATGCATGTGAATGGGCGTCACGAGTTTACCATGGAGGAAATGATTGAAAATGGTGGATGGAAAGGAGATGGGTGATGCGATTAGATCTTGTTGTTGGATCAAAAGGGAGATCAACGGTTGGGATTTAAACGTTGGGCATGATGGTGAAGGGCTCATGAGTGGAGTGCAATTAATACATCTCAGCCGTCGGATGCACGTAGGAATGGACGGTCGAGATTGGATCCATCTCGGAGGTAGCTCGGAGCGAAGCGTGATGGAATCCGGGCCATTGGTTCTTGTGGATTCATCGAGATTAAATCGGAAGGATTGGCATGGAGGAAGAAGCAGGATAGGATAAAGGAATTCCAGGTTGCCAGTTGCGATGGGAAGAATATGCACGTCTGATGAGCGGGGATTGATGGCCTGTGTGCATTGATCTACGTGGATCCAAAAAAGTTGGATTCATTCAGACCAAAATAACCAGGAAAGATAAGTATGAGGGGGAAAATAAGGGTTCGGAAGGGTTTAAGACTTTTTAGTGCTATACGTTAAGGGCTTGAGGCATATGGAGAAAGGAGTTTAAATGCAGGTAAGCCCTGAGGTCTAAAAGAAATTTTATAATGCAAAAGTGGTGTTTTAGGCCTAAAAATAGGGGTTTTAAGCCAAATGAGGGGTTCCGGTAGACGAAAGAAAAGTTTTAAAACCAAATAAAAGGGAGATATAAGGTTTAAAAAGGTTATGAGAGGGTTAAGTGAGAATGATGGCATTTTGGGGATACATGAAGGGAACAAGGATGAAACATGAGGATTTGTGGGAGTGAAATGGGGGAATGTAAATTACTCTTGAAAAGAAGTTCTTTTATAGCATAACAACAGTTTTGAATTTCTTTGATGAAACAAGGTGACAGAATTATGATGAAGGATAGAAAACATGGAGGCTTCAAGATGATAGATTTTCAAGGGAAATGTTTCTCTTGAAGGCTCGAAACATATTTAGCCACGTATTTCTTCTAAGTACATGATGGCTAGTAGTGGCTCCACATGGGGATGGCATCTTATTGAAGGTGTTAAGAATCTATGATAATAATCTTTGGAAGTAGGCAGGATGCAGTACTTGACCATCCCTTTCTTCTTTGATCAGCGCCATAAACATGATGGATATTCTAATTGGCAAAAACAACTTCTCAAACAACTACTACCATCACCTAGAAAATTTGGCGAATTTCAATGACCAAATTCGTCAGCTGACCGACACATAGTTGTCGCAGAAGCGACGATTGGTCAAGGCGTATCAGTTTGCCATCTTGATAGCAATTAAACCACTTCATCATAAGCACCTAAACCGCTTTTGTTCACTTCAAATAAGCGTGTTTGCTCTTTCGGCGTTCCAAACCTTGACGCTTCCGACCTTTGCTGCTTGTCACCGCTTCAAACAATGTCGTCGAGCATTTTAGTCTGCTCTTCGATGTTTGTAAACATCACCATTCCAACGCCATTATCGTTAAAGCGTTTTGGGCGGTAATGCCCATTGTTGTAAGCTGACATGTTCCAAAATAAATTACGGCGTTTTACGAGCATTAAGCATCTTTAGAACATTTGTAAACATGCGCCGTTAAATAATGTCGTCCAAGCAACTTTGAAACGTAATATGCATTTTTATCTTGTCACTCTTTCGCGTTTTAAGTAGCACCAGTCAAGCGCTTACAAAGCGTCGATATATGACAGCGAGTTCAATTAAAAAAATGAAACTTTAAACGTATAATTAAATCTCAATATTTGTTATGAATTGTAGAAGTACGTTCTAAATAATGATAGAAATATTAATACTCATCCTTGACTACGCGATTAGCCATTATACATGATATTTTTTACAAGAGAAAAAACAATGTTTTAGATATATTATATGGTAACCAGTCCATGAGGTATTACATTTTCACATGCAATTCCAGACCCAAATATCCATCTCAAGAAAGTGGAAGTCCCACACCCGGACAATGATAAACCACAACCATGTCACACTGGGGACATGATATAAAACCTAATGGGTCCACATGGAATTGTGAACAAATGCGAGAAAACATCCAGAAAATATTTTTAGAGCCATCATAAGAAAGTGGAAATATAGCAATTAACAGAATAGTAAGCCAAAAGATAGAGTATCGACGTCCATTGTTCCAATGCAAATGAAAGTACCCAAAATATGAAGACGAAAACGCTAATCATGTGAGGGAGTGTGATATGTCCAAAATATAAAAATACCATTAGACCATATCAATAAACCAGTAACATAGACCAGCATAAACTAAAAAATACAATGAAATAGGTGATAAACATTAATCATTTTTTTCTGAGAAAAAATGTTATTTCAAATATACCATCGTCGCGATTCATGAAGTCATTAAATTTTCACATGAAGATTGGAACCCAAATATCCATCAGAAAAGTGGAAGTCCCACCACAGACGGTGATAGAGAAAAATACCATGTCATACGGGGGACTTGATATAAAGCAGTATGGGTCCACATGGAATTATGACAATAATCAGAAAACGTCCAAATATGCAGGCATCTATGAAAGTGAAATAGCAATAATACAAAGATAACAGTAAAAATATGAATGCAATCCTAAATTATTAATTGTCTAAATTAAAAGAAGTACCCAAAAATGTTGAACGAGAGAAAAACCTAATCATGCAGTGTGATATGTCCAAAATATAAAACGTATTAGACCATATCAATAAACTAGCCATATAGATAATATGTAGTTTTGGGCGAAGTGATAAACATTAATCATGTGTCATTTTTTGCTACATAAGAGAAAAAAACATTGTTTTGAATATATTATATGAAGTAAAGCAATCCATGAAGTCATTACATTTCACATGCAGAAGATTGGAACCCAAATATCCATCCAGAAAAAGTGCAAATTTTTTTAGAAAAATGATAGAAAAATACCCCATGTCACATACGGGGGACATGAAATGTAAAATAGATAACGATCTACATGAAGAGTTATCGACAAATCGAAGAAACATCCAAATATGCCAGAGGCATATATAAGTACGGAAATAGTAAAGTATGTAGAATAGTGAAGCAACGGATAAGAATACGGCGTCCATTGTTTAAATACAAATTAAAGTACCAAAAATCCTTGAGCAGACTTGTAGCTAATCATGTGAGGAGTGTGATATGTCCAAAAATATAAAAAGACCATCGGACCATATCAATAAACTAGCATCACTGATTTTGGCAGTAAAATAACTGTCAACACATAAAATAGTATCATACATGGGATACGAGTAATAAAAGACATGTCTTGTTGATATACACCTCACACAAAAAACGCCATGATAGAGAAAAAATATGTACAAATCAGGGTGATTGTATGTTTTAGCTCACTTGTTCCAAAAATAAAAGCCATGCAGCAGAAACCTAGGCTCACTTGATTCCAAAATTGGTGACCATTTTGCATCTGGATATGTAAAGGTTCGAGGAACTCGCTTGTTTCCATTAGTAGCCCACTACAGCATCTACCTGTTTCACTTGTAAAAAAGTTCTGTAGATATATAGAGAAAAGAGTATAATACGTAGACCATATAAACGTAGCTCTGTGCTAAAATAGGTTTAAAATACCGAACGAACTAGCATTTTTTTTCTAAGTAAAGTTAATCTATTAACGGTGGGAATAAAATTACCACCCGAAGTCAAAAACATTGCACCGGACTCATGGCAAGCGAATTTTTCATCAAAAAATCAAAAAATTAAGAATACGCCTCCTTGTGGAAACCCCAATTTGAACGTTTAATTTATAGATTAAAAAATATTAGGAGGCCCGGCCACATTAATATAATCTAAAACGACTAGTCGTGGGCGCATGAAATAAGAAAAAACAAATTAACCAAAATGTCCTCCGGCGGCCTCTCGACGATTCGACACCATCCTCCCGGAAGGTCCGGGATCACTAGGTGCTACCTCCTGGGTCATGCCACCGCTCCCCTCTGAAGGCCGAATGCGGCTGATTTTCTGACGACCGTGGGACGGTCCATTTTTCTTCCATTTGGGCCTCTCCTGAGCCATAGTAATTGTTGTGATTCGTCGTGGGTCAAAGAGAAATCGAAAGGAAAAAGTGCGGTTCGCATTGTGGAAAGATGTTGTCGGTGGGGGTAATCAGACAGAGCCCATACGGTGAGATCTGAGCCAGGCCCCGCACCTTTGAGTATATGGATAGTGACCTACGTGATAATCACTAGGCTGAAGTCGACTCGGTTGGTGGAGGGGAGTCACACGAGGGTTGACCTCTGGTTCTCCCCCCTGCGGCAACACATCCTTTGACACGGAGTGAGGCATGGGTGCGGTCTCGCGGTGGGCACAAGAGAGGAGACGAGCGAATTCCAAGAAACAAGGAAGACGAGATAAGGACAGACCAAGAGAAATGCGGATATGCCTTCGAGTCTGAAGCGGATTCGGTGGCCCTTCTCCCTTCTCGTCATAGTGAGCGAGCTGATGTAACCCTGGCAATCGGCTCATCGAAAAACCATAGCGAAATGGCATTTTATCGACCCGATTGCAATGAAATCGAAGGACACCCATCATAATTAATCTGCGATAATTAATGAGAGCCGAAGGCCGGATCATATTGGAGCATGAGGAATCGCTAATAGGAGTTGAGGTCGATCTTGAACAATGTTAAAACTTAATACGATTAGATGTAAACCTTAGACTTGGTGACAGCGTTAAAACTTAATGCGATTGATATGAAATTGCCACATCACCTTGACATAGCCATCAAAACAGCACCCGCATCCGAAGGAGAGAGGACACATGGCAGAAATTGATTGGATCGGATATTTGTTTGGGGTAGCTCGCGCGGTGAGGAAATCTGAACCGAAAAAATTAGAGTAGATTGATAAGAAATTTAAATGCAACTCTCTCTCCTTCGTACGCCGGTCCAATAGGACCCAAAAAATATTAGGGCATAATTCCAATTGGTTTCGCGTCACAAAATTGAGCGACGTCAGAGCGGGCTATTTTTGGGCAATTTGGTTTGAATTATGGTTTCTTGTGGATTTTGAAGTCAGGCGGGCCTAGAGCTTAAGAACAATTTTGTTTGATCCCATCTTACTGAAATTTGTGTTGTTTTCTTTCTGATAATATACATATTTATAATAAATCATGAAGTCTACACTAAACATGTGGAAAAGTTATATAAATTATTGAGAACAATCATTTTTATGTAAAAATATCCAAATGTGCTTTTGGGAAACTAAGAATTAATTATTTGGTTCATATTGTTTTAAAGGAAGAATTGAAGTTGGAGCCTCAAAGATGCAAAGCTATTACAAAATGACTATTCCTAAGAAAATCAAGGTTCTTAGAAAGTTTTTGTTCCCATGATAAACGTGGCTCTGATAATTTGTTACAAGAATTATGCATGCATTTCAAGTCCACTCACATATCTCTTGAAAATATCATTTCTATATGGAATGATGAAAATTTCTTTGGCATTCTCTCTTTTAATGATCACATGTCTTCTACATCAACATCGGTTGCACCTAATTTTGGTAAAACATTCATGGTAAGAGTGTGAGGCACTAGGACACGGAATTTAAAGCAACATTAACACGGTAAAGAGATATCATTTAGTTTTAAAAGTAAAGAATTCGAAAATGTTGGGTAAAATCTCATTATGAAAAACAAATGGAAGCAATATTACATGCAATAAAAAGTGGGGATAGTATATCATTGGGAGGTAATTTAAGATGCAGATATACCATGATAGCATAAAATTATTTTTGAAGCTATGATTTTCATTAGAATATTAACAAAAATGAGGAGAAAAAAATGAAAAAGTTTTGATTTTGAGATAATCTGCAAAAAGGGTAAGGAAAATTTAGTACATGATGCTCTTTCTAAAATAGAAGAGGCCTCAAATTTATATCCAATTACATTTTCTATTCCTAGGTGGCTACAAGAAGCTTGCCATAATGGAAAAATGACAATAGTACTAAACAAAAACTAAAATTTATAAAGGATGGGATGAACTCTATGGAGCATTGGGAGTGAAAGAGATATACTTTGGTGCAAATGTAGAATATTTTTATGCACGCAAGCATATTTGAATAAAAAAATATTAAGGGAGTCCCATGTCTCTCTGATGGTAGGACACAGGGTTCCTTAAAACATCTCAAAGGATCAAAAAATATATTTTGGAAGGAATGAAGAAAGATATTCAAAATTTTGTAAGAGAAGGTCAGGTTTGCATAATAAATAAAAGAGAGATAGTAAAATCTCTAGTGTTACTTCAACCATTCCACATACATATTCAAAGACTAGAAGATATATCAATAGACTTTATTACAGGGTTACTGAAATATAAAGGTAAGTATTACATTTTTGTGGTCATTTATATAGACAAATTTTGTAGATTTTTTTTGTAGAGCTCAAAGTACATAAACAACAAGCCAAGTGGCAGAAGTGTCTATGAAAGAAATTCATAGTCTTCATGGTTTTCCTAAAGTAATAGTAACAAGAAAATTTTGGAAATAATTATTTAATATGAGTGGAGAAACACTAGATGCCATGAGTTTTACATATCAAACACAATCAAATGGTCAAACAAAAATAGTTAACAAATGTTTTTAAGGTTACCTACAATGTTACTCTTTAGAAAAGAAATCTTAATGGATGAAGTGGGTTCGTCAAGGAAGAATGGTAATATGATACTACCTATCACACATCTACTAAAATTTCCCCATTTAAGGCTGTTTATGGATATCCAACTCCTAGTATCTCATACTTTTTGCAAGATAAGTCCAAAGTATAGGAAACAGAGTCACATATGGAAAATACTAAAGAAAATTTGAAAATTATTATGGAAAACCTTCAAATGACATGAAACATGATAAAACAACAAGGGGAACAACATTGAAGTGAAAGATAATTTGAGGAGGGTAATTGGGTATTTTTTAGATTATAGCATTATAAGCAATCTTCATTCAAGAAAAATAAGAATAATGAATTAGCCCAAAAATGTTGTGGCCCTAAATAATTATTCATAGGATTGCACAAGTGGTATAGAAGTTATATTTTCCTTCTTCTTGCATTCATAAGGTTTTTCATGTATCTTTCCTAAAAAAGGTTTTGGGAAAAAATATGCCAATGTAAATAGAACTTCCAAAATTAGATGAAGAATCAAAGTTGATTCTTGAACCACAAAAAGTTATAGATAAACATTTTGTATCTCTTGGACATATAACCATTATGAAGTACCTAATCAAGTGGAAGAATATTCCTCTAGAAGAAGGTACATGGTAAAATGATCAATTCGTGATGAAATACCCACGGCTAAAGGGTTCATTTGAAGTTTTGACAAAGGTTTTGTTATATGTTTTATATAACACGTGACGGAATAGTTTTATTGTTTGTTAAGGTGCCACACAGTGATCAAATTTGAAGGGCAGGTCCGAATTTCAATTAGAAGGGCATATATATATGTCGCCCTTCCATAATGAAAAGATTAAAAAAAAAAATTTTCAATTGGCCACAATAAATTATTTTTACATTTCATTTTCAGAAAGACAGAACCATCAATCTTTATATTAATAAAATACTATTACATATACAGCAATGAAGAAGGCTCCATCTTTCATTGCTTAAATATCTCATTGGAAATGTCAACATAAGTCTTGAAGACACTATTATAAGAATTTGGATACATACCACTGGGATATAGGAGATTCTTATGTGTCAGAATGTGTAATGCAATTTTGACTTTGTCTCACAAGGAGCAACAGCATGGAGGTCTGGATTTTTCTTATAGAACTTTTTTATTATTATTTGAAACGTTTTTTATAGATATGAAGACAACAATGAAATTATGAGCATGGTGGAAAATTAGTCAAGCTCATGATGCCAAACCATGATGATGTAAGTTTGGAATTTAACATTTTTACATGTTAAAGACAAATAGTCAAAATCACTGACAACTTATTATGCCATAATTAATAATCATTACCTGTTCACTTTGGTTAATAGGTTTATGTCACATGATGATCTCTCTTCTCTGGCATTTACTTGTATTGAAGATCACTATTCTAGGAATAAGGAGTTATTTTCTCCAAAAATAACCCTAGCCAAACATTGACAATGCATCAAGGATATATTTCTATGCTTCATAAGTACATATGTTCTACTTCTAAATCATATCTTGGAAGTGGTTGTTTTGCTGGAAATTATTCACCAGTTGGTTTCATACCAAAGTCTTTTTCTCATTTTCAGCATCCAATACATGAAAAAGATAATGGTTTAAAACAACATAGATATTTGAAGTTTTGAAAGAATTGTCTGGCACACTTTGAATATTAATTTTGAATTCAAGTGCATGATGCTGTATAGGATCAAGTGTCATTTTGAATACCAAATGTTTCACAAGAAAATTCTCAACATGCTACCCTGCAGTAAGGATTAAATGACAATATTGCATCAACTATTTCCATAATAAAAGTGCACCTCGGCCATAAGACTAAGCAACTACAAATTTTGTAGATCTAACAAGACCACACAATAAAATGTATTCCACAAGGCCAATACTATATGAAAAATGAAAAGGATTTTGTAACCAAAAATACCTTAGGCAACTAATTCAATTAGATACACCAAACCATCAGCAAAAAGGAAAACTAGCCTACTCAAAAGGCAAGCGTTTACCTCCTTTGACAAAATTTTGAGTTCCGAAACAAGGGCCTTTATTGTCTTGTCAATGCCCCTATTAATTTGAATGGGGTTTGCACCTGCTGCAACAACCTAAACAAAAAGGTTTCATTTCAAATTATTTTCCACAAATTTAAGATACAACCATTGTCAGTTTTGTATTTCCTAACAAACTCATAAATTTTGACAAAAGAACCAAAATTTTTTAATACCTGATAGCAATTTTTTCACTCAAAAACTATCTTAGACTCAATAAGCCCAACCCAAAACTAAAAAACCAAACACCATAAGTGCCTACAAAAATGAATATATGATCTTAATCCAGTACTATTGAAAAAAAGTTACCTTTACACCCTCACTTATTAAACCCTGTGCTGTTGAATTTTAACTTCAACTGCTGCAGTGCACGCCATCCAGAAATTTAATTCAACATTTAAAGTTCCTGCAAGTTTTTTTTGTGGACGACTGCAGCCATATTTTTGTACAGGATTGTATTTAAACACAACAACCAGCATTAACACAATTCACCAACCAGAAATTAAACAAACATAATTTTACCCCCCAGTTTTGTAAATTCAAAAGGAGGGCACGTGGAGCATTAATATTGGATCACATGAAATTGCAGGGAATCTGAAAACCTGAAAACCAGACCCGAATTTTTTATAAGGCACATTGGATTGAGAATTCGCATTACAAATTAGGAAGACGTCAGCATCCCATTTTGGAACGCGAATTTGGTTCGAAATTCAATCTATTCAGAATTTTGAAGTCCCGCGGAAAGGGTTCTTTAATGTTTTGATAGTTTAATTTTATGTATGCTTTAATATATAAATATGTTTTAAACATATGTTATATATATATATCATATGCAAAATGAAAGGTGGGCCATAGAATTTAGTTTTAATTTTATTTTTTTTAAAAGAGGGTTTATTATAATATGTTTCATATGTTACGACATATAAAAATAAAAAGGAAAAAAAAGCTTGGTAGTTTTTTTTATAGACAGTACGTAAATTTTTTATTACACAATAGTGTGTAAAAGTGAAAGAATGAGTGTAACATTTTAAGTGTGTATGCACAACAGTGCGAAAGTGAAAAACACAGCAGAGTGTTTTAGAGACATATTATGTTTTTTTTTAACAGACAGTGAGTTGGTTTTATGCACTGCGTTTTGTAGGAGTCATAATTTTGTAATCCCTCTCAGTGAGGAAGAAGTGTAATAGTTTTTTTTTGAGTTATTGAAGGGAATAGAAGTTTGTTTTCAAAGTGTTGAAACTCTGTCTCCTGTTAAAGAAATTTTTATTTTCTATGTGTTAGAGGAAGGGAGATTTACTTTCCATTCATTATTCTAGAATTTTTCAAGATTCCAACATGTGCAAGAACAACAGATGTTGTGGTTCCATCCCCAGCTAAATCATTTGTCTTTTCCGCAACTTTCCTTACCAACTTGGTCCCAATATTTTCAACTAGGTCCTCTAATTCAACCAATAAAAAGGCCAAAACCATAGCATTCAGATACATTTCATTACACTGTCAATACCAGTAAAATTTGACTCAGCCATAACCGTTTCCTTTTATTGTTGTGAAAAGCTTTATGCATTACTCTAATGTGGCTAGTCCATAGGCCATGTAGACCATTGGGTAACAAATATGTTTCCTTTCACCTTTGAGTTTTCAAATTATGCCTATGAAATCTAAGACATTTAAGAGGGGGAACTAATACAATGTTAAAAAGAAAACGATAGCACACATCTACAAATTACCTCCTTAGCTATTGTCACACCATCATTAACTATTTTCGGAGAACCATGCTTTCTCTCCAAGACAACATTTTCCCCCTCGCCCCAAGGGCGATTCCAACAAGATCAACAAGTTTGTTCACACCACCTGCAAGACAAATTGACAATGCTTTCAGTAAGTGTGCAATTGAATGCCAGACCATATGCCAAAAAAACCCTCCATGAAAAATTAAAATAACACATTAAAATCGAATATAAGTGGACAAGGAAAGATCCACCGCAGTGAAGTTTCACGTGCAGGTGAACTTCCTTTAAACATAATTTTTTCTTTGACCTGCAATTTTTTTGTCATTGAGCCATCCTTGTTGAAGTACAACTCCTTTTCCATAGCTCTTGTATTAAATACCTTCTCTCTGTTGCGTAATCTCAGATTCCCTCTTCTGCTTAAGCGATTAAAGGAAATGGGTGAAAAACTGAAAGAGAAGATAATTGTCTGCCATAATTATCAAACATTGCACCCAACTTCTTCCCCTTTCCATTGTTACCCAATGAGGTAGATGCGACAATTGTTGTCATACTGCCCAAAGAAGAGGTCATCTTCTCTTATCCTGAATATAGAATTACAAGATCTTCATAATAGTGTGAACCTTAAAAAACATGACTCCCATTGCTAAAAACCACTTTTAAGTTGTAACAGGCAAACTAAACAACTATCGCAACTTTTGGCAACTTCTGGAGCATTAAGAGAGAAACAACCAAAGATAAATACAACCACAATCCTCATTTTAATGAGACAGGACTATATATTTGCATTAAGATAATAGAAAGAAATCACGACTATATTAAGGCCAGCACAAAACAATCTTTAACCAGTGTCTCTCGCGGCCTTCGGGTTGCCATGCTAGAGGTTGCATATTTTTAATTTAAATTCTTGACCTCTCGTGCCCATCTATGAATGCATCCAATGGGATATCTACATCAAATTCTCCTTTATATCCCCAAAAACAAATTCCCTACTACAAGAGCACCAATATTGATGGATCACCCCACACCATCCCACCCACTAGAAACGTGAAAAAGGAAACCCGAGAAAACTTCTGAAATATATCAATATGACTATATGGGTGGTTCTTATGAATCAACCAACCATTCAAAACATGCTCATCAATCCAAACCATGAGTATTATGTGACAATATTCAAGCAGGCACTGAATCGGATTTCTGAAGCTATGTTAGAGAAACCCTAAACTCTCACTGAAAATAGGTGAAATGTGGCACCACTCAAAGGTTGACATGTGCCAATTGGTACAAGTGGTAGAAAATTGACATGCTCAAACAACGAGGTGATGCAGGAATGACATGAGGGAGAAAATATCAGAAAAGCCCCAAATTTGGAGAACTAAAGTTCATCACCAACCTAAGATTGACAACTTTACATGATGTAACCTATGAAATCGTAAATGGAGAAATAATAGTAACAATAAAGTAACCTATGTAACAATAAAGATGGATTCAACCTGGGAGTGGTAATGGGAGAAATCATAGTGAACAACAGGAAACATGCAAAGATGCTTACAATCAAATAGATGAAAAAACACATACAAAAAACCTAGATAATAATCATGAACAAGCTTAATATTGAATTATGAACTGTAAAGGAACTTAGAAAATGTGACATTACGAACCTGGTCAAGCGCACAAGAAAAAATATCCTGGACATGACCCTGGTTGACAAGTTGTATTGCTCATGATGCAAGAGGATTTGTACCTGCACTGCCAAGTCAATCAAAATCCATCATTATCTATACAATAAATACAAGTAATTGATGTAGTATTTTTTAATCTAAGATGCATTCTTATGATAATGTTAGAACATATGTTGAAAATGTCAAAACATACCTTAATAAGCTCCTCTTCGTTTCAAGAACAATTTATTGGAGTCGCATGAACTTGGAACAAGCCTCCCACGATTTGAAAGAGTAGCAACTAAGTCAACAATGACTTTTTTGTTGCTACGCTGGATCGAGGGAGGTTTTCTCCAAGATTAAATTGCTCCAATAAATTATTCTCTACTAAACAGGGCCAACCACGTGAAGGTGGAAGTTCTTATGGCCCCTCCCCCTCCCCCCTCACATCACTCTCAATTCCCCAATACCAAATCTATATTTCATTTTTTACTTTCATGAGCATAAATTTTTTTTTTAATAACTAATAAAAAAAAAAATCAACAAAAAGTACGCAAGGAAACATTGCAATTAATGCTTGACATAAAAATAGTATGATAAATGAGTTTTTTATATAACGCAAAAAACGTTCCAAGTATGGTAACGTTTGTCTTATAATAATACAATATTTTACATTATCAAATTTTCTTTTCTTCTTCCTATTTCTAAAGCTCCTAATTACATCATCAATATCATCGTGCTCTGCTCCTGTTTCGTGCCTTTCGACCCGCACTGCTGACCTAGTTGCGTAGTCACGATGTCTGGTCTCATCCTGTGACGGGGCATCGCCTACAAAAACAGATAATATTAAATTTTAATTGTCGGTTTTTAAATATCATTGAACTAGTTCGGTAATATTAATAAAAAAAAATTGCAATGAGATTATTTACCTGGTGCACCAGTTGTCGCCGCTGACCTAGTTGCGTAGTCACGATGTCTGGTCTCATCCAGTGACGGGGCATCGCCTACAAAAACAAATAATATTAAATTTTAATTTTTAGTTTTTAAATATCATTGAACTAGTTCGGTAATATTAATAAAAAAAATTGCAATGAGATTATTTACCTGGTGCACCAGTTGTCGCCGCTGACCTAGTTGCGTAGTCGCGATGTCTGGTCTCATCCAGTGACGGGGCATCGCCTACAAAAGCAGATAATATTAAATTTTAATTGTCAATTTTTAAATATCATTGAACTAGTTCGGTAATATTAATAAAAAAAATTGCAATGAGATTATTTACCTGGTGCACCAGTTGTCGTTGCTGACCTAGTTGCGTAGTCACGATGTCTGGTCTCATCCAGTGACGAGGCATTGCCTACAAAAAAAGATAATATTAAATTTTAATTGTCAGTTTTTAAATATCATTGAACTAGTTTTATAATATTAATAAAAAAATTGCAATGAGATTATTTACCTGGTGCACCAGTTCTCGCCGTTAGGACTGTTGCCCTGTCTTCCTCTATGGTGGTAAGATCCTCAAGGGAAACATTCTCTGCCATTTAAACAAAAAACTTTATAAGGACAACCATCAAGGTATAATTCGAAAAAAATATAAGTGGAAATTAATTATCGTCACGACCCTCATTGATAGTAGCATTGTTGGCTTGGTCCCCACTACAATGATCAGGTTGCACGTGAGGATCATCTACATTTGGCTCTAAAACTAGGTTATTTGCCTCGTCGATAGTGATGCTCCCCTGATTTAAATAAAGTTGTTAGACATTAAATTTATGGATGAAAACAAACATATTGAAAGGTTAATTTTTTACCTTATCAGGCATTCTAGATCTTGGGACCTGCCCCAAGCTTCCGCGACATTCAGCTACGGCTTGATAGCTGAAATGGAAAGCAATATTTTTATCTTCCTCTGTAGTTTCTGTTTCGAATTCATCACCCTAAATTACATATGATTGTGTATTTTTAATCATATTTGATAGGATTACAAAAACGTTGGAAGGCGATAAAATTAATTATAAGATGTTTAGCTACTTAATTACAATTATTGCGGCTAATTTCAAGTAGCCGCCCTGGCCTAGCTTGTGATGGCCCTTTTTTTCAATCCTAGCTTTGGTTGCCTTTGAGGTGTCAGGAAACCTAGCATCAAAAGAGTGAAGTCAGATATGACGTAGCACACTTTTATTTTAGACATAGAGAAAATTAAATCTATTGAATTAAAGTTGTAATTTACCTTGCAGGTCCAGTTGGCATTTTTCCTGCTTTCTTTGCCCTTTTCTCTTTTCTGTCATGGATGACTGCTCTCCACTCATTCTCTGGAATTATGAGAGGATGCTCGTATCTAGGGTTAAATTTCAATTGCGTCCTATAGGTGTCCCTGGTATATTTCAAATATTTGTCGGCTACCCGAGCCACCGCTGTTCTATCAAATGTGCCGACCCCAAAAAGGGCTTCTAGATAATCTAGAAGTTCTTTTTTCAGGTTGGAATTCTGGGAATTCCACCCTGTGCATATGGTTGGGCCAAAAATTACCAACACATGGCTCTCCAAAAACTTGTAGAACTCATTGTTTCCTACACAGAAAAAAAAAAGATATTATCATTAATTTAAAAATAAAAATCATGATAAATATGTTTTAGATAAAGTACATGAAATAGTTAAAATATTAAAATTTACCTGGGAGTTGTACGTGCTTTATAGGGACACCTTTATCGTTCACCAACAACGTTCCATTAATGGTCCCTATGGAGCTAACACATGTAGCTCCAAGAAACGCAATAATGTAGTTGGCCATATCAGCCTCATCATTGCCAACACGTTCAGCGGTTGGTTGGGTGTCTGCTTGGGCAGGGTGCGTTTCTTGGCTGGCACCTAAAGGAGTAGAATGTGTACGAGAGGGTTGTTGGGCAATCTCTTGCCCTTTTGTCCCACTACCACCAACACCAGGTTCAGCAAGTGCCAGAAAATGCTACATACAAAAGAAATTTTTGTTAGTTTAGTCAATGTAAAAATTAAAAATCAAACTATCACAATTCATCTCATGCAGAACAAAAAAAATATCCTTTTGACTTTTTATTATTAATTGATATGTTTCTAGCTGGCTCATAAGTTTTTTTATCCTCTCTTCTATTTCAGGTGTTTGAGGCGCGTCTATCAAAGTATTAAATTACGACCTTGCATCTCATGCCTTTTTTCGCAACAAGAACACTGGAGATAGGGATGAAGAAAGCTCTTCCTCAAAGAGGGAATCATCAGGCGTACCATGGCTAGGTGTCTGCATATTTGAAAAAAATTAATATTATTTCAATTATGTAAATAACTAAAATACCTGAAGATAGAGCAATGTTGGCACTTTACATGTTCTTCAGCTGGCCTCTTTCCGCGATCATCCTGTCTCGGGGTTGTTCCTGCACTGCTCTGATCAGTCTGCCACATTGCAATAAAATTATAAATGTAAAAACTTGAAAACAATATCTAACTTGAAAACAAAAAATGAAAACTGAAATAATTTCTAATAAGACACCAGAAGACAGAGTTAGAGTTTCAAATATGCCTTGCATTGAATTCAGTCCTAGAAACATGTCATTGCATATTAAGGCACCCAAACAAGAGACGAGTTGACAATGGAGACCTTATTGAATATATTGTTGGAGCAAATTCTAGTAAACTTGCTGTGAAGACCTTGAGGACATTTTTGGAGCAAAATTGTTGAAGCTGATGGTATAGCATTGTTGGAGACGATCTTGAAGGGCCTTGAAGTGAAGCTTTTGGAGCAACTATTGTAAAATCCTTAGAGAATTTAAGTAAGGCACTTTCTATCTTCCATCACCTTTTTCCTTTCAATATCCTTTAAACTATTTTGTTGATATTTAATGTTTGAAATCACGTTATAATTCCTTGATTATATGTGTTTGGGGACTTTCCCTTTGAAATTACCCAAAAATACCCTGGCAATTTTATCTTCAGGATGCATTTTTGACCCTATTGTTCAATATTTTGATTGATATTAGTAAACATAGAGAGTTAGGGGGCTCTTGAAATGGTTTGGTTGGGCCATTAGATCCCTAACATCTACTAGGGAGAACCCCCCTTGAGTTGGAGGAGAGCTAGCCTGAAGTGAAAAGAGGTTGGTGAGGTGACAATGGGGCTATTGAATTACACATGGTATCACACTTTAGCTTTAGGACTTTATCTTGAGAAGTGCGAGATTTTGTTATATCAATTCTCAAATTGTTTACAAAACTATTGTTAAGAACTAATAAGAAGTTATGTTGAGGGGTTTTTGGGTATAAGAAACAATACCATTTAAAAACTAGGGTTCTCAGTCCTTGGCATTCCTTCACCTGGGCCTATGGGCACACTAGAATAATTTCACACTAAACCATGCAAACTTAAAAGTAACTTAACAGATCCATAAAGTAATAATAATCATAATTCCTAATTTCCTATTGTAGGATATGATGCAAATTATTCAAACATGAAGCAATGAAGACATGCAATGTTTGAATTTCAAGATTGATGAACCAATACAAGAAGTTAGAAACTACAACTTTGATTCAATATTCTGTGTCCTAACTCCAGGAAGGAATCTAGTTTGTAGTACAGAACATGCATCGTGTATTATCAATTCTTAATTGACAAAAACTAAAGGACATCTACCTCATCAATTCCTTCCCATTTTGTGTTTTTATGTTATATTCCTTATAATAGTGTCAAATTTCTCTCAAAGTAAACAACCACTGAATAAAATAAAAAATAGTTGAGATATTATTGAGAAATGGTCATTTATTTCTTGAAAGGGTCTTCACGATTTCTTTGGTTGTTTTTCATCTCAAGAAACAAGAAATGACTTAAGAAACTATCATGATGTAATATAAGAAACAACATGGTGCAATGGCCATTTTCAAAGCCAAATGATGTCCATTGAGGACATGGCCTTTATTTGGTTCCTATTTCATAGGAGTTTCGGGTAGAAATGGAACTTTGTTGTACCATTTCCAGTAGTAAAAGGGGAAAACCTTCTTTTTCCATGGGAAACAATTTACCTTTCCTTTTCAAGATAATCTAAATCACAAAAAATATGAACTATACTGCACACATTCTTGGATAATGTGAAAGTGGAAAAGGAATACCCTACACAAGTGATGCAAAAATGTACATTTTAACACTAATAGATTTTTGTAGTTGAAATGCAATTCTTGTTTTCATTTAAATGTAGGGTTTTTAAAGCAGTGAGAAATAATGGTTGCCAAATTAATAAGCGTTTCTTTGGGAAAAATTTAAATCTTGTATTGGGTGATGAAGATAATAGAGGGTATTGAATCTTGATTCTTGACATCTAGAGAGAACCCTACAACCTAACACAATCCAATGGAATTGACCAAAAAAACACAAATAGAGTCAACCCTACTATAGGAGGAAGGGCTTGCAGTAAGAACTTATCATTTTGCAAGAGCTGAGGGCGAATGCTGTTCTACAAGAGCTAAGGGTGAATGTTGTTCTTCTAGAGCTGAGGGCGAACGCTGAGGGCGAATGCAGGGTGAATGTTGTTCTGCAAGAGCTGAGGGAGAACGCTGAGGGCGAATTTTGTTCTGCAAGAGCTCAGGGAAAATGCTGAGGGAGAATGATGTTCTGCAAGAGCTCAGGGTGAATGTTTTTCTGCAAGAGCTCAGGGTGAATGCTGAGGGCGAATGCTGAGGGAAAATGCGGTTCTGCACGAGATGAGGGTGAATGCTGAGGGAAAATGCTGTTATGCAAGAGCTAAGGGCGAATTCTGTTCTGCAAGAGTTGAGGGAAAATTCTGAGGGCGAATTCTGTTCTGCAAGAGTGAAGGGAGAATGCGCACGTGATATTAGAAATTAATGTAGCTATTGCGACGGATATAAGTTTCATATTTTTCATAAAATCATTTTTATGTAGCGCGCATATAAGTTTCGTATTTTTATGTAGCGCACATATAAGTTTCGTTATACCGACGGTGGACAAAGCATCGCTATTGTGACAGATGCCTCCAAACGTTGCAATTGTGACACTTAGACATTGTGTCGCACTTGCAATGTTTGGAGGCATCCGTCGCAATATCGACGCTTTGGGGCATAGTGTCGCAATTGCGATGTATTCCTCCAAACATCGCAATTGCGACACTTTGTCTAAGTGTCGGTATTGTGACACTTTTCTATAAACGTTGGTATAGCGACGGTTTTGGGCAGGATTGAAAAAATTTGGGGAAATTTCTGACATTTGGTCAAAAGCGTCAGAACCAAGTGTCGGAATTTCCCCCAAACGTACTAGTGATCTTATTGTCCTAACATTTTATCTTCAAGGTGCATTTAGGCTTGCATACCTTTCACATCATTATTTTTTGCAAACAAGAAAATAAACCTATCTACTGCTACCCTTATTTCTCCATGAGACCAGATTAAACAGTTGGACTCATAGCTTCTCTACCTAAAATAATATCTGTCGGGATTAAACTTTAAGGAAGATTTCATTCTCTACATTCTAAAATAGAAATTAAAATACAAACAAACCAATATTAGAATGTCTGGTTTGTTGTGGTTCCATGGAATAAAGACAAGCTGCAAATGGAATAAAACTTTGCATAAATTAAAAACAAAATTTGAAGGCTTCAAATCTAAAAATCACCAGCATCCTTTCTTCTTCTTGTGACTCAGATTTTGAGCTTTTTAGAGTCACCTTCTTTCTTCTTTTCAGCTATGGTTTTAATTTTGTTAGAGCTGCTTCTTCTTCCTTTCTCTATTGGTTCAATTTTTGAGCTTTTCTGAACCCTTCTCTTTCTATTTTTGTATTTTTTGAATTTTTCTTCAAAGAAAAATAAAAAAATAACTAAATTCTCATAGGATGAGCTTTATTGAGATTTCCTACCTACTCTACTCTAACTTGATATATTTACATGTCTAGCTGACAAAATCTCTTTTCCAATACATATAGTCAATCAAATGATCCCATGACTGGTCTCTTCTGCTCATCTCTTTGAGCTTCCTGGATAGGTAGGGCCACTCCCATTATCTTTTCTTTTTAGCAGCAAATTTTAAAATGTTTCTTGTTTTCTGAAACAAGCTGCTCTTGATGACCTTTGATCCTTCTCTAAATGTCCGCAAGAAATGAGAATAAGGATCTTGAAACAATACCTGGTTATGAGTATTTGACAAGTAGGTTTCAACCAAGATTACTTCCTCTTCCACTCGATCAAGGAACAAATTCTCTTGAGAAAGAAACTCTTCCTCATCTTCATCATTTTCTGAACTGGAGGACTCATCATAAACTGTAGTGTTGTCCCCTTGTAGCTCCAAGATATTATGATCTAGTGGGCTGAGCTCTGTGAAAAGATCAATGTATTATTGAGCAAGGGTTTATTCCATTGATTCCTCCTTTTCAGGAGAAGGCTCCTTGGTTTCAACCTGCTCAAAAATTTCTTCTTTGTTTTCTTCCTCATCCTCTGAGCTGAAAGGCTACTGATTTCCTCCTTCATGGAAACTATTACTGATGATCTGATATAAAGCAGAGTGAAGATTCAATGAATCTTCACCTGCTACTAGAATTTCATAACTTTCTTCATCAGTATCATTAATAGCCTGACTTGGCTCATTACTTTCTTGGAGTTGAGGGAACTGATCTTCCTCCCACAAATATACTAATGATGGTCCTGTAGGATTAGCTTCTATTTGGAAAAAATCATCATCAGATAGATCAAAACTGGAAGAATCATAATTATAAGTAATGTCACCAGTCAAACCTACTGGATTCTCAGCAAGTCTTTCTTCAAAATAATATGCAAGTTCATCTTCTGATTTAAAATCTTGTTTATCATACATGCTTTGAATGTTGCTCATGTCTTGTAGTGATCTGGCTTGTTTTATTTGAGGACAAGGTGTGGGTCCTTTCGAATAAGCATTTCTAGTTTCAACCTCCTATTCTCCCTCTTTTATGTTTATCAAGCTGTTGGCTGTCACTATAAGTTTTTTCAGCTTGGCTTCTGTAGAGACCAGCCTTCTTTGCTCTGCTTGATCCTTCTTTATTGCATTTAATCTTTCTTCCATGAAACATATGTTATATTCAACAATAATTTCTATTTTTTTCATTTCTTCCAGGCTTGAAGGCTCTCATTGTCTTATATGGAATTCCACCTCCGGGTCAAAATAACTTGGATAGTGCAATAGGGCCCATCCAAAAGGTGGTTTTATATTAGTAGGTATTGCATTGTATACCTTATTGAACTTGGCTGAAAAGTCTTGTACTGTCTCTCCTGGTTGTCTTTTCAAATTCTGGTACTCTTCTATAATGAGGAAAGCATTTCCCAGTACTTCCCATTTATCAAGGAAAACTTGAGCAAATTGATGAAAATTTATAATTCTTGCAGCTAGAAGGTCCTTAAACCAAATCTTAACCATTCCTTGTAATGATAAGGCAAAAATTCTAATACACACATCATCTTCTTCAATCTCAAATAGGTCAAGTAAATCCTCAAGACTTTGAACATGTTTCTTAGCAGTGATCTTTTTATTTTCTCCATAAAAAAGGGGTAGCTTATTTGTAAGTTTTGTAGGAAGGGGCTAGAAGATAAGAGGAAAACTAGAGGCTTATATCTTTCTATGACCTTTGTGGGTGTAGGTAGTGCAACAAGAGACCTATGACTGCTTGAAGTTTCATTAGGGATGAGAGATGCAGCATGAGGCTGTTGTTTCACTAGGTTTTTCACAGGTGTATAGGTCTGCTCATGGTCTGAAAACTGAGGCTTGAGATATTTCCCATAATCAGTGTGGATCTCATCTTTGTACACTTGATCAAGATTAAAGTAGGATAGAATGTAGTTGTAGATAAAAGCAATGATTTCTTGAAACCAAATCAAACCTGAATTTTCTATCCTTCTAGAATGTCTGGTCATGTTTCAGGTTCTTCCTCTAGTGGAGTCTTTAGGTCTATTAGGAATTCTAGAGTCACCAGGTGGAGGATTCTCAATGTTTAAATGAGGATTGTTGTATACCATCAACAATTAAATACCAATCTAGGCTAATTGGTCTTGATTTCCCAATGGAGTCGCCATTATGTTGGGGTTCCTATGTTTTGGCTAGATTGGCAAGACCAAAAGATAAGACAGCATAAAACCACTTTGGGATCCTAGGATCTAGCCCTTGTCGATCCACAGAGGGATATCTCTATAAATGCAAAGAATGATATATATTCAAGGCTCAAATTGAGGTATTAGGCTAGCTATGAAGCACAAGGGTTTTTTATTTTTTTTGTTTGGTTGGAGATCATTAACTGAGAAGGTTATGTGAAGTGAAGAAGGAACTGAATAAAAGGATGTTTCAGCATGGGAAGATAGATCAGGAGAAGTGTCAATCCATTGGGATATGGGTTCATGAAAGGGGATTACTTGCATAACAACTATCCATGGGTATCCATATGGCAAGTCATCTATACTAAAGGAGCCTTTTAGATAAATGGTGAGATGGAACATTAAGAATGGGTGAAAGAAAGAAACCAGAGGGCAACCCAAGATCAGGTAAGGACTTTGAACCTATCCTGCTTTTGACATAATTTCAAAGGAAACACTCAATAAAGACACAAAGGGTAGCTTAAGATCAAAGAAGGAATTTTAACCTAACTTTCTTTCAGCATAATCTTAAGGAAAAAAATCCAGCAGTCCTCATAATCGCTTTCAGAAGGTAGAAAACATTTGAGATTAAACACTGAGTAAGGCCTAATATTAGAGAAATAATTTTAACCTTCACTTCTTTTGACACTAACTCAAAGGGATATCAGAAAGGCTAACTGTTGGAAAAGGAACCTAGTGGGACAGGGCTAACTCTAATCCCCCAGTTTCCCAATTCTTTCAGCTGAAACCAAACAAGATCATCTAAGAAACTAACTCTAAATTCATACATCAGTAAGCATGGACAAGCCAACTTCTATACTAGTTAAACTATGTTTAATTTGTTCTTAGATACACAAATAGCAGAAAACATAAGGATAAAGATTTAACAGTGAGATTCAGGGTACTTCCAACAGTATGTCCTAATCTATGCTTGTTGTTCTTTATCAGAGAATAATGGACAGTATGGAAAAACATGAAAGGAAACAATTACAGTAAGGAGAACATCACCAATAATATAGACCAGGATCCTATGAATCTGCTTGTTTAATTGATGTGAAAAACCAGTTACATACTTTGAGTCCAGTGGCTCTTTACAGTCCAACTTCTCTTACCAACCTACTATATTACAAACTACTCAGCTACTTCCCCTCAATAACAGTTCAAACAGTCAAATAAAATCTTAACAACCAACCACTTGTTCAATGTAATTTACAGGGGTTCTTATAGGGGAATGAGGAGGTGAAGTCACTGAAGAGATTGTTGGCCCAATTAAATGAATTATTTAGGGCTTCTCGGCCTCTGGGAGGATTGATGGAGAAGAAATGACATGCTCCATACTTCATTAAATGGGCCTTTGCGTGTATTTTCACTCTGGATGCTTTTGTTTGACTTTGGAAGCTCTGGTAGGCTGGAAATTTACTTCTGAGCTGCATACATGTAATTAATATCTCTGATTGTTTTGACTGTGACCTATGTTAATGAAAAATAGGACTGCAGGTGGTAGTATTGGTTGATGGAAAGTAACTAGCCTCTCTGATTTGGCGTGCAAAGGCTTCTCTGCTTATCTTTCCTTTATGTTTCACTAATCTGGCTCTGATTATGCTTTAGGCACTAATACTCACTGTTTAATTGATGTTCACTATGTTTTTGCTGTTTTCCAGTCGCGTAGAAGTTTTACACGGGTGGAGGTGTTCATTTTAATGAAGGAATATGTGGATCCCTTCTTGTATCAAAGGTTAGGAATCGTCATTCCTGGACTTCGTGTTACTTTTAAGACAGTGGGAAAAACCTTTATAACCTACAAAAAAAAAACAAAATTAAGAAAATTTGGTGAAAATAGGTTTAGACCTGACTTTGGAGGTTTGGAAGCAATGTTAAGACAAAACCGTTGATTTAGAATAATCAAAGGTGATCTACAGCTGAGATCTGTCCATGAAGTTGTTTAGAAGGTGAGATGGATGAGAATTGGAGGAGGTGTGGTTAAATTAGGGCCGTTATATTAGAGCAATCAATGGCTAGGATTTAAAACTGAAAAGGCATTGCGGAGGAGAATAGTGGTGAGGCGGAAATCCATTGGTGGTTTTCTCAATTTAAAAATGGGGTAAACGGTATCGCGAAAAAAAATGTGATACGACGCATCTCTTGACACGTGTCCCTTTGAATACTGTTCGTTTCGGAAAATCTTTTGGTGTTAACGTTCGGGCGGAAAACTTTTGCGAAATGCGATATTAGCTGTCGGATCGGAGGGCCCAGATCTGACAGTTTGAAAAGATTGTGATGGAGGTAGTTGCAGTGTTATGCGTGAGTTGTTAGATATGTATGAACAGACGGCTGATATTGCATCGGAGAAATGATTCAAAAACTAGTGGACGGAAAGGAGATGGGCGATGCTATTAGATCCTAGCCGTTGGATCGGAAGGGAGATCAACGGTTGGGGTTTAATCGGCGGGCGTGATGGTGAAGGGCTCATGAGTGGAGTGCGATTGTATCTGTAGGAATGGACGGTCGAGATTGGATTAGAAGATCAGAGGAGAGGGGCTCAGAGCGAAGCACGATCGAATCTGGGCTATTGGTTCTTGTGGATTCAATGGCCGAGATTAAATCAAAGGATTGGCGTTGGAGGAGGAAACGGGAAAGGATAAAGGGAATTTGAAATTGTCGATTGTGATGGGAAGAATATCCACGATGCGATGAGTGGGGACTAATGGCCTAATGGCCGTTGATCTGCGTAAATCAACTGTCTGGATTTAATTAAACCAAAACGTCGTGAAAGAGGAAATTATAAGGAAAATAAGGGTTCGGAAGGGTTTCTAAGACCGTTTAGCACCCGATTGCGGGGCTTCGGGGCATATGGAGGAAAGGGATTTAAATGGAATAAGCCTTCAGGGGCTAAGAAATTTTATAATGCAAAAGGGGTGTTTTATACCTAAAAACAGGGATTTAAGAGCCAAGTGAGGGGTTTCGGTAGATGAAAGAAAGGATTTTAAAACCAAATAAAGGGAGATATAAGGATTAAAAATGGTTATGAGAGGGTTAGAAAGTCAAATGAAGGCATTTTGAGGGGATTTATGAAGGGAATGAGGATGAAACATGGGGGATTTTGTGGGAGTGAAATGGAGAAAAAGGAGGCCTCTTGAAAGCAATTTCTTTCATAGCAGAACATCAGGTTTTGAATTTCTTTGATGGAAACAACAGTGAAGATTATAGTGAAGGATAGAAAACACATGGAGGTTTCAAGAATTATAGATTTTCAAGGGAAATGTTTCTCTTGAAGGCTCAAAAACATATTTAGCCACCTGTTTTCTGTGCCAAAATTTTATAGGTGGATAATAGGACCATGCTGCGGCAACAAAGGGATCAAGATGTGCATGAGCTAATGAATCAGTTCCATACCCTGCGCACAAAGTTGGGTATCAAAGATTCAAAGAAACATTTGGTGCTAAAGTATCGTGGTTGTCTGCACATATACATTCAGGAGGAAATAGAGTTCCTCGACATCTCCTTGCTTGGTACGACATACCGGTATGCTGCCAAGATTGAGTAGAAATTCAAACAGAAGAAGCGAGACTTTGGATCTGCGAATCAAAAGCAAAGGAAATGTGCCCCCAAAACGTAGAACAAAGGATAAAGCCAAGGCATGGCGGCCCAAGATAACTTGCCAAATACACAAGCAAAGAACAACACTGCGAAGCCAAATAAGGACACGGGAAAGTGGTGTGAGTTCCATAAGAGCTCCACTCACAACACAAGTGAGTGTCGGGCCAAGCAGTTGTTGGTGGCCAAGATGAGGGCTTCTGAGTTAGATGCATGCTTTGACTCTGAATCATAACCTAACAAGGTGAATGACAAAGGGAAGCATATTATTGATGTAGAGCGCAAAGCCACTATTGCAACTATGAAGATCCAGAAGGAGGAACCAGAAGATCCACAGGAGGCAGAGCATCTCTTCCACTCCTAGATGTGGGTAAAGGGTTCCCCGCTATAGTTAATTGTCGACAATGGGAGCCAAAAGAACCTCATTTTAGTAGATGCCATGAAGCGGTTGGGCTTGCCAACCACAACGCACCCATAACCATACACCATCGGGTGGCTTCACTAAGGACGAGATCTCCGTGTCAGCCAGTAGTGCCGTCTTCCCTATAGCATCAAGCCCTTCACGAATGAGGTATAGTGTGAAATTGCTCCTATTGATGTTTCTGATGTATTATTAGGCCAACCATACTTGTGGAAGTGACATGTTGTGTATGAGTCACGGCCTCGCGTTGTTATTGTTACTTTGGGAAATAAATTGTATAGGATACCATAGGTACCACTGCCTCCCACTATCTCTTTGGTTACTAAAAAAAATGTAGTAAACTCATTTCCCAAACCAGGAAATTTTTTTCCCTGTTGATCCACCCCCTTGGCAAGAAGAAGACTGTGGCCACAACCTCTAGACATGGCTCCTTTTCACGACAACAACAAATGGACAAGGTTGTGGAGTAGCACAAGGAAATCTTCACCTCACCCACAGGGGTGCCTCTACACTGTTAGGTCAAGCACCCAATTGACCTGACCCCAGGTGCACTGCTACCTAATGGAATGATCTATAGGTGTTCTATTATGGAGAATAATGAAATCAAGAGGTAGATTCAGGAGCTGCTGCAGAAAGGTCACATCCAGCCAAGTTCATCAACCTGTGGGAGCCTGATCATGTTGGTACAAAATAAGGACGGGACTTGGAGACTCTGTATTGATTATCGAGCACTAAAAAATATCACTGTCCATAATAGGTACCCGATCCCATGGATTGATGACCTTGTGGACCAAGTCAAAGGGGAAAAATATTTTAGCAAGATCGACTTGAAGTCTGGGTATCACCAGGTACCAATCGAACCCTCTAATGTGTAGAAGACTACCTTCAAAGCTAAGGAGGGCCTTTTCAAATGGCTCATCATGCCTTTCGGATTGAAAAATTATCCTACAACCTTCATGAGGTTGATGGATGACATATTGCGTCCATTCACCAACTCATTTGTAGTGGTATACTTGGATGAAATTTCGATCTTCAGCCAGACTTGGGAAGAGCACCTCCACCACATCTGAGAAGTCCTCCAAACACTACGGCAACACAATTTGTGTGCCAATTTGGAGAAGTGCACTTTTGGCTTGACCCGGGTTCAATATATGGGATACATTATCGATGAAAGGGGGATGCATGTGGATCCAGCCAAGATCTAAGTAATTCGTGATTGGCCAGCCCCAACAACCCTAATAGAGCTTCACAGCTTTCTAGGTCTTGCTCATTTCTATCACAGGTTCGTGATGGGATTCTCTCATATCACTTGGCCCTTGAGTCAAGTCACCAAGGGAGGAGCGAAAGAAAAATTCTGTTGGTCGGAATCTCAAGAGAAGGCGTTCGTAGAATTGAAACATCACCTCTGTTCTGCTCTAGTGCTCACATTACCAGACTTTCAAAAATCATTTGAGATCGAGACAACTGCCTCTGACTATGCTATTGGGGCAGTTCTTACTCAACAGGTGCATCCAGTGGCATATCACAGTGAGACATTGTCTGACACAGTTCAAAAGTATCCCACTTGTGACAAAGAAATGTATTCCATTATGCATGCTTTTCGACAATGGAAGCATTACATGTTGGGGAAGGAGACAATCATCAACATAGACCATTGACCTCTGTAGTTCATACAAACACAAGGGAAGTTGCAGAATGATCGCCATCAAAAGTGGTCCACATATCTACAACAATTTCATTTGAACATCAAGTACAAGAAGGGTAGCACCAATAATGTTGCAGACTGCCTCAGCCGACCACTGTTCGTGGCCATAACCACCGTTCTCAACTCTTGTGGGCATGATAATTTTGATTGGCCGCTTCTCTACAAGAGCGATCCATAATTTAGCTACACATACAAGGCACTCTTGGGGGGTACGCAAGTTCTAAATTTTAACCTCCAAGATGCACTATTATGTCACCTGGGACACCTTTGTGTTCCTTCAAGCGAGCGTGCCAAGATGATATGGGAAGTGGACTACAGTCGAGTCGCTGGGCATTTTGGGGTCGAGAAAATAGTGGCAGTACTGCAGAAGTATTTCTATTGGCCAAACCTTCGATAGGATGCCGAGAAGTACATCAGATCCTGCACTGCTTGTGCCATTGCCAAACCAACCATCAAGATGCAAGGGCTCTATACTCCGCTACCTACCCCTAGTAGACCTTGGGAATCCATCTCCATGGATTACATGTCAGGCCTTCCTTCTACTAAGCATGGACACGACTGTGTTTTCGTGGTCATCGAAAGATTCTCAAAGATGGCCATTATGGCAGCTTGCAAGAAGAATATCACAGCAGAAGCCACTGCTAAACTCTTCTTTGAAGTAGTATGGGTACACTTTGGGATCCCACAGTCTATCATATCAGATCGCAACAGCAGGTTCCTCGACACATTTTGGTCCAGCCTCTGGTCAATGTTGGATACCAATCTCACCAAGTCCAAAACTTTCCATCCCCAAACTGATGCCTAGACAAAGGTTGTCAATAGGATGATTGTACACAATCTGCGCATGTACAATTCAAAGCATCCGTGCACATGGGATGAGATCCTTCCCTATGTACAACACAGTTATAATCGGCCACTCCACAACTTAACTAGCCACAGCCCCTTTCAGGTGGGCTTGGAATTCCAACCACTATGTCCCATTGAAGTAGCCATGCCATTTGCAGCTACTCAGGCCGATTCGGTTCATGTCCAGTCTGTAGTTGACAAAGAAAACAACTTCATCGACCGCATTTAGCACGTTGTCCAACATGTTCATGACATATTGGACAGATCCAATGCTAAGTACAAGCAACAAAATGATCAACATCAGGTTCCACACAACTTTGAGGTGGGCGAAAAAGTGTTGCTACATTTGCATAAGGAGCGCCTCACTAGACCCCACTGCAAGATTCCCCCGCTCCGATATGGGTCGTACACCATCACCAAGGCTGTAGGGAACAATGCCTTCAAGCTCAGTATTCCACCATTCCTTGGTCTGCACCTAGTATTCAGTGTAGACTGCCTTCGTCCCTACCTCCCACCTCTATTAGACACTTTTGACATTGCAGAAGAACTCACACCAAAAGAGTTAAACGCAAACTGCATGGAACAGGTCACCATAGACTATATCATGGACATGAAAATCAAGAACACTCGCTGACAGAAGATCCAACTGTATCGGGTTGTCAAAGCTGGCCAACTCCTGCGCCAAGGCAAGCGGTTCACCAGGGACCAAGTTCAACAGAAGTTTCCTCATCTCATGGAAGAACTCAACGCAATGGGGACCATTACTTCCTAAGGGGGGAGGAATGATCCAGGTGGAAATTGGTGGCCACCCGCCTATTCCACTTGGGGCCCCACCATTGTCTCTTTCAGTTTTTTCACAACTTACTATTTTTAGTAGTTTTTCGAGTCCCAAACTTTCGAAGCCATTTTGAAGCCCCAAACGGAGATAGTATGCCGAAGTTACGTCCCCGGGAAGTTGAGACACCAATTTACCCAAATGGGGCCCATAGTTTTTGTGCTTCATCTCCTAGGGTTAGGTTTTTAGATATTTAGAGTTCTCCATTGTTTCTCCATAATAAATAGGCCCTCGAGCCTCATTGTAACACAGTTCAGAGGTTTGTAGCCACCACATCTCTTCTCAGAGATTCGCTACCAACACCCTAGCTATTTTATTTCCATCATGTTTATAAGCATATTTATGTGATTTGGTATTAATGAATGAAGTCTTGTTTCCACTATATTTATATGTTTATGGTTATTTCTACATTATGTTGTGTTCCTGCATAAATCTAGATTATGGAGCATCCCGTTGCAAGTGAATCTGATGTTGAACTCCTCTTTTTGGAGGGAGTCCTTCAGGTTCCTGAAACATATTTCCATAAGTATCAAAAAATTCACTTAATTCATACTTAATTTTAAGATAACATTCTAAGAAGGCTTCAAATTTATCAACACCTTAACTTTTACAATAAAAAATACATAATTCTTGCTAGGATTAACAAGTATTTTCATTTGTCCTACACTAACAAGAGATAAGTTTGTTTTCTTATGATGTGCCCTTAAAATGTATTAAATCCTTCCTTTGGTGAGACGATATTTTTTCTCCTCACGATATAATATGGCCTTTCGATCATACTGATAGGGACTTTCCAAGACAATCCCGCAAATGTCAAGAGGTACAACATCAAGTACAACCTTATCTACAAAGTTAGCAATGATGGAAAATTTAAGTTTACATTGTCTTGCTACTTATAATTTGGTATCATCACATACCCAACCCAAAGGGTAAGGTTTAACATTAGGTATTATTTCTAAGTTAATTTTCTTACCAATTGTTTCATAAATAAGATTGACTTGAGAACCACTATCAAAAAGAGTATCAACCTTATTATTCTTTATGACCACTCTATTATGAAAAATTTGATTCTTTTTCTTATCATTTAGAAATTTAGAGGACTCGTTAGAAGAAATAGTACTTGCATTAGAAGATATACCTTTCATTCCCATGGTTGTGATCTTTGTTTCATCACCTGAATTAGATCCCAAATCATGTTGAGTTGTAGTAACAATCTTTTGTTTCCCCTTGTTTTCAAACTTCTTTAGCCTCAATTCTGGATGCAACTTGAAACAATGGTCTTTATGATGACCATCCTTCTTGTAATTCCTACAAGTGAGTTTCATTTCCTCTTTCTTAACAATGTTTGTCTTCTTCCCATTTCCTTTTCCTTTCCCCTTTGACTTATCACCTAATGGATTGGATGGTTTTTTTTTAAGTATCTTCTCGCACATTCTTTCCTCCACTTTCAATATGTGTAACTTGTATAGACACTTCATATAACTTGGTTGGGTTAAGCATAAGAATAGTGTGTCTAATATAGCTATGTCAACCACCAATATACTTCATAAGTGTTTCTTTTGTATCTAAAGGAATACCCAAAATCAAATCTTGCTTATGAAATTCTTGAGTATAACTTTGTACATTTTGACCTTTAGCTTGCCTAATATTTCTCCAACTCATTATTGCTTGTTGTTCATATGCCAATGGATAATTTTTTTTTCTCAAAGTAGCTACAAAAGCATTACAAGAAGAAATAATATTACCAATTTTCTTGAGATATTCTTGCGTTTTTGCTTCCCACCATATGAGAGTTGTTCCTTCCAACCTGAGAGAAGAAAGTTGAATTTTTGTGACATCATCATCCATGTTTTGGATCCTGCAATATACTTCAATCTTACTCATCCAATTATCCAAATTTTAAACATTAAATTCTCCATCATAAATTGGAAATTCAAACTTTAAATTAATCGTAATTAAAGGGGATTTAGCATGTCATCCATGTCCTTTTTGTGAAGAAGTAGGAGATGAAGGAGAAGATGGTGAATACGGATGCAAAGGAGGTGGAGGAGGAGGAGGAGGAGGCCCACCACCATCATCATCATTACCACCATTACCATTACCATTTGGTGGCTTCTGAGAACCATTAATTTCCTCTTTTAGTTGATGAGAACATTTAGCTTGAAATTACATTGTCCTCTCATCAAACAATATTTTCACCATGTCAACCATATCAAGAAACTTCTTTCTCAATTTTCTATGTGTTAGGGAAAGACCATCATCTTCTTCACCTACCATGGTTTGAGAAGAATGGAAAGGTCGTCTTCTTGAACCAATTTCAGGATTGAATTCTTCATGTGATCCTTCTCCTTTCTTGAGCTTGGATCACATGAGCATGTAAAGACTTGCAATACTTGAAAAACCTTCACAAAACCAAGAGCTCTGATACCAAATTTGATCCAAAATTGAAATGAAGGTATTACCAAAACAAATTCCAAGTTATTTTATGTATTATTATGCAACATATTAGAATTTTTAAAACACATAAACTTGATAAAAGTTTTTCAGAAAAAAAAAAGAATGAAGACTAAAAATAGAAGCAAGAAAAAGAAGAAAAATTGATAACAAAGTTCACCCCTCATGGGCTACGTCTCTTGGTATGCTTCTATTGTAGTCTCTTTATTAATATGATAAAATTCTTAATTAAATATGGTTAAAAGCTCCAACACATAAAAATAATGTGCCCAATGAATTCATAAGGCCCAAAAAACCCTGTTTAGGCTTTTGAAATGCTCAATTTGGTCAACCAATGGCCACAATAGGCCCAAATTTTTTTATGCTTGCAAGTTAAAAGAAACTCATTTTGAAAACTTTTCCACAAAAAACCCATAGCCAAATTGGTTGAGAGTGTTGCTTAAAAAGGTGAAGGTTGATCTTTCAATCCCCAAAGGACTTGATTTTGTGAGTGATATAAGGAGAAATTTCCTTTATAAATAAAATATTGTCAACTCTATTCTCAAGCAACATTTTTTGGTAAGTCATGGGTTTTGTCATTCGTAGGTCAGGAGTTCGAAACTCATCTCATATGGTTTGGTTGGTAATAAAATTTTGGATCTATCCATAGGGCTACATGGCATCTTGGAATTGGGCCATGTGTCGCCATTTGATTGGGTCATGTGGCTCAACTCCATTGGTCCACATCCATCAACCATATAATGACAGTTGCCATTTTCATATCTGTCTTTCTATTTCTTAGTATTTTTGTTATCCATAGGGTCCTTCATTTATAGGTACCAAATCTAAATAATCTCCTTGAATTACTGAGGATTTTGTTTAATGACAAGGCTCATCCGTTATAATTGTTTCTTGTAAATTTGCAATATCTCCTTGGCTATCTTCATATTAGTTGGTTGACTACTCAACTCGAGCCATTGATCCATTCAATTCCTTTGACCATTATGTTATCACTAAAAATTGGCCATCTAAGCATTTCTAATTAGATGGATCGAAGTACACCATGTAGGATTTATTTTACCATAATAAAATTTCTTTCACTATAAGAAATAACTTAATTATTAAGTTATTTCTGGTTAAAACAAGAAACCCCATGAGGAATAATTAAATAAATCTTTATTTAATTGATTTTCCTCTAGGAATAATTAATTAAACCATTGTTCAAATAATATTCCTAGTCATATTTAACCCAATTATGATAAACAATTAGATAAATCATTATTTTTCTTTTTTTTTCCCTAAGAATAATTACTTAAATCATTATTTAGTTGTGAGAAAAATCTTTCGGTAAAAATCACATCCAAATAAATTTAGTTGTTACTCCTTGTTAAATTTGACTAAATCACCTAAGAATAATTAAACAAATCATTATGTGTTTATTATTCTTTAACCACATTCTTGAAATGATAAATAAATCATTTATTTTATTATTATTTCTAAATAAAGGTATTTAACCAATTTAAATACATTTTCCCTCCAACAAAATATTATAAAATATTCCAAGCGATTAGATCTAGATATTGGTTGATAATATTTTATTATTCACCATTATCGATGATAACTCAATATTTTGTTATAAATAGGAGGGTTTTTCCATTCATTCTTCACTTTGATCATTCTGATTGTCGCTATTATTTTCTTTTTCTATTTGAGCTCTCACTTGAGTTCAACATAAGCTTTCAGTTTCTACACCATTGAGAGAAGGACACTTCTAAAGCTGAAGCATTGAGGATAACCAAGAACCCATACCATTGAGGGGGACTAGTAACATTTACTTGGTTCCTTCACCGGTTGTTACATAACATAAAATGATTTTTTAATCTTGTCTTGTCTGTTGGATACTTGGAGTTAATTTTGCATCGGTTATTACTATTTGTTTTTACTGTTTAGCTACTTTTATTGCATAGATATGGGTTTTTGGAAGGTTTTTTCTAATTGTTTATTGCAGATCTAAAGGGTTAAGCAGCCATTTCTATTGTTAGGGATATTTGTCACGCATAGCTAAAGTAGGATATTTTTGTACACTTGCGATAAGATTTTACACTAACAAATGGCGACTCCTTTGGTGTTTTAATCACACTTTGGTGTCAACAAATGGCGACTCCACTATTGTGAATTGGCTTCCTATGTGACCAGTAGCTTCAAAAACAAAGGTTTTTATTCAGCTATTTTCAGTCTCTTGATGTTGTTTTAAAACTTTGTCCCTAATTTAGTTAAAATTATAACTTTCAGATGTTTTTGGTGTTTTCTGCAGGTAACTGGTATTAGTCGTGCCAGAGGCGAAAAATTTTCCCCAACCTACCGCCCAAGAACCAAGAAGTAGAAATCGCATTTTTCAGCCCAAATAGTGTGATTTCTCCCTGAAATCACACTTATCAGGCCAAAAAGTGTGAGTTCACCTATTCACAGGCCAACAACTACTATCTGGAATATTTTTTTGAGTTTTTTTGAAACTGTCAAGGTTTTTCGAGAGAATTGTTTTGGTTGTCTAACCTTTGTTTCAATCCATCTCTAGCTTGGATATGCTCAGTTTGTCTCCTTGATATAGAACCAAGCCCCCTATGGTTTCAGTACACTTCCACCTTTTTCGGAGGATTTAAGCAGAGAAGGTAGTATGAGATTTACAGTTCTTTCAACCATTGTTTCAGGGTCTAATCTATACCTTTTAAAGATTGTTTTTGATAGGTTATTGCTACATCCAAAGTTCTCTCTTGAGTTTTTTTTGGTCTCTTTATTTTCGATAGGTTTTAAACCTTTAACCTTATCTTTTGCAAAAGTTTTCCCCTCTGATTTCTTGCTATTTTTTGTGCCATTTCCAGCAATACACAATCATTAGATCCATTTCCCTTCGATCTTATATCACTTTTCCATTTTAGTGTGTTTGAGTAAATTTCGCCCCCTTTTCATCTGGTTGTTTTAGAGCCTTCTTTGGGTTGGGATTTATGCATGATTTTTGTTTTATTTTATTTTATTGTCATTTCAATTTCATTTATTGTTTAAAAAAAAAAAAACTCTTTCTTTAAATAACCATCTACGCTTAGTTAAAATAAACACACGGCTTGCACAAACTCACACCTAAAGCGAAGAGCGCTCGCTTTACACCGCCAAGCCAAGACATAAACATCATAATTAATTAATCTACCTCCCAGATCCTTTGTTTATCACTCTTCAACCTTTTTGTGTCATTTGTGACTTTCCATCATTGCGCCCCCAAGGCATTTATTGGGAAGACTCGAAGGTCTTCACCTTCAGTTTCCATTAGGATGTCTTACTCCACCCCGTAGGGTCCGATTTAGTCCTCCCTCAAGTCCCCATACCAACTCTGATTCTGGTTCATCGGGTTCTTCCTCTGATTCCAACCCCGATTCTACTCACCCTCATATATTGTCACCATGTTAGGTGCCAATGCAGGTGCAGTTCCTTAAGCTGGTGGTGGCCCTAGCCCTAATGTTGGAGTCACTACTACCAAAAACACTACTAGAACCGTCCCGACTACTCCTCTGCTACCTTTTATGGCGGGTTTGAGCCTTCCTAATTTTAGCCAGTTAATCAATGACCCCATGCTCCACAATGCAAGTTGCCCAACTATGCCAACTAAGCTTCCTTCTGACATTCCTAAGTTTGAAGAAAACACTAGAAAGGGCCCCACTAATCACGTCTTCTCCTTTCGTATGTGGTGTTCGTGTAATTCCGTCACCAATGAATCCATTCACCTTTGGTTGTTCCAACGTACGCTCACTAAAGAAGTTGTGAAGTGGTATGTCGATCAACATGTTGCATCTCATACCACTTTTACAACCCTTGCTAAAGCATTTCTGTCATATTTCCAGCTGCCCCCTTTTATGATACTGATACTGAGTTTTTGAACGCATTCTGTCAATCTTATGTAACCTTCCTTTCTGACCATGTCCAAGAATGGCGTAGAAGAAGGAGCTTGTGTAGAGCTCCTACATTTGATGATTGTGTCTATATGGATTAATTTATTCGAATGCTCTTAGCCCCCATTGGTTCATTTTCGTCATTCCAAGGAAGAGGCTCTCTAGGTTGAATTAAAATATTACTTGATCTACGCCCAGTCTGGTTATGTTTATATCATTTTACCATATCTTCCTAGACCCGGTGGTGCCAACGCACCAAGGGCATATCATGCCATCGATGGTATCATTGGATCTCTCTTACATCCTCCTCCTCACTTGATTTATGGTTACCCTCAGGAGGGAACCAATTCCTCCAACACTTACCCCCCTCCCGACAACTTGTATCCTGGTTAAAACACGCCTTATGATTTTTCCCAACTGCATCAATCGATGCCAAGGCTAGTGGTTGCTCAATATGTTTACCAAAATGTTTCCCCCTCTCTTTTCTATCCTTACACATAGCTTGGTGCCCCAGCCCATCCAGCATCAGTGCCCTCACTTCCCGTGCCTTCTCAACCTCTACCACAACAACCATCGCCTCCTCAAGATCAAGTGTATGCTCAGTAGAGCATGTCTAATTCCCCTAATTCGAAGAAAAATAATAAAGGGAAAGGCAACCAGAACCAACAATTTCAAGTTAACCAAGGTCGCCAAGGTAATCAACCAAACCCACCCCAAGGGAACCAACCTAACACTGCAAACCAGCAACAGGGTTGAAGCGAACAAAGCTCCTTCTCAAGTTAAATGCTCCAAAAGACTTGGAATACAAATATATCCATGAGGATACAAATATTATATTAGAATTATGATGAATAAGACAGATCATGAATGTTACAAATGAGTCTTGCTTATATACCTATGCAGGTGCCTCTTCACGAAAGGTCATGTATTATCAGACATGGCCTTTCAACCTAATTACTAATTAACTAATTAATCACTATTTACATTATTTATTTATTACATTGCCTTCCCCTCAAAAAGCTTTGTCCTCAAATCTTGTCAATGAAAGGCCTCAATTTCTTTTCTTGCTATGAACATCTTCTTGTCTCGGGGAAGTTATACTTATTAATACAAGTTGATATCATCCTCTAAGTGACAAACGAAACTGTCGCAATGAGAATGGATCAGACCATCCTAAATAAATCTTCTATGGAATCTTATGATGAGTGGAAACTTGTGATGATTTGTTAGTATTATTCGGAATATCAGCCTATTTCTATTCTGAATACATAGCTTGGTTGAGTTGTCTGCTCCCATGATTTGGATGTCAATAGGGAACTATTTTGGTTTGACCTCTTTGATTTTTGTCTGGCGAGGATGTTATGTATTACATAATCTTCATGTAGAATGTTCCTCGTTCTTCCGGCATCTAATTTTGTTTCTTCTGCAAGTTTCTTTTCATCTTCTTCAGTTGAGACAATTACTGGATCAACATTCGATTTGTCTTTAATTTTAACTTCTATATTTGGAGATTTCGATGCTTCATTTTCGACAAGTTGTTGCACCTTGTTTTCCAATGACTTCTTATCCTTCTTTAGTTTCTTAATTTGCGTTAGAAATTTTTCGTTGTGGTCCTTAAGGCGAGAAACTTCTTCATTCTTGTTAGTGGTGATTTTTTCAAATTCTCTTTGCAAATATTGAATTTCTTTTTTACTTTTTGGAAGAGCGACTCTTGTGATATCTAATATGTCTTCAGGTGTTAGTGAATTCGGTTTCACCATGACATCTTGTAATGTTATGCTTTTATTTTTGTAAGAAAATGTCAAAAAATTCTTTCTCCTATTAAGGATGAATGACCCTAGTTATTCCATCCAGAGCGAACCCAGAATTATATGACTATCGTTACAAAATAAGATTTTAATGGTAAATTGCGAGACAAGGGAATACTCCCCAATACTTAGGTGTAAATTCCCTATGTCGTATTGTTTTTCATTTTCATGAATGAATTTGTTTCAGTTATATTTGATTCGGGAATCACTAATAGGTTAGCACATTCAGTACTAACATAATTATTCTCTTGATTAAGATCGATAGATATGAGAACTTCCTTTCCTGCAAGTGACCCTTTGATTCTAATTAGCGCACAGACAAACATACAATAATTTTCAGGAAATCTTCCTTCTTTCCTTTCCGAATTAGATTCAATTTCCTTTTCATCAATGATTGATTCCATTTTTTCTGTTGAATTGAGTTTTTAGGGTTTTAAGGTAACCCTTCCTAACTTCCTCTTCTTCTATTTAATGAAGCTTATTATTCCTTCAGATTATATTTATTTTAAATTTAATTAATTAAATAATTTTAATTAATTAAATTAATTAATATATTCTCTACAACCTTTGGATCCTTTGTAAAAATAAACTTGATATTTAGGCTACTATAGTTAGTGCCCTTCCTTTTTATGTATGGTATCTTCACTTTATAACTATTATCCACAATGCTCTCATTTAGTTTATCGTTTATAGAATTTTGGATTTTAAAATATCGTAAGGTTATATTAATGGCAGTTGAATCACCTATGCTTAACCTTATTTAGTAAGAGATCGATCTAAGGTCCACTTTGACAATTCCTTTAATTTCTTGGTATTTCCCCTTTTATTATTATTATTATTATTATTAAGTTCCAAGTATACTTGTTATACTTTATAGGAACCTTTTTTTTTTAATCTTTCCTTTCCCCCCTTTTTTTTATAATAAAACAATATATATGATCATAATATATATATTGAAACTATAAAAAATGTTTGCTTATAGTTAAATGTTGGATTTTTAAACCTTTATTAATGTAACGTAGCTAGTACTGATATACCACAAAATATTTACCCTATGTATGGTAGCGGTTGTAGATATTAATAAATTGGATTAAGATAGTGATTTAATGTCCATTTAGTTTCGATAGTGATGTTTTGGATAGTCATGTCCTCCCTCTACCGTTACGTCCGTTGCCAATGTGGTTTTTTTTTTTTTTTTAATCAGGACCCTTGTGGTGTAATGGCCACCAATCTATAATTTTGTATGAAGTTGCAATGGATGGAAGTCAGTAGGTTTGAAGGCTAGGAAGACGATGATGACTGGGAGTTCAATTCAATTATCTCGGGTTAGGTTAACGGATGGAACATAAATATAATGGCTCGCGCCCGGTGTGTTAGACTCCTATACCAATAGGTGTTATTTTTCATGATTGACTTGATGAACTATGCAATATGTTCAAACCTTTCTCTTGTTGCAAAGGTGTTCCATATTTTCAAAAAAATCAAAAAATCAAAAAATTTAAAAAATGTAAAGAGGGTATACCCTAAAAGAAAAATCAAAGGGTGAAAAGAATAAAATGGTCAAAAAAGTGAAAGAAATGAACCCCGAACAAAAATAGACCAGGAAAGTGTGCAAGTCTAAATGCCACTACTATTTCATTTACTGTAATAAGCTATTGTGTGCAGCTTGTCAAACTTTTGCCACAATTTATGAAGAGTCAAACTGTTTAAACTTGACTCATTCATTTTTCAATTTCATGTTGTAGAATAGAGAATAAAAATCTGACCAAACAGTTTAATCTTGGCAGATAAGTAGATAGGTAGAGTTAATAAAAGGTGCTCAACAGTTTAATCTGAGCCCTTGGATGTAATAAGTGTAGACTTAGATAGGTTTGCCATGTAAAAGAAAAAGAAGATTGATAAGGGTTTTCCAGTCTAAGTGCACCCTAATAAAGAAGAGAAAATGGTAGAGTAAGTAGGTAGGGTAGGTAGATGTTGTTGTAGAATTACATGTGATGAATGATGGTTCCAAATGTGTTCAATTTTAATTTCATCACAAGTGAAAAGGCAGATACTACATTGGAAAAAGTTCACAGCAAAGCAAAGTCAAGATTATTAACTTCCCCTTCATTTTCCATTAAAGATTTCACTAATTTCCCCTAAAGTGCTAAGGCATTTGAAGATTAGAGGGGCTCAAAGCATTTCCTTGACTTTTGGAGGGACCGGACCCTCGGCCCAATAATTGAAAAAACCTAAGTACTTGAAATCATCCATTATCACATTCATTTATTTCAAAAAATTCTTTTTCTAAGTAAAATCCCATTTTACTTAGGAAAATCCTTCAATATTTCATGAAAAGCCCTCAAAATCACTTTTATTCTAAGTCTAAGTGATGAAAGTATAATAATTCCATTTACTTTTGAATCTTCACTTTCTTGGTTATATTTAAGTATTTTGAGTTTACATTGTCCCTTTGTCATATTAACTCTAATTTATATATTAAATCCCCATGAAAATCACCTTTTCCTATTATATATAAATCCTTTTATAGTAATATCCCCAAAACTCTTACATTATGACTTTTTAGCCAAAAGTATTTAACTCCTATTTATTCAAATAAAAAACCCACAATATACCTCCTTTTGGCTAAAATATAACATTAATTTTATTCCCGCCCCTTATGGTAAGAAAATCACATTGATTTAATTATCATATAATAAAATATATGAAAAAAGTTTAAACATATGTATATATGTTTAAAATAAAAAATAAACCCAAAGTTTAATTAAAACCAAACTTTGAAAATAATCCATCCCCGTGCATTTTTCATCTTCGACCATACAAAAGAGATTAATTAATCCTCACGATTAATTAATGAATTCAACCCGCCAATCAAATCCCGCCCGATGAGTTTATTTAACGAATAATTACATTGGGCCCACGTCATTAAAACTCCGTCATCTCCCTGTCCCATCGACCGTCCGATCGCCCCGTCAAAGATCTATGGCCCTCATCCATTTCGCTGGCCATCTGCATATGAAAGATAACGCGCGATGGCCAAACGGTTTTCAAACAGTGTCGTACTGCGTGACAGTCGTTGTATCGCATTGCTGCCCTTCCACCTAAAAACGCCTTCCCTCATAAGCGGTGCGATAGAAACCGCTTACCACCTTCCCCCCCCGTGACTCATCTGTCGTACATGCTGACGTCATTAATTAAAACCCCCACCCTTTGAATTTGTAAATAAAACGAAAAGAACTTGCGTTTTTTTTATTATATCGTGCACAGTGAACGACTAGACTCCCATGCAGTAAAACCCTTTGTAACCCAGCTGCGCTACCTGAAGCCTCTGTTAACCAATTCGAGCATGGTTTACCTCCCAAAAATCATTCTAGATTCACTCCACAGACCTCTCAAAATCAAATGAAACCTTTTCGACCTCCCCTGCAAACCAATGCTTTCTTAACAATTTTTTTTGTTTTACAGGTGATCAGAAGACCACATCCTTGGATAAACAGTCTTAATACTAGTCATAAGACTTGTTTACTCTAAGAGTGTTATCAAATCTATTCAAACAGAGATGGAAGATAAAACATACAGTTGAAAGACAAGCAAAGGAAACATGATATTAAACAATTTACTGTTGAAACAAACAGTAAAAACCTAAACTACACATTGAAGGTAAAAGGACACAGTAAAGAACAGTTAGAGAGTATCAGTGGTTAAAGTGTATCAGGGAAAAGTCAGAGTGAAAGTTAAAATGAAGTTACAGAGCAGTCAAAGGTAAAACAGTAAAAGTAATTACAGAGGTAGTAAAATGGTGAAAAGAGATGAAAATACTTTCACCAACATTGAAGTTTATCTAAAGTGAAAGTAAAACAGTTAAAAGAACAAAAAAGTGAAAAGATGAAAAACACAACAAGAAGGAACATTTTTGCAGAAATTTAATGTTTTAGTCATTGTTTTTCAGAAACTATTGTGATCAATCCAAGATGCATTTTGAAAAACTGAAGGAGGTTTATGTTCTTAAGAGGACCATCTACAAAAACCTCTCTCACTTTTCTAACATATATTATGGTTTTTGAAATATTAAACAATGATGGAAAGCACGTTTTGCAGAAAATACCAGTTAAGTCATCATTTTACAGAGAATATTGTGGTAAATAAAAAATACATCATACAAAAATGAAGGAGGTTTTTGTTCCTAAGAGACATATATACAAAAACCTATCTAACTTTTTTTACAGTGATTTCAGAATGAGAGATAGATGCACATCTTTACAGGCTATTGTTCAGACTCTGTAAAACTCTGTTTTACACATATTTTGTGCAGAGCCGTTTGTGCACAACTGGAGAGGAATTTGGGGAAACTGAAAGAGGTTTATCTCACCAAAATATTAATCTACAATAAAAACTTTCACTTTTTACATATCTATTACATATTGAGAAATAAAAAGGTCTCATTGGACCCCAAATTTGCAGAATTGTTGGAGCAGAATTGCACAAAGAAAGGAAGCAGTTAGTGACTTGGATGCCTCATCATCAACTAAGAGTTGGATCAAATTTGAATTCTCCTCTTTGTCATCACCTATCCATACAAAATAGTTCCAAATAGATGCATTAGTTTGAGTGTCCTTTACTTAAGTTCTATTTATGTAAAATAGTTGGAGAGATTTGTGAACCAATCTTGATATTTTTTCAAGATATTTTAGTTTAGAATTTGTATAAATACTTCACTCTTGGAAGTATTTTGGGTGTGGATTCTTCTACTTTGCTGTAACATTGACTTTTGGAATAAAATTGTTTTGGAGAAACTTCTTTGTGGCTTGCTGGATGATGATTTGAAGCTCAATACTTTTTGCAGGATTCATGTGTCAGACTACAGTTCAATAAGTCTTTTCTATCCTATGTTTTAAGTTTTATATCTGTTTATAATATCACTGTGTTCCATTTCTGAATAATTGACATAAAATAATAAATCAGAACTTACTTAAGTGTACTCTGATTTCAATTGTGATTATTCTAAATGTTTTCTTCTAAACTGGTTATAAGCAACGAATTCTTAATTGCTCTTGTTTCGCTGGTTTAAACATTTTTTATTACTATAGTAAAGAATTCTTAACTGCTCTTTATTTGTAATAATTCACTTTCTTTCTTTGAACATGTTGAAAGATTCTTAATTGCCTTTCATCCCTTCAAAATCCATTCCATTCACTTTAATTTCTAAAATTGTTCTCTGTTTGGCTATCTTGCCCTACAAAGCCATCTTGTGTGTAGAATATTAATCCAGTAAAGCCATCCTTTCGACTCCATAGCCCAATGGCCTGAAATACTCAATCGTACCCTTAGTTGGCGGATTCCACCATTCAAATTCAAACAAAACTCTTGGACTTATAACTAGCCTAATATTTTCAAAGAACAAAAGCTAAATTTTAAAGAGAGAGCCCTCTCTCGATACAGATTGGCTAGATTCTGTATCTGAAGGTTGGTTAGTAATTATCTCGGGTTTCATTCCTTTTCTTACAACTTCAAGGAAGGCCTGAGTGATAACATAGTGGCAACTCCACTGCGGATCTGAATCATTTTAATTGTTACTATTGTTTGCTTATAAGCTACAGACAGAGCCTGAAGATCAGCCAGGTAGCCTTTGAACTGCTTTTGCTCTGCAATTGCATAGTAAATAAATGTTGCTTCAGTCTATCTCTGGTCTAGATTATAAACTAAACTTTGGTTTCAAACATTCAATCAGTTTCTCTAGTTCAATAAATCTTTAATAAAATTTAAATCCAATATCTGAAACCTCTTAAAGAAATTATAGAAGTTGTTTTGAAAATTCATTAGAAAACAAAATAATCATAAAATACTCAAAGTTTGGTTTCCTGAAGAACTAAATTTTTCTTCAAAATTGTTTTATAGGTTCAGATCTAATCTATGATGGTGGACAGGGATCAGACACACAAAGGTTAAAATCATCCACCTGGCGACTCCAAATCAATTTCACAATCAAGACTCCACTGGAGGAATGAACCTCAAAGAACAATATGGAAAGATCAGGCTTTCAACTTGGATCTTAATCCAAGACATTATATTCTTTCTCATTAAGAAATTTTTTCAATGTATATTGTATTTTATAGAAGATCTTAGATTATTTTTTAGTTATTTTCCTTTGAAGATTGTAAGTAATAATTCTCCTAATCTCTTTGAGCGGCTTTCTTATGAATCTAATGATGATCATTTTCCAATTAAGAAGCCTCAAATAATCAAGATTGATCTTACAATCCCTGTACATATCCCCGTGCCATATAAAGTTCCAGATAGATATAAGCCCCTTATTTTACCTCCTATACTCCATGATTTTCCTAAAAAATACTACAAGTATCTTCCTAGATTTGATGGAGAGAATGGTATCACTGCCCAAAAACATATTCAAGGTTTTAAGAATTATTTGGATTTATTTGAGATTGATGAAGATGATGTTAAAATCAGACTTTTTTCTCTTTCTTTGCAAAATAGAATAAAGAGTTGGTTCAAAAATCTGCCTAATGCTAGCATCTCAAATTTCCAACAGTTTATCAAACTTTTCCTTGATAGATGGATAATAAAAGTTAATCATTTTGTGGTCATGGAAGAATATAATCAATTAAAAAGACATTCAAATGAAACAATACAACAATTTTCTGACAGATTTAATCAAGTTTATTATTCAATGCCAGAAAATATTAGACCTCCTCATTATTCAGCTCTCTTGCATTATCCAAGTGCCTTTGATCCAGAAATAGAATTTCGATTAAGAGAAAGAGATCCAAAAACACTTGTACAGATGCAGAACATTGCAGTTGATGTGGAAGTTAATCTCCAAATCAAACAGGAAAAGTTGAAAGCAGAAGAAGAGGAAAAGAAAAACATTACAGAGGTAAAACTCAACCTTTTGGTAAGAAAACTAGATGAAAGAACACATGAGATCACTATGAAAGATGAATTTTTTATTCAAAATCACCATGAAGAAATAGAAGAGGTTGATAGCCATGAACAAATTCCTACTAATTCCAATTATCATAGATCAGAAAATGAATTTACAAATCAATATGAGGAAGAAGAATTTGTTGATCTAATGTGTATGTTTGATGACATTCCTTCTTTTGATGATTTTCCTAAATATGATCATTATGATGATAGTTATGTTCTCCAAACTCAAGCTAACTTTACAGAGCAATCAGAAGCTAGTTTGTGGGATGAAGAAACTCAGTTTCAGCAGATTGAAGACAGTGACAGATCAACCATGAGAATGAGGAAGAAAGAGCAGAAAATGTGGAAATAAGTGAAGATTCTTTACCTCTTTGTTTTGCTTCATTTCAGTTCATTAGAGACAACTATCATGCCATCAATAATCAACAATATTTAGGAATTGTGATTGAAAACAAAGAAGATAATGAAACTATTGATCAAGCTATTTCAGTTTCACAATTGCAGTTATGAGTTCCCATTGAAATAAATGATCAAATGACACAAGAAAGTTCCATACCACTATTTTTTGAATCATTTCAATGTTTAAAGGAAATGTGGTATAACATATTTAATGAAAAGGATGAGAAACTTGGTGAAGTTTATGAAGTCTCATGGAAACCTATATGCTATAGGTTGCAGCCATTTTCCCAAGTTTTTCAGGATCCAATAGCAGATATGTTGAATATTGAAGGCATTCAAAGCATTCCTCTATTAACTAACTATGATTTTCAGAATCAAGATGATAAAGGATTCAACACTCAAACATTACAATCATTAGGAATATCATCACAAATCTTATCTGAAAGTTTACAGGGAGATAAAGATGAAAATAGCATTTCATATCATGGTATGGAGGCCATCCAGAACAGATGTAAAGTTGTTCAGATCAGTTAAACATCAGTGTATATATTTTAGAAGATCCTTTTGTACAGTTTCTAGAGTCAACAAAGGAAATCAAGTGTTTCCTTATCCTCTCATTTGTTGACAAGTTTCTAATAGGTTGCAGAAGTACAATTTTGATAATCGACAAGAAAATGCAACAAAATCTATCAAAGTACATAATGCTTGAATGGTTGCATTGGCTATTTCATTTTACCTAACTAGCAGTTGAACAGTAGATTGAGTAGGTAGATGAGTGCTAATAAGCTCATAATTTTGAGCATTTTTTTTAGTTTTCAATTTTCAGCTAGTTTTTCATTAAGTTGGTTTGAAAATTTTTGTGTGTTGTTTTAGTTTCAGATCAGATTTCAGGTTGCAGAAAAAGGACTATATTCAATTCAAGATTTTCAACCACAGCAAATGCATGTTTGGGATTGGAACAAGGCAGAAAATTCCTAACTGGGCAACAAATTTTTAAGTTTTGAGTGGATAGTAACTTATTGGAGTTGAAGCCCGAAGTGAAGGCCCTAAGCTTCAGAAGTTTTACTATCATATATACAATAAAGCCACCAGAAAAAGAAGATTACATGGTTCAGTTAAAGGCATTTTGAGGCATCTGACCTGCTGTTCTTGACTTTTCACCAGGAAAAGCCATCCCCAAGTGGAGCCAGTGTTAGACTCCTATACCAATAGGTGTCATTTTTCATGATTGACTTGTTGAACTATGCAATATGTTCAAACATTTTTCTTGTGCAAAGGTGTTCCATATTCTTAAAAAATCAAAAAATCAAAAAATTTAAAAAATGTAAAGAGGGTATACCCTAAAAGAAAAATCAAAGGGTGAAAAGAATAAAATGGTCAAAAAAGTGAAAGAAATGAACCCCAAACAAAAAAAGGCCAAGGAAAGTGTGCAAATCTAAATGTCACTACTATTTCATTTTCTGTAATAAACAAAATTGTGTGCAGCTTGTTAAACTTTTGCCACAATTTATGAAGAGTCAAACTGTTTAAACTTGACTCATTCATTTTTCAATTTCATGTTATAGAATAGAGAATAGATATCTGACCAAACAGTTTAATCTTGGCAGATAAGTAGATAGGTAGAGTTAATAAAAAGTGCTCAACTGTTTAATCTGAGTCCTTGGATGTAATAAGTGTAGACTTAGATAGATTTTCCATGTAAAAGAAAAGAAGATTGATAAGGGTTTGCCAGTTTAAGTGCACCCTAATAAAGGAGAGAAAATGGTAGGGTAAAGTAAGTAGGGTAGGTAGATGTTGTTGCAGAATTACATGTGATGAATGATGGTCCCAAATGTGCTCAATTTTAATTTCATCACAAGTGCAAAGGCAGATACTACATTGGAAAGAGTTCACCAGCAAAGCAAAGTCAAGATTATTAACTTCCCCTTCATTTTCCCCTTAAGATTTCACTAATTTCCCTAAGCACTAAGGTATTTGAAGATTAAATTCTCTCTAACTTTTGGAGGGACCTAACCCCTCTACCAATAATTGTGAAGAGATTTTGAGAGGTGAATGAATGTGATAATGGATGATTTCAAGCACAAATCCTTCAATATTTCATGAAAAGCCCTCAAAATCACTTTTATTCTAAGTCTAAGTGATGAAAGTATAATAATGCCATTTACTTTTGAATCTTCACTTTCTTGGTTATATTTAAGTATTTTGAGTTTACATTGTCCCTTTGTCATATTAACTCTAATTTATATATTAACTCCCTATGAAAATCACATTTTCCTATTATATATAAATCATTTTATAGTAATATCCCCAAAACCCTTATATTATGACTTTTTAGCCAAAAGTATTTAACTCCTATTTATTCAAATCAAAAACCCACAATATACCCCCTTTTGGCTAAAATATAACATTAATTCTATTCCCGCCCCCTATGGTAAGAAAATCACATTGATTTAATTATCATATAATAAAATATATGAAAAACGTTTAAACATATGTATATATGATTAAAACAAAAAATAAACCCAAAGTTTAATTAAAACCAAACTTTGAAAATAATCCATCCCCGCGCATTTTTCATCTCCGACCATACAAAAGAGATTAATTAATCCTCACGATTAATTAATGAATTCAACCCGCCAATCAGATCCTGCCCGATGAGTTTATTTAACGAATAATTACATTGGGCTCGCGTCATTAAAACTCTGGCATCTCCCTGTCCCTTCGACCGTCCGATCGCCCTGTCAAAGATCTACGACCCTCATCCATTCCGCTGGCCATCCGCGTACGAAAGATAACGCGCGATGGCCAAACGATTTTCAAACATTGTCGTGCTACGTGTCAGTCGTTTTATCGCATCGCTGCCCTTCCGCCTAAAACTGCCTTCCCTCACAAGCAGTACGATAGAAACCGCTTACCACCTTCCCCCCCCCCGTGACTCATCTGTCGTACATGTTGACGTCATTAATTAAAACCCGCCACCCTTTGAATTTGTAAATAAAACGAAAAGAACTTGCGTTTTTTTTATTATATCGTGCACAGTGAACGACCAGACTCCCATGCAGTAAAACCCTTTGTAACCCAGCTGCGCTACCTGAAGCCTCTGTTAACCAATTCGAGCATGGTTTACCTCCCAAAAATCATTCTAGATTCACTCCGCAGACCTCTCAAAATCAAATGAAACCTTTTCGACCTCCCCTGAAAACCAATGCTTTCTTAAAAATTTGTTTTGTTTTACAGGTGATCAGAAGACCACATCCTTGGATAAACAGTCTTAATACTAGTCATAAGACTTGTTTACTCCAAGAGTGTTATCAAATCTATTCAAACAGAGATGGAAGATAAAACATACAGTTGAAAGACAAGCAAAGGAAACAGGATATTAAACAATTTACTGTTGAAACAGACAGTAAAAACCTAAACTACACATTGAAGGTAAAAGGACATAGTAAAGAATAGTTAAAGAGTATCAGTGGTTAAAGTGTATCAGGTAAAAGTCAGAGTGAAAGTTAAAATGAAGTTACAGAGCAGTCAAAGGTAAAACAGTAAAAGTAATTACAGAGGCAGTAAAATGGTAAAAAGAGGAGATGAAAATACTTTCACCAACATTTAAGTTTATCTAAAGTGAAAGTAAAACAGTTAAAAGAACAAAAAAGTGAAAAGATGAAAAACACAACAAGAAGGAACATTTTTGCAGAAATTTAATGTTTTAGTCATTGTTTTTCAGAAACTATTGTGATCAATCCAAGATAAATTTAGCAAAACTGAAGGAATTTTATGTATTTAAGAGGACCATATACAAAAACCTCTCTCACTTTTCTAACAGCTATTATGGTTTTGGAAATATTAAACAATGATGGAAAGCACTTTTTGCATAAAATACCAGTTAAGTCATCATTTTGCAGAGAAGATTGTGGTAAATAAAAAATACATAATACAAAACTGAAGGAATTTTTTGTTCCTAAGAGACATATCTACAAAAACCTATCTCACTTTTTGCACAGTGATTTCAGAATGAGAGATACATGCACATCTTTACAGGTTATTTTTCAGACTTTGTAAAACTCTGTTTTACACATATTTTTGTAGAGCCTTTTGTGCATAGCTGGAGAGGAATTTGGGGAAACGGAAAGAGGTTTATATCACCAACATATTAATATACAATAACCTCTTTCACGTTTTACATATCTATTACGGATTGAGAAATAAAAAGGTCTCATTGGACCCCAAATTTGCAGAATTGTTGGAGCAGAATTGCACAAAGAAAGGAAGCAGTTAGTGACTTGGATGCCTCATCATCAACTAAGAGTTGGATCAAATTCGAATTCTCCTCTTTGTCATCACCTATCCATAAAAAATAGTTCCAAATAGATGCATTAGTTTGAGTGTCCTTTAATTAAGTTCTATTTATGTAAAATAGTTGGAGAGATTTGTGAACTAATCTTGATATTTTTTCAAGATATTTTAGTTTAGAATTTGTATAAATACTTCACTCTTGGAAGTATTTTGGGTGGATTCTTCTACTTTGCTGTAACATTGACTTTTTGGAATAAAAGTGTTTTGGAGAAACTTCTTTGTGGCTTGCTGGATGATGATTTGAAGCTCAAGACTTTTTGCAGGATTCATGTGTCAGACTACAATTCAATAAGTCTTTTCTATCCTATGTTTTAAGTTTTATATCTGTTTATAATATCACTGTGTTCCATTTCTGAATAATTGACATAAAAGAATAAATCAGAACTTACTTAAGTGTACTCTGATTTCAATTGTGATTATTCTAAATGTTTTCTTCTAAATTGGTTATAAACAATGAATTCTTAATTGCTCTTGTTTCGCTGGTTTAAACATTTTGATTAATATAGTAAAGAATTCTTAACTGCTCTTTATTTGTAATCATTCACTTTCTTTCTTTGAACATTTTGAAAGATTCTTAATTTCCTTTCATCCCTTCAAAATCCATTCCATTCACTTTAATTTCTAAAATTGTTCTCTGTTTGGCTATCTTGCCCTGCAAAGCCATCTTGTGTGTAGAATATTAATCCAGTAAAGCCATCCTTTTGACTCCATATCCCAATGGCCTGAAAATATTCAACCTTGCCTTTAGTTGGCAGATTCCACCATTCAAATTCAAACAAAATTCTTGGACTTATAACTAGCCTAAAACTTTCTAAGAACAAAGCTAAATTTTAAAGAGAGAGCCCTCTCTGGATACAGATTGGCTAGATTCTGTATCTGAAGGTTGGTTTGTGGTTACCTTGGATTTACTTTCCTTTTCCACAACTTCAAGGAAAATCTGAGTGATAAAAGGCTGGACTATGGTTGTCGGGTAGCAGCGTAGACCATTGGGATCACGAGAGAGTGTAGGCCCCCGGAGCAAGTGATGATGCAACCGAGTTTCAAAATTCACAATGTCGAGAGGACACGGTACCAGCTGGTTATGCGGTCGGTAGGAAGGACGAGTGGTGGGTATCTTCAGCTCACAGATGGTGGCCGGAGTAGTGTATGTTATTTGCACACATAATGAAGCAAATTGTTGCAACGGTCTGTTGTCTTTGCTTTCCTTTTTCTTTTTTTTAACTATACACTTGTTTTTTTCTTCTTCTTTTTAATATATATTTTTTATTTTCTTTTCTTGATTTTTTTCCCCGATTTTCAATATATTTTTACCTTTTTATTTTTTTTCCGCACTTATATATATATATCCTTGGTCATTTTTTAAAAAGAAGAATAAGAAAAAAAAAACTATAATATATTTATAAACAAAAAAAGAGTTAAATATATATATATATATATATATATATATATATATATATATATATATTTTGTTTATAAATATATTATACTTGTTTTTTTTCTTCTTCTTCTTTTTAAAAAATGGCCAAGGACCTCTGATGAACTCAACAGTAGTGGAGAAACTGCAAAGGTTTAGCGAAATGCTTCAACGGAAACAATGTTAACAATTTTGATGGTCAAGGACTTGGATCGAAAAGCGTGGCTCTGTGTAGCATAGGTGGCCAGAAGATCGACTGCTCTGATACCAAATGAAGAAAACAAAGTTTCTTCTCAAGTTAAATGCTCCAAAAGACTTAGAATACAAATATATCCATCAGGATACAAATATTATATTAGAAGTATGATGAATGAGATAGATCATGAATGTTACAAATGAGTCCTGCTTATATACCTATGCAGGTGCCTCTTCACGAAAGGTCATGTCTTATCAGACATGGCCTTTCAACCTAATTACTAATTAACTAATTAATGACTATTTACATTATTTTATTCATTACAAGGGTGATTAGTCCAAGCAAGACAAGACGCTTTGTACGAATAAACCTTGTTCATGTTGTGGTGTACATGGACATTATACTCATGATTGTCCCCTTTTACCCCAGATGCACCAGTTGTGGGAATCCCAAGCAACATCTAGGGGACAAAAACCCACCACGTCGCTTCCTCCAAACAATGTGCCAGCTCAACTGGTTGTGTTTACTAATCCTTTCCCTTGACAAGGATATGTTGCTGCCTAACCCCATCAATATTAGGCCGCCCCTCAACCCCCACACTCTGGTACCCCTTATTACCATATTATAATGATGAATTCTGAAGAGGTCAATACTGCTGATGTCAACCTTCAGACCTAGTCGCTCCAATATGACAAGAAACCCACTACATCTACAACTGAGTCCCAAACCAAAGTATTCACAAAGACAATTCAAGCACCAAATGTTCCCTTATAGATCCCTCAACCTAAGGAATAAGTCATTCCAAATATTCCAAATATACCTAAAGGGCCATTACAATGAAATTCGGCTTCTTCCAAAGCCGCCCACACCTATAACATAGTAGATGACTTGGCACAGTCCCCTGCCACTATGTAAATGCTAGAATTCATCCAGACATGCCCATCACAATGAAAAGATCTAGTATATACTTTGGGCACTGCAGATCCTTTATAGGTGTTATCACTCTAATAATTCCCCAAGTTCTGAGATTTTGATTTATAGTTTAAAGAACATTAGAAGTAACCACAAACCTACTTTTAAACTCTAGGATCTAGTCTTCCTAGGGTTCAGAGAGGGCTCTCTCTATAACATTTAACTTTGTTTTTAAATATATGATATTAGGCTAGTTATGTTGTGCAAATTGGTTTTGATATTTGATTTGGTTTGGTTAGAAAAATCACTTAATGAGATGGATAGTGATAGATCTGTTTCTCCATTGGGAAAAGGATTCAAATGTCACGTAGACAAGACTAGGATCAATGTCAAAAAGTGAAATATTTTCAGGGCAAGATCCACAGGTCATTGAAGATCTTGGAAGGCTGATTGATGAAGTGGTTTGATCGAGATAAAGATAAATTAAGAATTCTTTGATCCAGATAAGGAAGGAGAAGACAGAGGTCATTCGAAAGAGGAAGAAATTAAGGGTTCCCTACTCTGGAAATCAGCAGAAAACATAGAAATGATAAATAGTTAAAGACAGGGTGATTTTAACAAATCCTGTAATAATATTTCTGATTTATCATTCAAATTTAGAACACATATATGGATGCATGTAAAACATAAGAAGATAAAAAATGACAGCAGAAAGTACTTCACTTCAATGGCTTATCACATCAATCCTGAAATATGATGCTTTATGATTTGATCTAGTCTACTACTTGAACTTGCTACAAAAAGCCTTCAGGTACAGAAAAATTGACTATAGAAATCTTCAGCTATTTATTCCACAATAATACTTCAAATATTGAAGTATTTATACAGAAAAGTTTACAAAATATCCTAGAATACTCATAGGAATTTTCTAAGGAAAATAAAATATCTTTTACAACAATATAGTGAAAGTTGCTTAACAACTTAGCAAGCTGTCCTATTTATCCAAATAAAATAGAAATGTTGTTTTGGATTGGGTATAGCTGGCTACTTTGTTTTCTTCTTTGCTGGAAAAATATCTTTTAAATCTACTTTGAAATGTTATCTCTTATCTGATACTCTTTCATCTGATAGACTTTACCATCTGATACTCTTTAATGACTGATACACTTTAACTGCCTTACTGCTGTAAATTTCTGTTTTTACTGTGTAAAAGCAACAAACTATTTTTCATCCTTTTCATTGCAATTTGACTTTTACAGTAAGTCAATTAGTTTTTCCCAAAATTCTTCATCAGGGATTTTAATCTTTTTTAACTTCCTAAAGTTCTCATATGCCTCTATGTATCTAGAAAATGTTGGTTTGACCACAAAGAGGTGTTTTATCTCATGTTGTAGATAAAATGGGTCTTCAAATCTTTTATGTAGAACTTTTCTTGTAAGAATTCCTTGTCCTTTTGTTTTATTTACCTACTCTTTTGCATGATCTCTTATCTTCTTGTTGTAGTCTACTTGTGGCATAAGTTTATCATTAAAACAAGAATATTTGGCAAACCTTTTTGCCTTAAGATTTCAAATTTAACCAAAAATTTACTATGTTCATGTTTCCACACTTTTCTTCTAGCTGCTTCATCAAGTTTTTCTTTGAAATTACTTTTCTTATTTCAAGAATTGTCTCTGTTCTATCAGTAATTTCTATCTCCTTCAATTCTTGCTTGTTCTTAGTGTTGAGAAATTTGATTATTTATAGGGCCTCTTCAGGTTTGGCACCTAGTTCATCTTTTTTTTCTAAATCTCCTCTTGAGCTGCCTGTAGTAAATCCTTTTTCTCATAAATTACTTGTATTGATGGCCAAACATCATTGATGGACTCAATGATTTTGGTCCATAGTTGATTCTTCACATAGATAGGTTCTTTCAAGGTTAAATCCTTTTGTAAGTTCTTAAACTCGAAATTTAACCTGTTATCCATTTTTTCCTAAGTTTTAGCATTGATTTGGGCTAGCTTCTTAGTGTCTTCCAAATTTTCAATCATTTTCTTCAACCTATTGATTTCATTGGTTTGAATTGGCATTTCTTCCATGGCCTTAATGAGTTTATTGGCTTCATCAGATTGTTGAGCTACTATGGTAGAGGATTCTGTAGCTGAAGTAGTGGAGGAAGTCACTGGTACTGCTGTGTCCAGTGGTACATTTGGTGCCAACTCTTCTACCAATGTATAAGGAAAAAATTTTGTTGCCATGGGAATTACTGTAGGAACTTCTCGTGCTTTTGTAGTTTCTCTTTCATGGACAAGCTTGTCCATTTGGATTTACATCTCTTTAATTTGTGTTGTCATTTATAAAATCAAGTTCATCATATCATTTTTTTGGCTTGCCTCTTACACAATTTCCTTGGCTTATGGATGTTCTTTTGGTGGAAACTTGAGTTGTTTTCTAAGTGCTACAATATCAACATTCTTTTTCTTCACCAATTCGTCTGCAACTTTCATATTGGCAGGGTCATATCCTACTTGAATCACCAATTCTTCTAAAGACTTAATTCTAAGGTCTTTAACATATGAGGAAGCCTTTTCAACCTTCATTTGATCTGTCATATTTATTACTGTGTTCTGGAGATTTTGGGCACTCATTTCCTTTGTAGTCATAGTAGAATAAAGCATCTCAAAAGTTTTTCTATGAAATTCAATTTGATCTAATGGATGAATGCTATCAATAGGTACTTTAAGGTCAACCTTTTGTAACCTACTACTATTTTGGGTGTCTTGAATGTTGGTTGAAGTATTGACATAATCAACTTCTTGTTTGAATAATTAAAAGCTGATAAAAGCCTATTATTGATCCCTGGTGTTTGTTTTAAATACTGAGAATAAATCTCATTCTTCATTTCTTCATTCTTGGCTTTTATTTTCTTATATTTCTCCATGATTTAAATATCTTTATCCTCTGCTGGATGTGAGGAGGATGCATCCATACTTTTTTTTTTCTCAATTACCTATGTGTTTGAAGTAGTAGGATGCTCTTCATTTATTATCTCTATGGCGGGCTCATTGTTAGTTTTTGGAACATCTGTATCTTCCACTTCTATGGTCTCTTTTTCTTTATCAAATGAATTAAGTTTAGGATTATTATTATATCTAAGTTTAAACCTAGTCTCTGTTGTTGTTTCAGCAGTGTAGGTACCTTCTTCTCTGACTCTTTTAGTAGCTTTATCTTCTTGATTCACAGTTTTCAAGGTGTGACTAGTATCACCCTGTTTAACTGTTTCTACCAAGGTATTTTCTTACCTCTATTCCTACATCCCTGTGATTGCAAATAAAAGGTCCTACTTGGTTCTTCAGCTTAAATTGAGTCTTCTTTTTGGCAGCCAAGAAGTTTATAGAATCTGAATTTAGAATTTTCCTTATGTACTCTAAGGCAAACACTCTCATTGGGACATACTTAGGTAGTTTATAGGGTAAAATATTTGACCCAAAAAATCTGATCTCTGTATGATTTTGGTAAAGGTACCAATCTGCAGTTCTACTTTGTTCTGACAGCTGTACCACTTTCTTTATCTCATCATCAACTCTTGGTTGTACACTGTTAGTCAATGTGTTTATCAATGCATGAACAAAACAATCTATAAAATCCACATAAGTGAATTATGTTAATTATTTTCTAATTAGAGATGTCCAAAAGATAACTGATAGTGGATTCCCTTCTACATCCAATTTCTAAAGGTTTATTAGGAATTTATCTGCTTGGAAATAAAGGAACATGTGAAAGAGGAAGGATGAATATCTGAAAACTCTTTCAGTGGGAAATTTCACAAGTCGATCATGGATATTATCAGCTATGTATTCAGCATAATTGTAAATGACAGAAGGAGGCTGTCCAGGTATAAAGGTAGATAGAAAACCAAGAATTGAATCATCTGTATGCTCATCATTAAATAACCTAGGATAAAGGATAACATAGAAATGACATGCCTTGACCTTTTAGGAAATTTGGAAGTAGAATAAGGAGGGTTTATCTTTGGGATTTCAACATATGCAGACATAAATAATTGGAAGATCTGAAACCTTTTATGAAAGTTCAGAATAATGTAAAGCTTTGTGAGTGCTTATATGGATAAGGGAACTGCATTGGGATCTGGTTTCAGCTGAAGCATTAGGTTAATGGACTCTACAATAATAGTAAACAATACTTCTTTGTTAGCATCAACCATGGCTCTTTTTTCAAGTAAATAATAGGATTGACACAACCTAATGACTTCTGGAAATTTATGAGTATCTGGGACTACATACTTGGGTAGATTTGACTCCCAAATTTGAACTTCATCTGCTTGATCTAATGATTTTTCAAGACTCCAACAGTGGAGGTCTAGAAGATTAAATTCTATCACTGGATCAACTATTTTGTAATATACATCAGCTAAGGGTGTATGCTCAATATCTACAATAGAAGGTTTTAGAGGGTTTACAACAATAGTGGTTTTGGAAGGCATTGTTGGGTTTTATTTTGACATTTTAGACCTTCTGGATGCTTAAAACTCTCTATTTATGCTTTTTTGTACTCTTTTGTAAGCTTAAACTATTTACAAAAGGTATTTCTGGTGTGACAGAGGTCTATTGAATATTAATAGGCACAAATTGGCTCTCTTTTTAGTTTAAACCTTCAAATTTAACTCTATAACTGATCTTCGAACTCTTTAAAGGTTCAGGAAAACATAGAACTAGGGTTTTCTGCTCTTCTTGGATAAACTGGACTAAAATGGTTCAATTTAGACATAGAAAGATTCTGAGTGTTTATAAAGGGTTTCTTTAATCAATTAAAGAGTCTTTAAAGTTTGTGAAAGGCTAAAAATACTCCAATTTTGATTTAAAAATAGATTACAGTATCAAAATCATAATTTTATCAGATTTTAGCAGCAAATTCGTTCTTTACAGGAAAAAAATAAGGGTCTTTCCATGGGCGAACAACTTTAAAATTCTTAGTTTCTTAGAAAATTGGTTATTTCAAATGAAGGGAAGGTTATTTTCTTCGAGGAATACCCGTTTTTAAGGTATTTGATCTTTAAATTGGTTTTCCAAGGCGTCAGAGAGGATTTTTGATGGTTGTTGAATTCTTTGGAAGTAAATTGGAAGATTTAGAAGGTCGCTGCAACAATTTCAATGGATTTTCTGGTTCTTTGGCATGAAAACATGACTATGGCACTTTTTCTTCAGTCCGAGATGGTTTTAAAATTCAAAAAAGGGGTTTAAGTTCATGCATATGAATCTTTATAGTGAATTTAGGTTTAAACAGTATCAACATTGAATGGCAGTCAAATCAGAGGAAGGGTGGTTTTAGCGCTGGGAGGAGAAAACCATTAGTGGTTATCGCATGGGCTTAGAGTGGTAAATTTTTTATTTGGATCGAATGTGATCCAATCTCTTATCGCCGCATGGAGGAGAGAGAACGGAATGAAACTGCTTATTTCAAAAATCTTAAAATGATTACCGATCGCACTTTTAGAAATGCGATATCACATATGGATCGTCAGATCTAGAGGGAGGTGTGCGAATGGTGGAGATTAATTGGTAGAGTTTCTTGGAGTGTGGGGCATGGGGCTCGAGAAATATTATTTGTTAGGGTTTAAATAATATTTTTAAAACATATGTTTTTAATGTAAAATCTAGTGTAATAAGCAGGATATGTTGAATATGGTTTACACAATAAATGAATGATTTTCATGTGTATTGCAAGGGGTGAGTTATTTAAATATAATATGTTTTTAACCTATGGAGAGGCGAGGTAATATTTAACACATGGTTTTTTAGAACCATAGGTTAACGTTTATAAAAATGGGTTTGGAATATTAAAAATAAAGTACTTAATATACCTACGGGAAGGGGTAGATATAAAGTGTTTAATACATTATGTTAGAGTTAATATGAGATGAATATAATGAATGGAAAATACATAAAATAAACTAATCAAAGTGTAAAAATAGGCATTTGAGCACAATAATGGTCCCATTTTAAATATTTACACATAATACTTGGGATAATTTGTATTTTTTGGGTTTTTGAATGTTTTTGCATGAAATGAAATTAGTTAAAGGGGATTTTTTAGTTTCCCTAACTAAAAGTATTTTTTAACTTAGGAAAAGGGATTATATTTTTGGAAAAGGGTGAATATGTTGAGGAAATGGGCTTTTATGAAGGGAATCCAGTACTTTACCAATCAGTCATCAAGCCTTGGGTCCGATCTCAACAGAATTTAGAGAAATGCTCCGAGCCTCTTTAACTGAAGGTTTTGAATACTGGAACATTGTGGGGGAAGGGAAATTAGTAATTTTCTAGATGATGTTTTATTACATGCCTTGAACAACTGCTTTCTACCTACCCATCATTATTCTAACATTTTTTACTTCATTTGCATGGGTGCATTTAAGCTTGCAACCTAAATCCATTTTTCTTTAAAAGTAGGAAACTATCTAATTCTAACCTTAATTCATCCGAGGGCTCAGATTAAACTGTTGAGCTTCTCATTTATTCTCTAACTATCTACTGATTTTTCAAGTTTAAATTGTTTGAAATATCTTTATTCTCTATCTAAAACATGAAATTTAAAGCATGAAAAGTTAAGATTAAAATATTTTATTCATCATGGATTATGGCATTTTAAACAATCTGCACATAATCATTATTTTTGCAGTAAAAGTAAAAAGTAGTGACATTTTGACTTGCTCACTTTCATGTCTTATTCTTATCTCTTTTTTTTCACTTTTTTTTTGGGTCCATTTTTTATTCTTTTTGATCTTTTCTTTTCAAGTCCTTTGATATTTATTTTAGGACTTTTACCCTCTTTTCATTTTTTATTATTTTCAAATATGGGAAAACAATTTGTAGAAAGCAAGGTATGTACGTATTTACAAGACTAATCATAGTCAACTCAAAAATTATGAACCCTATTATTATAGGACCCTAACGGTGGTTCCACATGGGGATGTCATTTCCTGGTGAAATGTCAAGAACTTTGAGACTAGTAGCCTTTGAATTTTGACTGATCTGACCTTGTAAGTGTTATTTTGATCTCTGCAATTGTTCATACTTATGAAATTTTACCTCTCAAAGCATAGGGCCTTCTCTCTGTGCTTTAAATTTGTTAGGAAAAACATCCAATCCAATCTAAAATATTGCAATGTCATATACAATAGATAAATTAAACAAGAATTAACTATTGGTTACTTCTGAAGAGTAATAGTGCTTCAACATTTTTCCATTGAAAGGTCCTCCTAGCAGATCTGATCCATCCATTTCTTTCAAAAAGAAAGCATTGTTACCTTTGTCACCATAAATAACATAAGGTTATTTCTATAGGAAATCAAATTTCCCATGTTTACCTTTATCTTCTCTCCTTGAATCCCACTTTAGAACTTTGTTGCCAATGTAGAAATCATCTTATTTACTCTTTTTATCAAAAAAATTATTTATCTTATCTTGGATAACTTGAGACTTAAGATAAACCTATTCTCTTGTTTGCAGCAAGTGAATGGTTTGATTAATCCTTCTTTGAATGTCATTATTCTCAACTTGTACATCTTGAATTATCTTCATTACTGGTACTCCTAAGGAAGATGGAAAACCAACATCCATTCCATAAACAAGTTGGTAAGGGGATGTACCAATAGATTTTTTGGTGGTAAGTCTTTTTGTTATCTTCTAGTAATTTCTTGATAATGTTCACAAGGCCCTTATTGGAAGATTTAGCAAGGCCATTACCTTGATGGTAATATGCAGTAGAATGGCCTAGGGTAATGTGGTATTTATGGCAAAAGTCAATCATATTTTTAGATTTGAATGCAGTTGCATTGTCAGTGGTAATATTTTGAGGACATCCAAATCTTGAAAGTATGTTTCTTTCTAAAAAGGATAAAATGACAGTGTCAGTGGTTTGACTAGAGGGTATGGATTCTATCCACTTAGTAAAATAATCAGTGGTTGTAAGAATCCACTTATGTTGGGCTGATGATGGTGGGTGAATTTAACCAATGAAGTCAAGACCCCATTGTTGAAATGACATTTTTGTTGAGATGGGTTTTAAGGGAAGAGGTAACAACTTTTTCTTTCCCTCAAATATTTGACACTTGTGACAGGAGGTCACATACCTTTTTACATCTGCAAAAAAAGTAGGCCAGTAAAAACCAACTCTCAGGATATTTTCTATAGTAGTCTTCTAGTACAAATGTCCTCCATAGTCACCTGCATGAAATTCTTCTAAAACTTTGTCAGCTTCTTCTTTTAGCAAACAATTCAATAAAATTCCACTATGATATTTCCAAAAAAGTAGATTTTCTAATAAACAAAATCTTATTTCCTTTAGCTTTAAGAATCTAGCCTTTGTTCTTGATAATCCAGGAGGAGCTTGTAAATTTAGTACTACAAATATAATATTGCATACCATGGTGAGTCTGAAAAGGCTTCACTGATCTTTGGAGTCGCCATCTCTTCCTGGTCATCTACTTGGGAAATAAAATTTATGTCTAAAGCATGACAATTTGATTCAGCCATGAGTTTGGCTAAACCTTGACCTTTTATGAGTTTATTTGGTTTTATTTATATGTCATATTCCAAAATTGTAGCAATCCACTTTGCTATTTTACCATCAGGACCATTCTGAGTTAGAATGTCCTTCACAACTGCATTTGGAACATAGGCAATAATGTGTGAGTAAAGAATGTACACTCTAAAGTTTTTAATGGCCTTTACCAAAGCTAGGCCCTGTTTCTCCATGATATTATGCTTCAAAGTGGAATATTTGAGTGATTTTCTAAAGAAAGAAATGGGTTGCTCATAGCCTTGGTCATTTTTCTGTAGTAAAAATATAGCAATAGTGTGTTCTGAAGCAAAGGAAAAAATGATGAAATCCTTCTTAAAGTTAGGACTTATAAGGGTTGAGGTTTTGGTTAAGGCTTGTTTGATAGATTCAAATGATTTTTTAGCCTCAATAGTCCATTTAAGAACTGAATATTTTTTTAGCATATTATTGAGTCCTCCAATTATTTCAGCTAAATTGGAGATGAATCTTCTTAACAATTTCATTTTACCTAGAAAATCTTGTAACTCTTTTATGTTCCTAGGAGGACTAATATTAAGAAAGCCCTCTATTCTAATTCCTTCCTTAGATATAATTTGTCCTAGTAACTTACCTTCTTCTAATCCAAATAAAGTTTTCTTAGGATTTATGGAGATTCCAAACTTCCTACATTTAACAAAGACTTGCCTGAGATGATCCAAGTGTTCATAATCAGTCTTTGAAAATACAGTAATTTCATCTAAATAAATCACTAATAATTCATGAATTTCCTTTTTAAAGGCTATATCCATAGCTCTTTGAAAAGTAGCCCCTGCATTCATTAACCCAAAAGACATTTTTACATACATAAAAGTGCCCCATGGAGTAGTAAAAGAAGTTTTGGCTTGGTCCTCTGGTTGGACTAGAATTTGGTTATACCCTGAAAATCCATCTAAAAGTGAAATCATAGAAGAACAAATACCCTTTGTAAAATGTGATCCATCTTTGGTAAAGGGTAATTGTCTTTTAAATATACCTTATTCACATTTCTAAAATCAACACATAATCTAATTTCTCCTATCTTTTTTCTGGTGGGAACTAGATTAGAAACCCAATCAGAATATCTGATTGGTGCAATTATCTATGCATCATACATTATTTTTACCTCTTTTTCATCTAAAGGCATCAAAACAGGGTTAATCCTTCTTAACGTTTTTTTAAAAGGTTTTTGGTCCTCTTTTATAGGGTTTTTATGTTGTATTATGTTGGTGTCATAGGATTTTAGATCCTCATAACTCCAAGCAAAAACATCTTAATATTCCTTAAAAAGAGCTATGAATTTTTCTTGTTCTTCCTTAGGTAAAGCTTTGAAAAGTTTAATCATATTAGGTTTTAACTTTGTACCTATGTTACATCCTCAATATCAGATCTAAGTGGCTCCATTTTTGGTTTTCTTGCAACATCATTTGAGTCAAATAAGTCTTCTAAAGGAGCTAAGACTTTTGGTAAAATGTTATCTTTTAAGTTTAAAATATTAGATTCATCATCAACTATCTCTTCAATTTATACTTTCTCTAAGTTATTTATGTCTGATTGAATAAATTTAGTAGATTTTGTAAACTTTAATTTATTTACATCTATATTATTCAAATCAATTTCACTATCTAAATTCTAATCTAATGTACAGTCTGTGTCTATTTTATGATTCTAAAATTCAACTTCATTGTTCATAAAATGGTAAATCTATTGATCTTGTGAGAAAATTTGCCAATATTTAAGATTATCTGGAATGATTGTTCTGTGTTTGACTTCTGCAGTATACTTATGATTTCGCTGAAATGGAAGATTACAGGTACTAGCAAAAGTTTCTAGGGAGTGAGCCTGTATGTTCTGTTTTCTTGGCATTGCAGAAAAATTACATTCCAATAGTTCATCTATCAAATCTAACACAATTTCTCTATATCGTCTTAATATTGGATTATAAACAAAATATTATCCATTTATTTGTTTTACAATCAACTCTAAATCTCCCATAATTGATACTCTCTTACCTCCTAAATTCCTAACAATCTGCAGTTCTAAAATAAGAGCTTCATATTCAGCCATGTTATTGGTACATTTGAAATTAAGTCTAAAAGCATGGCCTTCTGCATGATTATTTTTCACGTTAGTTATCCAAAATCCTACTCCTACTCCTAATTTATTGACTGAACCATCAAAATCTAAATGCCATAATGATTCATGAAAGGTATTTTCACTGTCTTGTGTTTTGTTTTTATCTTTTACTTCAATTTTGATTTCAGTATCAGTTTTAGAGTTACATAAGATGAAATAATCCATGTCATTCAGTGTGATGTAAATTGGGTAATTTCTTGGTCTTTCTACACTACTCACCATGTATTTCATCAATGTTTCCCTATAAAGTTTCTTTGGTTGGCCAAAAACTGATATGGTGGCATATGACATGTCCAATTGTAGAGATCCACGGTAATTTGGCTCCCCATGAGCGAGATAAGAGCATTCCATACTTGGGAGGGATGTCAACTACTACAATGTCCATGAGTATTCTTTTACCAAGCTATTGAACTAATGTAAGACACAAATATTTAATTAAACCTAAACATTTGACTTTGCTAGAATCAAATGAAAAGAGATCTTTATAAGGTCTTGTGATGTCTAAGTTCAGGGTTTCCATTATTTCTTTTGGCATTAAATTGTGTGAAGCCCCTAAATCTAACATTGCATTGTGTAATATTTGATCATGAATAGTTAAGCTAATGTAAAATAGTGGAATTGATCCATCTTGGTGTTTTCCATTGATATCAAGACCAAAAATCAACTCTGGTTGAATCATTCAAGTTTACTAAGTCTTCTCCATTATTCATGTTTAAGGTTTCAGTGATAGTTGTTTTGTACAAATCATGTTTTACCAATTCTATCAAAGGAATTGGTATTTTAAAATTTTCAATTTCAACTTGTAAATTAAATGAAGGTTGTGATTTACTAAGTTAAATTAACTCTTCTTTAGTAACTGTAGTTTGAGTAGTTTTATCTTCTTTTCCTACAACTGTTTTTTCATTTTCAGTTTGTGTTTCTTGTGTCTTACTACTCTTAGTTTTCTTTTTAGGAATGGCTTAAGAAGCACTAGATGCTTTTTCAGATTTTGAATTATCAGAAGATGTTTTGACAATGGAAGCTTTTGGATCTGCTAATTTTGGATCGACAATGGGTGTTTTGGAATCTAAAGTTGTTGTTTTTGCAGAATCAGATGTTTTGACAGTAGTAGATTTTTGTAAATATGTTGATGTTTGGACAACCTCATCTGTTATATCAACAATCTTGGGACTGGGTGAAATTTTAGGGCTGGAAACTTTCTGGGATGAATTGGATTTTTATTTATTTTCCCTAGGGAGAATTTGCAGAACTTTTGTAGTCGAAGCTTCTACTGTTTTCTTAGTTTGTGTTTAAGCAGATTTCTTAGTACATTGTCAAATATACAAAATCTTACTGCCTTTAGCTTTAAGAATCTAACTTTTGTTCTTGATAATCCAAGAGGAGCTTGTCAATTTAGTAATACAAATATAATATCTGCATACCATGGTTAGTTTGAAAAGGCTTCACTGATCTCTGGAGTCGCCATCTCTTCCTGATCATCTACTTGGGCAATATAATTTATGTCTAAAGCATGACAATTTGATTGAGCCATGAGTTTGTTTAAACCTTGACCTTTTATGAGTTTAGTGGGTTTTGTTTCTATGTCATATTCCAAAATTGTGGCAATCCACTTGCCTCTTTTACTATCAGGATCATTCTGAGTTAGAATATCCTTCACAACTATATTTGGAACATACACAATAATTTGTAATTAAAGAATGTACACTCTAATGTTTTTAATGGCCTTTACCAAAGCTAGGGCCTTTTTCTCCATGATATTATACTTCAAAGTGGCATCTCTGAGTGATTTTTCAAAGAAAGCAATGAGATAATCATAGCCATTGTCATTTTTCTGCAGTAAAACTGCAACAATAGTGTGTTCTGAAGCAAAGGAAAAAATGATGAAATCCTTTTTAAAGTCATGACTTATAAGGACTGGGGTTTTGGTTAAGGCTTGTTTGATAGATTCAAATGATTGTTTGGCCTCAATAGTCCATTTAAGAACTGAAAATTTTTACAGCATATTATTGAGTTCTCTAATTATTTCAGCTAAATTGGAGATGAATATTCTTAAAAAGTTAATTTTACCTAGAAAATCTTGTAACTCTTTTATGTTCCTAGGAGGACTAATATTAAGAATGGCCTCTATTCTGGCAGGATATATTCTAATTCCTTCCTTAGATATAATGTATCCTATTAACTTACCTTCTTCTAATCCAAATAAAGTTTTCTTAGGATTTAGGGAGATGCCGAACTTCCTACATTTAAGAAAGACTTGCCTGAGATGATCCAAGTGTTCATAATCTGTCTTTGAAAATACAATAATGTCATCTAAATAAATCACTAAGAAATCATGAATTTCCTTTGCAAAGGCTATATCCATAGCTCTTTGAAAAGTAGCCCCTTCATTCATTAACCCAATAGGAATTTTGACATACATAAAAGTGCCCCATCGATTAGTAAAAGCAGTTTTGGCTTGGTCCTCTGGTTGGACTAGAATTTGGTTATACCCTAAAAATCCATCTAAAAGTAAAATCCTAGGAGAACCAACTACCCTTTGTAAAATGTGATCCATCTTTGGTAAATGGTAAGTGTCTTTTAAAGATACCTTATTCAAATTTCTAAAATCAACACATAATCTAATTTTTCTTGTCTTTTTTCTGGTGGGAACTATATTAGAAACCCAATCAGAATATCTGATTGGTGCAATTATCTATGTATCGGACATTCTTTTTACCTCTTTTTCAATTAAAGGCATTAAAATTGGTTGATCCTTCTTAAATTTTTTTAAAAAAGTTTTTGGTCCTCTTTTATAGGGATTTTATGTTGTATTATGTTGGTGTCATAGGATTTTAGATCCTCATAACTCCAAGCAAAAACATCTTGGAATTCCTTAAAAAGAGCTATGTATTTTTCTTTTTCTTCCTTAGGTAAAGCTTTTAAAAGTTTAATCATCTTAGGTTTTAACTCTGTACCTATGTTACATTCCTCAATATTAGGTCTAAGTGGCTCCATTTTGGGTTTTCTTGCAACATCATTTGAGTCAAATAAATATTCTAAAGGAGCTAAGCCTTTTGGTAAAAAGTTATCGTTTAAGTTCAAAATATCAGATTCATCATCAAATATCTCTTCAATTTCTACTTTCTCTAAGTTATCTATATCCGATTGACTAAATTTAGTAGATTTTGCAAACTTTACTTTATTTACATCTATATTATTCGAATCAATTTCACTATCTAAATTCTGATCTAATGTACAGTCTGTGTCTATTTTACAATTATGAAATTCACCTTCATTGTTCATAAAATGGTAAATCTGTTGATCTTGTGAGAAAATTTTCCAATATTAAAGATTATCTGGAATGATTGGTCTTTTTTTGACTTCTATAGTATAATTATGATTTGGCTGAAATGGCAGATTACAGGTACTAGCAAAGTTGCTAAGGAGTGAGCCTGTATGTTCTGTTTTCTTGGTATTACAGAAAAATTACATTCCAATAGTTCATCTATAAAATCTAGCACATTTTCTCTATATCAGCTTAATCTTGGATTGTAAACAGAATATTATCCATTTATTTGTTTTACAATCAACTTTGAATCTCCCATAATTGATACTCTCTTACCTCCTAAATTCCTAGCAATTTGCAGTCCTAAAATGAGAGCTTCATATTCAACCATGTTATTGGTACATTTGAAATTAAGTTTGAAAGAATGGTCTTCTGCATGATTATTTTCCATATTAGTTATCCAAACTCCTGATCCTACTCCTAATTTATTGACTAAACCATCAAAATCTAAATGCCATAATGATTCACGAAAGATATTTTCATTGTTTGGTGTTTTGTTTTTATCTTTTAGTTCAGTTTTGATTTTAATATCAGTTTCAGAGTTACATAAGATGAAAGAATCCATGTCAGTAGGGGTGATGTAAATTGGGTAATTTCTTGGTCTTTCTACACTACTCACCATGTATTTCATCAATGTTTCCCTATAAAGTTTCTTTGGTTGGCCAAAAACTGATATGGTAGCATATGACATGTCCAATTGTGGAGATCCCTATAATTTGGCTCCCCATGAGCGAGATAAGAGCATTCCATACTTGGGAGGGATGTTAGCTACTAAAATTTCCATGAGTATGCTTTTACCAGGATATTGAACTAATGTGACACACAAATCTTTAATTAAACCAAAACATTTGACTTTGCTAGAGTCAAATGAAAAGAGATCTTTGTAAGGCCTTGTGATGTCTAAGTTCAATGTTTCCATTATTTCTTTTGGCATTAAATTGTGTGAAGCCCCTGAATCTAACATTTCATTGCGTAATATTTGATCATGAATAGTTAAGCTAATGTAAAACAGTGGAATATTTGCTCATAGGAATTTTCTAAGGAAAATAAAATATCTTTTACAACAATATAGTGACAGATGCTTAAAAACTTAGCAAGTTTTCATATTTATCCAAATAAAATAGAAATGTTGTTTTGGATTGGGTATAGATGGCTGCTTTGTTTTCTTCTTAGCTTGCAAAAGTTATTTTAAATCTGTTTTGAAATTTTATCTCCTATCTAATACTTTTTCATCTGATAGACTTTACCATCTGATACTCTTTAATGACTGATACAATTTAACCTCCTTACTGTTGTAAATTTTTGTTTTTACTGTGTAAAAAAAACAAACTGTTTTTCATCCTTTTCATTTCAATTTTCCTTTTACAGCAAGTCGATGAGTTTTTTGCAAAATTATTCATTGGGGATTTTAATCTTTTTCAACTTCCTAAAGTTCTCATCTGCCTCTATGTATCTAGAAAATGTTGGTTTGACCACAAAGAGGTGTTTTATCTCATGCTATAGATAAAACAGGTCTTCAAAGCTTTTATGTAGAACTTTTCCTGTAGGAATTCCTTTTCCTTTTGTTTTATTTACCTGTTCTTTTGCATGATCTCTTATCTTCTTGTTGTAGTCTTCTTGTGGCATGAGTTTATCGTTAAGAACAAGAATATTTTGCAAACCTTTTTGCCTTAAGATTTCAAATTTAAACAAAAATTTAGTTATGGCTATGTTCATGTTTCAACACTTTTCTTCTAGCTGCTTCATCAAGTTTTTCTTTGAAATTAATTTTCTTATTTCAAGAATTGTCTTTGTTTTGTCAGTAATTTCTATCTCCTCCAATTCTTGCTTGTTCTTAGTGTTGAGAAATTTGATTATTTCTAGGGCCTCTTCAGGTTTGGCACCTATTTCATCCCTTGTTTTCTGAATCTCCTCTTGAACTACCTGTAGTAAATCCTTTTTCTCATAAATTACCTGTATTGATGGAAAAGCATCATTGATTGATTCAATGATTTTGGTCCATAGTTTATTCTTCACATAGGACATAGGTTCTTTCAAGGTTAAATACTTTTGTAAGTTCTTCAACTCAAAATTTAACCTATTATCCCTTTGTTCCTGAGTTTTAGCATTAATTTGGGCTAGCTTCTTAGTGTCTTCCATATTTTCAATCATTTTCTTCAACCTATTGATTTCATTGGTTTGAATTGACATTTCTTCCATGGCCTTAATGAATTTATTGGCTTCATCATACTGTTGAGCTACTGTGGTAGAGGATTATGTAGCTAAAGTAGCGGAGGAAGTCAATGGTACTGTTGTGGCTAGTGGTACTTTTGGTGCCAACTCTTTTGCCAGTGTTGAAGGAACAATTGTTGTTGCCATGGGAATTACTGTAGGAACTTCTTGTGCTTTTGCTGTTTCTCTTTCATGGAAAATATTGTCCATTTGGATTTCCATCTCTTTAATTTGTGCTGTCATTTTTAAAATAAATTTCATCATATCATATTTTTGGCTTTCCTCTTGCACAATTTCCTTAGCTTGTGGATTTTCTGTTGGTGGAATCTTGAGTTGTTTTCTAAGTGCTGCAATATCAACATTCTTTTTCTTCACCAATTCTTCAGCAAATTTCACATTGGCAGGGTCATATCCTACTTGAATCACCAATTATTTTAAAGACTTAATTCTAAGGTATTTAGCATATGAGGAAGCCTTTTCAACCTTCATTTGATATCTCATATTTATTACTGTGTTCTAGAGCTTTTGGGCACTCATAGCCTTTGTAGTCATAGTAGAATAAAGCATCTCAGAAGTTTTCCTGTGAAATTCAATTTGATCTAATGGATGAACGCTATCAACAGGTACTTCAAGGTAAACCTTTTTGTATTATGTTGTTGTTTTGGGTGTCTTGACTGTTGGTTGAATCATTGACATAATCAACTTCTTGTTTGAATAATCAAAAGCTGACAGAAGCCTATTATGGATCCCTAATGTTTGTTTTAAATACTGAGAATAAATCTCATTCTTGATTTCTTCATTATTGGCTTTTATTTGCTTAAATTTCTCCTTGATGTCAATACCTTTATGCTCTGCTGGCTGTGAGGAGGATGCCTCCATAATTTTTTGTTTCTCAATTACCTGTGTGTTTGAAGTTGCAGGATTATCTTCATTTATTATCTCTGTGGCTGGCTCATTGTTAGTTTCTGGAACATCTGTATCTTCCACTTCTATGATCTCTTTTTCTTTATCAACTGAATTAAGTTTAGGCTTATTATTATATTTGAGTTTAAACCTAGTCTCTGTTGTTGTTTCAGCAATGTAGGTACCTTCTTCTCTGACTCTTTTAGTAGATTTATTTTCTTGATTCATAGTTTTCAAGATGTGACTAGTATCACCCTGTTTAACTGTTTCTACCAAGGTATTTTCCAACCACTCTGCTTGATTAGAAAATTGTTCAATCTCTGGATTTTTATCATGGATATAAGGGGTGAATTTACATTTTACCCTCATTTTACTTAGAATTCCCCGAGGATCATAATTCTATAAGAAACTTTCTTCAAATTTTTACGCCAACAATTGTTTTGTTGCCTCTATTCCTACATCCCTGTGATTGCAAATAAAAGGTCCTATTTGGTTCTTCAGCTTAAATTGAGTCTTCTTTTTGGCAGCCAAGAAGTTGATAGAATCTGAATTTAGAATTTACGTTATGTACTCTAAGGCAAACACTCTCATTGGAACATACTTAGGTATTTTATAGGGTAAAATATTTGACCCAAAAACTATGATCTCTGTATGATTTTGGTAAAGGTACCAATATCCAGTTCTACTTTGTTCTAATAGTTGTAACACTTTCTTTATCTCATCACTGACTCTTGGTTGTACACTGTTTGTCAACATGCTTATCAATGGATGAAAAAAACAATCTATGAAATCCACATAAGTGAATTCTGTTGATTCTTTTCTGATTAGAGATGTCCAAAAGATAACTGATACTAGATTCCCTTCTAAATCCAATTTCTAAAGGTTTATTGGGAATTTATCTGCTTGGAAATAAAGGAACATGTGAAAGAGGAAGGATGAATATCTAAAAACTCCTTCAGTGGGAAATTTAATAAGCTGATCATGGATATTATTAGCTATGTATTCAACATAATTGTAAATGACAGAAGGAGGCTATACAGGTATAAGGGTAGATAGAAAACCAAGAATTGAATCATCTGTATGCTCATCAGTAAAATAACCTAGGATAAAGGATAACATAGAAATGACATGCCTTGACCCTTCAGGAAATTTGGAAGTAGAATAAAGAGGGTTTATCTCTGGGATTTGAACATATGCAGGCATAAATGATTGGAAGATCTAAAACATTTTAGGAATGTCTAGACTAATGTAAAGCTTTATGAGTGATTCTATTGATAAGGAAACTGCATTGGGATCTGGTTTCAGCTGAAGCATTAGGTTAATGGACTCTACAGTAATAGTGAACAATACTTCTTTGTTAGAATAAGCCATGGCTCTTTGTTCAGATTAATAATAGGATTGACATAACCTAATGACTTCTATACATTGATGAATATGTGGGACTACATACTTGGGTAGATTTGAATCCCAAATCTAAACTTCATCTTCCTGATCTAATGATTTTTCAAGACTCCAGTAGTGGAGGTCTAGAAGATTAAATTCTATCAATGGATCAGCTATTTTGTAATCTACACCAGCTAAGGGTGTATTCTCAATATCTACAATAGGACTTTGTAGAGGGTTTACACCAATAGTGGTTTTGGAAGGCATTGTTGGGTTTGATTTTGACATTTTAGGTCTTCTGGATGCTTAAAACTCTGTATTTAGGATTTTTGTACTCTTCTGTAAGCTTAAACTATTTATAGAAGGTATTTCTAGTGTGACAAAGGTATATTGAATAGTAATAGTCACAAACTAGCTCTCTTTTTGGTTTAAACCTTCAAATTTAACTCTAAAACTGATCTTCAAACTCTTTACAGGTTCAGGAAAAGGTAGAACCAGGGTTTTCTGCTCTTCTTGGATAAACTCGACTAAAATGGTTCAATTTAGGCATAGAAAAATTCTGAGTGTTTAGAAAGGGTTTCTTTAATCAATTAAAGAGTCTTTAAAGTTTTTGAAAGGCTAAAAATACTCCAATTTTGATTTAAAAATGGATTAGAGTATCAGGGTTTAGCAGCAAATCTGTTCTTTGCAGGAAAAAAATAAGGGTCTTTCTATGGGAAAACAACTTTACAAGGATTAATTTATCATAAAATTTGTTATTTCAAATGAAGGGAAGGTTATTTTCTTCGAGGAATACCTGTTTTTGCAGGTATTTGATCTTTAAACTAGGTTTCTGAGGCGTCGGAGAGGCTTTCTGATTGCTGTTGAAGTTTTTGGAAGTAAATTGGAAGCTTTAGAAGGTCGCTGCAACAATTCCAATGGCTTTTCTGGTTCTTTGGCATGAAAACAGGGCTATGGTGCTTTTTATTCACTCGGAGATGGTTTTAAAATGCAGAAAAATGGTTTAAGTTCATGCATATGAAGCTTTATAGTGAATTTATGTTTAAACAGTATCAACATTAAATGGCGGTCAAATTAGATGAAGGGTGGTTTTAGCACTGGGAGGAGAAAACCATTAGTGGTTATCGCATGGGCTTAGATCAGTAAATGGTTTATTTCGATTGAATTCGATCCAATCTCTTATCTCTGCATGGAGGAGAGAGAAGGGAACAAAACTACTTATTTCGCAAATCTAAAAATGATCACCGATCGTACTTTTAGAAATGCGATATTGCAACTGGATTGTCAGATCTGGAGGAAGGTGTGCGAACGATGGATATTACTTGGTAGATTTGCTTGGAGTGTGGGGCATGGGACCCAAGAAATCTTATTTTTCGAGGTTTAAATAATACGTTTAAAACATATGTTTTTAATGTAAAATCCAATGTAATAAGCGGGATATGTGTAATATGGTTTACATAGTAAATAAATGATTTTCATGTGTATAGCAAGGGGTGGGTTATTTACATATAATATGTTTTTAACCTATGGGGAGGTGAGGTAATATTTAACACATGGGATTTTTAGAACCATAGGTTAATGTTTATAAAAGTGGGTTTGGAATATTAAAAATAAAGGAATTAATATACCTACGAGAAGGGGTAGTTATAAAGGATTTAATACATTATGTTAGAGTTAATAGGCATTTGAGCACAATAATGGTCCCATTTTAAATATTTACACATAATACTTAGGATAATTTGTATTTTGTGGGTTTTTTGAATGTTTTTGCATGAAATGAAATTAGTTAAAGGGGATTTTTTACTTTCCCTAAGAAAAAGTATTTTTTAACTGAGGAAAAGGGATTATATTTTTGGAAAAGGGTGAAGATGTTGAGGAAATGGGATTTTATGAAGGGAATCTAGTACTTTTACCAATCAGTCAGTAAGCCCTGGGTCCAGTCCCAACAAAAGTTAGAGAATTTCTTTGAGCCTCTTTAATTGAATGTTTTGAATACTAGAACATTGTGGGGGAGGGAAAATTAGTAATTTTCCAGATTATGTTTTATTACATGCCTCAAACAGCTGCTTTCTACCTACCCATCATTATTCTAACATTTTTTACTTAATTTGCATGGCTGCATTTAAGCTTGCAACCCTAAATCCATTTTTCTTTAAAAGCAGGAAACTATATAATTCTAACCCTATTTCATCCGATGGCTTAGATTAAACTATTGAGCTCCTCATTTATTCTCTAACTATCTACTGATTTTTCAAGTTTAAAATATTTGACATATCTTTATTCTCTATCTAAAACATGAAATTTAAAGCATGAAAATTTAATATTAAACTATTTAACTCATCATGGATTATGACATTTTAAACAATCTGCACATAATCATTATTTTTGCAGTAAAAGTAAAAAGTAGTGGCATTTTGACTTGCTCACTTTCATGTCTTATTATTATCACTTTTTTTTTGCTTTTTTTTGGTCCATTTTTTATTATTTTGAGCTTTCTTTTCAAGTCCTTTGATATTTATTTTAGGACTTTTACCCTCTTTTCATTTTTTATTATTTTCAAATATGGGAAAAAATTTTGCAGAAAGTAAGGTATATACGTATTTACAAGACTAATCATAGTCAATTCAAAAATTATGAACCCTATTATTATAGGACTCTAACAGTAGGATTTTTTGATCATATTTGATGTTTACAAGTTAGAACATACCCTTTTACCTTCATCCGTTGCCTTCCAAATACCAGTCAAGATCCGTAATGCCCATGCTCAGAGATGTATCATTGATGAGGGTGCATCCACCTGTGTGATTTCCACATAAGTTTGGAAGAAAATTGAATCCCTCGATCTATCCCAATCCATCATCACTTTATATTCTTGCGATGTTCACCCTTCTTAGCCCCTTGGCATGTTCCACAATTTTCCTGTCACACTTGCAGGAAAGGCTGTTTGTATTGACATAGAAGTCATTAATGCCCCCTTTGATTATAATATCCTCTTGGGTTGTATCTACACCTATATGATGTCAGTTATCACATATGTGGTTCACCTTAATATGTGCTTCTCCCACAATGGAAAAATTTTCACCATCGATCAATTGACATATTACGAACCGAAGTCTCAAACCTCCCCTGAGTCCATAATTCCTTCAGTGGCTAGTAACCAATCAGTCGTACCTCTCACAAGTGTTTCACCAGGAGTCTATGAAGGTTCCACCTTACTTGGTTCATTCCCAAGTCCCCCCCCCCCCATATTATCATGGATCCCAACTCATTGGTTGTTTGCATGTTGCAAGCATCTCGTGCTAGCCAAAAGCGGCCTGGTACAACTAGCTAGTAGCCAGTGCCTTCGAAAACTGTTATTGTTCACTCAACACAGCCATTAGGACCATATCGTCAAGGACCTTCTCCTTCTGCTAGCGTCTCTCCAAATATTTTTCAATCAAGAACAATTCTCCCAAGCATTAACCATTTGGGAGCCGTTCCGCTAGGCCATTACCCTTCCAGTTAGACACCATTTCTAGCTCCCCCATTTGGAGTATTTTTGGTGCTTGTTATGGCTACATCGAGTTTACCCAATTTGACCCTAGGGATCCGAGTATAGTAAATTTATCCCATAAAAAACACTCCACCTATTCAACTTAAACCATATACTGCTTTGACCCTGGTTCAACTAGTCATGGCCCCCCTTTTCATCCACCTCAACAAGATTCTACTCTTATTGCAAAAGCATCTGGTGAGGGGGGAAAAGCCAAAAGAAAGGAACCTAAGGAAAAGGATCCCAAAACACCTCCAACTCCACCTAAGCCTCCAAATCTGACACCTCCCTACGCTTTGTGTGATGTTGTTGGGCATGCCACCCATAACTATCCTGAACTTCCTCGTCTCAAACCCGTTGTAAATGAAATGTTTCCTAAATCTGACATCCCGGAGGTCCATGTTACCTTACTTGATTAAGCTAAGAAACTCAAATCGTTGTGCACAGACCACCCTTGTGCCTTGTGTGACCTTCACGACCATTATTCTCATCATTTTCCCCGTATCAACAACTTTCATGATAACCTTGAGGAAATTCGTGAAATAGAGGCTACTTGTAGTGGATCATGTACTCCTCTACTTGTGAGTTCCGCTTCACCAGAACTAGAGGATAGTTATGCACCCATTGTGATACCTCCCACCAATGTCGAGATGACAAAATCTTCGGTCATTATTCTCTATCTATTGTCATCCATGAGATACATGGATTAATACCCCTTAGGGGATTCCCATTATGTTTCTGTCGAACCTTCCTCATTGAACACCCTAGTCTCAACATCGTTAGATGTTTCATCTACTAGCTCTTTGTCTACCCACAATAGTGATGCGTATGTGAACCATATTTCTCATGATGATGCACCGAGTAGCTCCAACGCATCATGTGGTCCTCCTTCCTCCAGTCCTCCCATCTTCCATTCAAATGAAAAAATTATGGGAGGCATGACTACCCATGATTTTCCTTGGGATGATATGCACCATCGTGCATATTTCCTTCTACAAAACACCCATGATCAGTATGTTGTGGAGTCCAAAGAATTCATCCATAGTGAAGTTGATTGGTTCAATAACCCCTTACTTCGAACCCATGCATTTGAACCACATACACCTTGTGGCCATTACATTGACACCCAATGTTTGGGTAAGGGGGCACCCATACTTGAGAGTATAGGAGAAGAAATTCTCCCCAACCCTCCTAATGTATCTAGTAGTTTCAACTCTAGTACCATTATTCTTCCCCATTTAGAAGAAACTCTAGAGTCCCATATCACCTCATATCACTCTAGGGATGATCCACTTAATAATTCCTTCATCTTACATCAACAAAACAATCCCTTAGACATTTTTGTTGACCAACCTCTATGTTTTCTCAGTGAACACCAGTTCATTATCTCCGAAGCCACTCTTTGGTATAGTGACACCATGTATGCAAACCCAAAAATTCAGTCCATTTGATTCATATATGCAGTTCCAAATGAGATTGGTAATGCACTATTTCCTTTCTCTAATTGTATCTATCCATTATTCCTATAAGAAGATAACCATAAGATAATCAAATGGTGAACCATATCATCAAAATGTGTTTATAATCCACTATTATAAATACATTTTTCATGTCCATAGCATGCTTGGGGGAAACTATGCCCCTATATCTTCTCACTATCCTCTTGAGGATTTAGTGCCTATGAGTTTGAACGCTTGAATCCATTATTTCATCACTTGGAACATCACGGTGCTCCAAAAACTCCCTAGCTAGGGGCATCATTCCAACCTTTAGCATATAGGATCACTCCCCTCCATCACATATGCTTGGGATCAGTATCCCATGCTTGAGGGTGTTAGCCTCCACAACGTCCCAAGGTTGATGAATGGATGCCGACTGAGGTAACCTCAAACAAAAATTTCAATTTGGTAGCTATCCCTACGATACCAAAGAGGGATCTATCTATGAGATCATAGCCAAATGATTTGACTGGATGAGGAGTAGATTTTAGGCTAGTTAGGTCAGCTCTAGGGTTTTTAAAGTTTGATAGTTTTGTTGTTGTATCAAGGAAGAAAACCAAGTAGCTAGGTCAAATGTATCAAAGGGTTACAACTGCAAATATATAAAGGAGTAAGGTAGCAATTCTTTAATAATGGATTATGGTTTTTTCAGTGTAGTGTAGGGTTTGAAAGAGTGGAGAGGATCCTAATGAGCATGCATTCATGAATTCATTAAAGCTGAAGGAAATAAACATGAAATGATTTTCCCAAACAAAACAGAGCCACGAAAGAATTTTGCTTATCTAACTTTTAAGAAGATCACTGAGGAAAGCAAGGCATGAAAAGAGAATATATATATCAATCATAAAATACTATAATAGAGACGAAACAACATCAATAACAAAATGCAAATGAATTCCTAGATAATAGCTGCAATTGTTCCTTTGAATTCCTGAATTAAAGTTGAAGCACAAGCTACAACGATTTGAAACCTTTGAAGTCCAACCAGCCAAATGACCAAGAAAAGCATACATATAGATAAAATATCATTTTCCCACGCTCAGGGGTTGAATCCATGATTCAAGGAACTAATCACATGATACTCTCACCTAAACCCTAAATACTAGGGAGGTGAACAAGACTCTCCCTAAGTTAGAAAAAATTATTCTTTTGACCATTTAGGACTTGTGAAAGAATGTATATACCTCATATGTACCTTTAAATAGCTCAAGTACATCTCAAAACATCATTAGATCATCAATATTGACAAATTACAATAGAAAATATGAAACTTGACCAAGTCAACTGTAGAAAATGACATTCATGAGAAAACGTAGCGTGCCAGGAGAAAACGTAGCATATGAGGGAAAACTGAGTTTTGGAGGCCTTATTAGAGTCCAAATGCTGATCTAAAAAACAATGGAGATATCTCTTCCAGCTCGATACAAAATTAAGTCTTAAAGCACTGAAATTGACTACTTTTAGCCCCTCAAAAATTGATTCTCCCACAATCACTCTAAAAAGGTAGTGTGCTCTTCAAAAAGGAGGCAGAAATGTAATTTTTGAGTGGTTGTAGGAATTTTTGACGTACTAAAAGAGGTTGAAGTGGAGCTTAGGCTAACTAGGAATGATGTAGAGGTATAAATGAATACAATGGGGCAAACCTTATGCCATTTGAACCTCTCCAACTAAAAATCAGCGTGGACCACACTACTTTTTGACAACATGACTGTTTTCAAAATTGCCAAAATGCACAAAAATTGAATTTTCACCAAAATTTATTGAAATTTTCTCAAAATTGGTCTAGAAATTCTCCATCAAGACTTGATATGGTATTTCAAGCAATGAGGGAAGCATCAACAAGAATATCCAACTTTCCATTCTCCTTTTGCTTGATTAGGGTTCCATTTAGTTTTTCTTTCAACTATTTGACTTTGACCTAGTTGACTTGATTCCTTGTGTAGTAATGAGAAGCCATATGTCTCTGTAACTTGTTGTCTCTTTTAGCCCTCTTCAGGATATTTTCCAAGTGTCCATTGACTATGTCTAGGAAATACTCTTTGTCTTGCTCAATATCTGCTGGTATGATCTCATCAACTGTCCTCTATGCCTTAGGTGTAAATGTCTCTCTTTGTTGCTAAAGGGCTCTCTTTAGGCTTCTAGCTATTTTCCTCTTCCTTATAACCTGTTCTTCATGTTCATATGAATCATCAACGTGAACTATGGCTTTTCCTTTTACTGCCCCTTTACTAGCATCAACCTTATGTCTATTTAAAATAATTGTTTTACCTTCAACTGCATGTTTTCTTGCTCAAGGAATGAAATCATGAAGTGGGCCTTGGAAAATTTTTCCTTCTCTCTAATTTCAATATATTTCTCCATGATTACCTGCTCTCTGATCTTTGATCTTATTCCCTCTTTAAATCTGCCTTGTCAATGTCAATATGGGATGGTCATTCATCTTGCAAAAGTGGCTCATTATGTGCTGGTGATCTCTGTGTTGTTGATGTAGGCTTGGGCCCTTCCACAATTTGTGGAGAAAAAAAAAGCCTCTTGCCTCTCTGATAGGTTTTTGTCACCTTAGACCTCAAGGACTTCTTCACTGAAACTCTGCTGGATGAACCAATCTCCATATGTCTGGATGGTGCTGATGGTGTAGCTGATGATATGTCTTGGCTATTTGTTTGAATAACAGAAGGAAAAAAGTCATG